>CM021107.1:486722054-486878864 GCA_007115665.2 Sequoiadendron giganteum
GGTCAATTAAAAAATGCTAGGATGTTTTATTGGTTATGTAGAGTTCATAAGGAAAATAATATCCAGCACATATGGAGTTTTTTTGAAGCCGGTCATGGTAAGGGAGAACACGATGGAGCAAGTGCATGTGTGAAAAGAGCTCTTGCTAGAGAGCAACTAAAATTTGAGGATGCTGCAAAATTTAGAGATGCACATGCAATTGTAGATTGGTGCAATACCAAATTATCTACAAGAGTAAGTGAGAGCTCAATAATTCACCGCTTCTTTTAGTTAGTTGAAGAAAATGATATTTGTTCTCGACAAGATTGTGAAACAATTAATGGATCTGCAAAATGGCATTCATTTAAGAGTTCGAATGCAAACACATGGACAATATGGACAAGGGAGTTGGCATGCTGTTGTCAATTTTGTATTGCAGGTGATTGGGAGGCTTGTGAAAATATGGAATGGGTTGAACAATGGAAACAAAGAGCCTTAACACCTACATCGACACATGTTCAACATGGAACAATAATTGAAGATAATCAAGCATTCGCATCAGATGATTATGACCGTGTTTCTGATCTTGTACAAGAAGGTACATTATTTATTGAGATGAATTTTATATGTATGCATGTTTATATACATGAATTAAATATAAGTCATGCTCTTTATTGAATTTTTATCTATTTTTGTAGGACATGTGTATGCTGTTGTTGCACCCGAGGGGAATGAAGAGGAGACAGAGTACTGGTTGGCTAGATGTGTTGAGAGAAAATATAAGTTGGTACATCCTAGAGTGGATGATGATAACTTTGAGTATCCAACTAGTTCAGTCATTGTTGTTGGCACTTGGCTTCGAAAATATTTGATAAGAAAGAATGGCTTGCCTGCATTTGAAGATTATGAAAGACACAAGAAGATTATACATTATTCACATTTGATTTTGGCAACCAATATAAAACTAGTTAGATATCACGGGAGGCCTGCTAATAAAGTTTTATGGACACTTTCAATGGATGATCATGAGACAATCATAGATGCATTACAAAAAAGAGAGGATGTGGATGGTACAACAGAGTAAATAAATATTGGTAGGTATATCTAGTTGTATGTATATATTTAATTGATATATATATTTGTCTTTAAATTCATTTCCTTATTAAAGTTTTATATCATTTTTTGTTTCAGGTCTCCCTTGATACAAAAAAGAGAGGAGATGCACTCTTATTACAATGGAATTCAAATCTACAGACAGGTAACTATATATAGTTGTAGATACATTTAGTTGAGAGTATAAATATAAAACTAAATTTAACTCATTGTCATTTTATAAAAATTTTATAATTTATTTCATATCCCCTTAAGCCATCCTCGTATGTGCCATTAATCCATCCTCTTGCATCCCCTTTAAGTCTCTCTATTAATTCCCCTTAATTCATTCTATTAGGACCCCTTAATCCATATCCTTGTATATCTATCCTTAATCCATCCTCTTGCATCCCCTTAAGTCACTCTCTCAACACCCCTTAAGACATCCCCTTAAGCCATCCCCTTAGGTCACATGGTTTAGAGTTTAGGGTTTCTAGGGTTTAGGTCACGTGGTTTAGGGTTTAGGGTTAAGGGTTTAGGACCCTTAAGTCATATCCTCTTACATGTACCCTTATTCCACAATCTTGCATCCCTTAAGTCACTCGCATAATTCCCCTTAAGCCATTCTCATAGGACCCATTAAGCCATACCTTAGGGTTCATGACATGCATTCCATTCATCCATCCTATGGAAAACATCATTTGAATATTTATGAAATTTATAAGATCCAATTTTGTAACTTTTACTATATATTTACTTAAATGAATCAAAAAAATTATAGAACTACTTACAGTTTACATTAATTATTTTTGCAGGTTCTCATCAAGTCGGTCTACCATGCGATTGTCACTGAAAAATTATTTTATCAAGAGACTATGTAAATATCAATTTTTTGGTCTTCACGTAAAAATTGATAAGCTAAATAATTGGATATACATGTGCACACATATATGTTTCATCATGTTGTATAGTTGTATGATTTTCAATTAACTTATTAGTAGCATTTTAAAAATCTCATTCCAATTTTATAGATTATACATTTCATATAATTGTTCAAAATATTTTCTAGAATTGGTAAATAGTTAAAATTACGTGAGCTCTTAATTTATTATGAATATAATCTAAACTATTTAAGGAATATTTAAATTTATCACCTTTAACCATGTGATAAATTATATATTTATGTAATTTGATTGTAGAGATAAGAATTTATATCTAGTGCATGTATTACTTGAAAATTAGATAAAATATCTAGATCTACATATACATATGAGTGCATATAATCATCAAAATGAACATAACATGATCATAATTGATTGCATATATATAATCATCACATTAAAGTCATCTGATATAAATAAACAAAAATATGTATATGTCAAGTCCAACACATAAAAGTTTAAATAAAACTAGAGATGTCTGGTCTATTTAAAATTTAAAACCATTTAACTATCAGGCTGATTAGTCAAATCAAGTCTCCTCTTTGTTCCAGGTCGATTAGATGTACCTACATCATGCTATAAAAGAGTACAAGTAACTTGAAATTAGATTTAAATTTATTTATAAATTTTGATATAGTTAAACATATTTAAACCTGACAAAATATAAACTTTTGGATAAAATAAATAAATTAATTAAATATCTAGTAAATACAATAAAAATGATTTTTAAGACATGAATAATTTACCATATGATCATGTGGATCTACTAGAACATTTTGTTCAATGGGTAGCATAACTGTCACTTGAGAAGATTCAAATGCCTGATCTACTATATCCTGCATATTCATATAAAGCAATCAATATGTTAAAACCTCGAATATATATATATATATATATTTAAAAGATCCGTAAAAATTATTTAGGATATTTAGTAAAGTTTACAACCTTGAATGATATGACCTCAAGATCATGCACCTGAGATTGCCCATGCATAAATGCTAACGATGTCTCAGGTGCACCTGCAATGGGTGTCTCATGAAATGCCTGCATATATATGTACAACAATTTGTATAGATCATTCACGCATGTGTATGTAAATGTAAAAATTAAATTAGATCTATGATGTGTATTTAATTCAAACTTAACAAACTTTTTGAAAGAATGCACCTGAGCTGATGATGACTTAGGAGCGCTCACCACAACTTGTGCTTGGTCAGCACTAGGCATGCTCATCTGACCTCACTGCATCTAGATATAATATATATCAATCACACATCATGTGTAAACATTCAAAATAAATTAGATATATATATCCACACAAACTAAATTTAATATATATTGGTTTTAAGTACCTGACCAAAAGGTGAGCCCATATCTACAACACTCGACATATAGACATGATCATTTTGAGTTTCAGGTATTGTCTGATCATGCGTCTACACCAAACACTTATTGAATTAATATTGTATTATATATATAATTTGATGTTATTATTTAAACATGAATTTTGCACATTCCAAAAAAATATATATTAAGTTCAAAAGATGAACATACCTATGTAAGATGATGCTCAAAATATAGTAAATCCATAAATGACTCTGTCTCAGACGCAGGTGGGTCACCTGAAGTGGATGCCTGAGTATTCCTATTGCTAGAGCCTCCATGCTCTCTATTGACCACTTCAGCCGCCGCATGTGAAGTCTGATGAGTGAGATGTCCTGAAAGTGAACTCAATGCTCCTAATGTCGATAGCATGGTTTGCTGCTGAAATGCAGCAAGAACACCAGGAGAAGCAGGAGGAACAATAGGAGCAATTGGAGCATGTTGTTGAGGATCAACACGTGCTCCCAATCTGTGTTGGGGCATGCCACGCCCAGCTCCCTAAAATGACCTCATATCAAAATAGTTGGGTTTTAAACCCAACTCAAACTCTGCCCATAACTTTCTCAAAAAGTATAGGGGCACCTCAGAATTGCCATGTGGTGGAGTATCAAACACCATCCACCATCTATCCCAAAAATGTGCAGCTATCAAGGGGTGCCTACACCATAAAATTGAAATTCATTTTTTGGTGGGTGGAATTGGTTGGCTAGTTTGAGGGTTAAAAAAATATTGGCACATGGCTTCTTTAGTAATTTTAAGGTCATTAATTTCTTTATAAGACAATCCATCTGCATAGAATTGTCTCCTCTCGTCTCTCCATTGATGGAACCTATCTAGGTCCACATCAATAGATCAAACAGAATCGACAACAATTTGCATCGTAGATGCAAACCGTGAGAGATGGGGGGGAATTCTAGGCTCATTTTTAATCAGATCTATATTTTCTTGAATGACTGTAATATTTTTCCTAATGCTCTCTCTCAACTGATCCTGGTCTACTATAGGGGGTGGGGGGTTAGGAGGTGGAGGGTTTGGAGGAATGGGGTTTTCTGGTGGTGGTGGGTTAGGAGGAATGGGGTTTTCTGGTGGTGGTGGGTTAGGATCTATGGGATCTATAGGAATATGTGGTTCAAGCATAAAATCCTCAATGCTAAATAGTGGATCCATGTGAATGTACAACCAAATGGCAACTGCACATGTTAAACAATTAAAAAATATATATCAACAAACTAATTAAATAATGCAGACAATTTGAAAGAACTATTTCAAAATCACATTGAACGTGCACAAATCCGAAATACAATTCATTTGAAGACCATTCGATTTATTATTAAAAAATCAATAATGTTCATTAAAAATCCATAGCATGTACACATTAAAGTTTATAATTTAAGTTTGTACAAGTTTTGAAAATTTCAAATTTGTGGTTTACAATTTGAGTTTTGGGTAAGGGTTTGTGTTCATATTTTAGAATGTAGGGTTTAATGTCTATGTATATTAGAATGATGTAATAAGGTCCATTAAGATAGATAGAAATTAAAAAAATTGGTTATAAGGATACATTTAAACATATAATAATAGAAACATAGGAATCATGGTACATTTGAAAAGGGGAAATGATAATAGGAGTTACCATAGAACATAAAATATTGTTCATATGAGAGACATAAAAGGTATGAGAATTGAATATTATTTTAATAATAAATTATTAAACAATAGTATACTACATGAAACTTAAAGGATGGAAATAAATTAAAATTATAGTGATTAAAAGTAATAATTATGCAAAAAAATAAGGAATCCAAACTACCAATTCAGTAGGGTCAAATCCAAGAAAGTTTGCAAACCAATCCTTCATCAATTATAGAATTTAGAGTTATACATTTTAATTTCTTGATTTTTTTTAATTTTGAGTAATAATAATGAAGGAAAATCTATAAGTTGATGTTCTAGGACGGTCCCCTTTGACAAAATGGTAACAATCGACCTAGATTATGTTGAATCAAGAGTGAAGGAAATGAAAATTCAATATGTTATGACTAAAAGTCTATGGTTGTTATAACAAATTGAGGAAAATGCATTGTCTTGTGATACCTCACAATTATCTCTACTAAAAATAAACTTTGTTGATCACACCTAAAGACCCCATTACATTATATAAGTTTGTAAATAAACTCTTTCAAAACTAAGATTGTGAGAAACAAAAATTGAAGAAATAAGACTAAAAACCTATGTGTTTTAAAAAGTTCCACTAGTATTCATGATTTTTAAATCCTTATGAAACCATCAAAAACCTTAGGTACCTAAGTATGGGGATTCAGTTCAAAAAGACATTGCTAATAGATTTATTTTTCAAGTTTAAGATAAAAAACTTAATCGATATATACATGAAGAATTTTTTAAAATACAATTTCATCTAAGGATATGTTGCCTTATATTAGAATTTTTATCACACTAATTCTAACTTGAACCATAGACGAGATAATTATAACTTGAACCATAGACCCTAATTATAACTTGAACCCTAATGTATTCTAACGTGAACTCTAACCCTAATTGTAATTAAATCGGGTATCATAACCTTAGTTGAACACTAACCCTAAATGCATATAAACTTTTTAATCATAAACCTAATTAAATATTGATTGAATGTTTAACTCTCACCAAAATTACAACCTTTTAACCCTAGACTCTTAATTTAATTTTTACCCCAACCCTAGAACTCTACACCAATTGACGGGGCTAATTCTAACTCCAACCCTAACCTGCATCTTAAATTTTAATTCATAATTTCATAATCCTAAACCTAACCCTAATAAAAATATAACCCTAACTCTAAACCTAGTTGAATACAAACCCTAACCTCAACCCTTACCCGAATATTTATCTTAGAACCCTAACCCTAGAATGAATTTTAACCCTAGAAGCAGTTAATTGAATTCTTTAATATTAAACAAGTAAACCTAATCATAACCCTAATTGTAATTTTGAAATCTAACTATACAATATATATTAAAGTTTAAGCCAAACCCTAATTGTACCCTAGATTTAACCTAATTTTAACCTACAAATAGGGTTTTAGTTTATGTTACGTTTTCTAGGGTTTTAGTTTACGTAAATTCTAGGGTTTTAGTTTATGTTACGTTTTCTAGGGTTTTAGTTTACGTTTTCTAAAGTTTTAGTTTATGTTTTCTAGGGTTTTAGTTTACATTTTCTAAGGTTTTAGTTTATGTTTTCTAGGGTTTTAGTTTACGTTTTCTAAAGTTCTAAGGAATTAGTTTATGTTTTCTAGGGTTTTAATTTATGTTACGTTTCCTAGGGTTTTAGTTTACGTTTTCTAGGGTTTAGGTTCAAAGATTAACGGTCTGAGTAAATTAGTTTTTTAGAACCTACAGTTTAGGGTTTTAAATTTCAAAACTAAATGTGTCAAATTTAGGTTTTCGATTTAAAATTTTATGTTGTTTGTTTCGTTGATGTTTTCGGTTAATTAAATGCAGTTTAAAAACTATTAAATATTAAATCAAAACAAACTAAACAAAAATAACTAAATAGCAATTATAAAACAAAATTATCTAAATAGCAATTATAATGCAAAAATATTGTAGAATTCAACCAACCTAGAGGTCGCTAAGGTCAGGTGTGTCGACTGGAGGAGGTGAGAGTGAAAATTTTGCAGATTCTGGCCATCCAAAATGCGTACGCGATTTGCTGTCTCTTGTCTAGTGCTCCTAATTCGGCTGTGAAAATGACTTTCGCAGTCGCTTATTTAAAAAAATAAATAGTCTTTAGAAACGCGTACGCGTTTCAGAACGCGTACGCGTTATGAATGCGTACGCGTTTTGGAACGCATACGCGTTTTAGGTTCATAACCCGAACCGTAACGCATACGCGTTATTGATCTAGGATTGCGTATGCGATGCATAATGCATATGCGTTTTTTTAAAATGCGTACGCGTTTTGTGCGAGAATTTTTTTCGTCCGAAACTTCCCCTCTTCATGGACCCAACTTCTTGCACTTACCCTAAGAGAATATGCTATTTATAGCATGTGTATGATAGATTCTCTTACAGCTATCATAACAGTTATTTATGGCATATTTTATGATGATGTAAGAACTGTAAGATCATCCGACATTGCCCAAACTTAGGAATGGGCGGCCCACTTATGGAATGCATGTTGGGACAAGTGTAAGGACTTATGACACACTTGGACATGTGTCCCTAGGCATGGGTTTTGGGCCATGCACCCATGTTGGATGCCTATCTCAAGAAGGTGCCATTTTGGCCTTGTAAAAAGTATATATAAGCAATGCTTTGGATGGGAGACATATAGAGTTTTTGCCAGGTACTGTTATGCTGCCAGATTGTCTCCAGATATGAGTGTTGAAGACTCCATGATATCTTGCATTGTAAGTGTGTTGTAAACAACAAGTGTTTTGATAATACATTGTGCAGGTTTTGGAGTGGGGTTTTTTACTGAAAGGTTTTCTGCACGGTAAATCTTTGTGTCACTTATATCTTTTATCTATCTTTCTGTATGTATGTGATTGCAACAACATCTAAGTTAACATATGTTTAACATTATTTAATTGTAAGGGTTAAAATGAATTTGCACTCTCCTCTCCTTATAGATTAGTGTAGGAAACTGTAATTCCGCACACCTAGTTTCCTTTGAGGATTATCATCTTGCTTCCAAAATAAAAAATACCCCTTCACAAATAGAATATTTCAAAGCATATAGTACTGAGGAAGAGGACTAGGCCTACATGAATCACACATTCTAGAACTAGTAAAATTTCATGAAAATCCTAGACATAAAGATCTTGGTTATTCTTCAATCTGAGAATAAAATGAAGTTAGTGATACCTTCATGTTATTAGATGAAACTTTGTCCAATAATAAAATCAAAATAGGGTCCATGAGTATCCCTTACCATAAGGTTACTGCCAACACTCTTTCCATCCACACAATAAACAATCATTCCAACATAGTTAAACCGATCAATTGGAACAAAAAAATAAAATCCTTACAAATCCAAAGTCCAAAACAAAATGTCAAATGCCATTGAATCCAAAAATCTAAGTAGACAAATGAAGTTAAAATGGATCCCAACAAAAAATATATCAAGTAAAGAAAAAATTCCAAATCTACTTTATTCAATCAAAATGCGGAGACAAAAGAAAAGAGGCCTCCTACATATTAAAAATGTCCACCTCCATCAAAATCATGTAAAAGTATTGGTTCCGAACACAATCTCAATTCAGAGTATAAAAGTAATTATTCATCATCATAATTTTTGTAAATAAAAGTTGCTACATCCAAACTTCCAAATAATCCATCCACATATACCATCATAATCATAATCCTATATCTTGCTTGAAGCCTAAAAATACTAATTCACTAATCCATCACATCTTGGCAACAACTCTTTATTATAGGGACTCTCATGGAAATCTATCACAATGTGAGTATTCTGATAAAGCCAACACTGGTATCAGAAAGGAAACTCCTCCATAGAGGTCACAATTGGAATATCATGACACCAACATATTAATTATCACCATAAAAATATTTAGAACAATCAGTGATCATCTAAAACATTAAGGCCATACAGGAAAGAGAAAAAAATTCAAAAATTCAAAAATATAGAAGAAAAAAAATTATCACCTTGATGAAAACCTACTAAACAGGCATCTTGTGTGACATCAAAGAAAAAAAAAACTAAAGAGGAATAATGTGTCCAATAGTGAAATTAATTATCATGGCACTTTGGATAAGTACCATGATGAAAACCTGGAAAACATGCATCATGTGTAAGATCAAATATGTATGTGGACCATTACTTGTTTCATGACATTTAGATCTATTCAATCCATATAGTTTACACCCAACTTCCTTGCTTACCTTGATCTAGGTAAGGACTGAGGCACAACCATAAATCATGCTTTAGAAAACTCTTGACATCTCAATCTGTTGTCTATGCACCATAAAATATTATTTGATTTCCTATATAACATTATCAAACCCATATATCTTGGAGAAAATAAGTTATTCCTATATGAGATAGTACTTGGAGATGATATACTAAATCCTTTATGTCCAATAATCCTCGTGTCTCCTATCCTATACCAAAGCAATCCATTATCCTTTCATACCTATCGTTGGACTTGGTTCTCCCTTGTTAGTTATTCTAAGCTTCCAATCCACATATTCAACATCCATCCATGATCTCATTGAATCCTGAAAATAAGTCATTCCAAATGCAATGATCCTAATCCATAAAATCTTGCTATCCAATCTAGCCCATCATCCAAAGAATTTTTTGGTTTTGTTCTTAGCCTTGCTTTAAAACTTGATCCTTTATTCACATTATCATTAGCGGGATATGTCTTTCCCAATCTTCACATTATTTTCAGGATGTGTCACAATTCATTATAGAGCCTTTTTAGCTCATCAATTGATAAGTAGGAGGTGTTTTCCACAACATGTCAAATTATTATATTGCTATTAGGATTCAACAGTATAGTTTTACAAGTCAAACTAATTGAACCATGCTTTCATGAGTATCGATTCACAAGAACCCATCTTTCATGAAAACGACTGGTCCACTTAGAACTCATTGCATCTAGGTGATTATCATAGTTGTGAAGCTCTAGTCCTTCCCAACATATCACCCATCCCAGTACCACTCCAGCTCAAGCATTCTTAACCATACAGTTTTCTCCTAGGTTAAGCCCACTTACGTTTCAACCCTATTTGAAAAACCTTCAACAAGTTTTGTACCTTATAAAGCATTCATTACAGAACCCCTTTAGCTAATCAATTGATAAGTAAGAGGCATTTTGCACAGTGGGTCAAATTATCATATTGCTATCAGGATTCAACCATATAGTTTTATGAGTCAAACTCATTGATCCATGTTTTAATGACTGGTGGTTCACAAGAACCCATATTTCATGATAATGAATTTTCCACTTAGCACTCGTTGCATCTAGGTGATGCTCATAGAGGTGAACCACCAAGCCTTCCTGAGAGGTCACCCATCCCTATACTAATCTATCTCAAACACACTTCACCATAGTGTTTTCCCCTAGGTTAACCCCACATAGCTTGCAACCCCATTTGTAAAAAAATTCAAGAAGTGGTGTGCCTTATTAAGCATTCATTATAGAGCCCCTTTTTCTCGTCAACTGATAAGTAGGAAGTATTTTCCACACCATGTCAAATGTTGATATCACTATCAGGATTCAACCATATAGTTTTATGAGTCAAACTCATTGACCCATGTTATCATGAGTAGTGGTTCACAAGAACCCATCTTTCAAGATAATTAATGGTCCACTTAACACTAATTTCATTTAGGTGATGCTCACAAAGGTGAAGCACCAAACCTTCCTGGTAGGTCACCCATCCCAGAACTACTACAAATCAAGCATTCTTAACCATAGAGTTTCCCCCTATGTTATGCCCACTTACCTTGAAAACCCATTTGCAAAACCTTCAAAAAGTGTTGTGACATCAACCATTCATTATAGATCCCCTTTAGCTCATCAATTGATAAATAGGAGGTGTTTTCCATAGCTTGTCGAATTGTAAAATTTCTATCAAGATTCAACCATATAGTTTTATGATTCAAATTCATTGACCCGTGTTTTCATGAGTAGTGGTTAACACGAACCCATATTTAATGATAATGAATGGTCCACGTAGTATTCATTGCATCTAGGTGATGGTCATAGAGGTGATGCAATAGGCCTTCATGGGAGGTCACCCATCCCAGTACTACTCCAACTCAAGAACACTTAACAAAATCCTTTTCCCATAGGTTAAGCCCACTTAGCTTGCAACCCCATTTGTAAAACCTTCATCAAGTGTGTTTCCTTATGAACCATTCATTATAGAGCCTATTTAGCTCATCAATTGATAAGTAGGAGGTGTTTTCCACATCGTTTCCAATTGTGATATTATTATCACGATTCAATCCTATTGTTTTATGAGTCAAGCTCATTGAAAAATGTTTTCATGAGTATTGGTTCACAATAACACATTATTCATGATAATGAATAGTCCATTTTGCACTCATTACATCTAGGTGATTCTAGTAGAGGTCAAGCACTAGGTCTTCTTAGGAGGTCACACATCCCAATACTACTCAAGATCAAGCATGCTTAACCACAAAATTTTCCCCTAAGTTATGACCAGTTAGCTTTCAACCCTATTTGAAAAACCTTCAGCAAGGTTGTACCTTATGAAACATTCATTATAGAACCCCTTTAGATGATCAATTGATAAGTAGGAAGTGTTTTCCAAAGTGTGTAAAATTGTGATATCGCTATCAAGATTCAACCGTGTAGTTTTACTATTCAAACTCATTCACCCATGTTTTCATGAATAATGGTTCACAAGAACCAATATTTCATGATAATTAATGGTCGACTTAGCACTCATTGCATCTAGGTGATGCTCACAAAGGTGAAGCATTGGGCATTCTTGGGAGGTCACCCATCTAAGTACTACAAAAAATCAAGTGTGCTTAAGGATAGAGTTTTCCCCTAGGTTAAGCCTACGTAGGTTGAAACCCCATTTGAAAAACCTTTAGAATGTGTTGTGCCTTATGAACCATTCATTATAGAACCCCTTTAGATCATCAATTGATAAGTAGGAGGTATTTTCTGTTGAAGTTGTCAAAACCAACTTCAGACTCCAAGATCACCTGCATGCAAATGAATATTTGTCATAAGAAAGAGAATGAATGGAGAAAACAAACAAGGGTTTGAAGAAATATTCAACCACAAAGAAAGTATTGTTTGATTGATAGATGAATTACAAAGAGAACATATGCATGATTATATAGGCAAGTGCTAAACCTATAATGAAAAGGATGTTGCCAAGTGTTCAAATCAAACTTCATGTGACAACAAGAAATCCTAACCAACTACCTAGGGAATGATAAGAAGATGGAGATAAGTTATAGAAAAGACAACTCATCTTCTAGAAGAGAATCTTATCTCAACAACTTTATTAAATGATTAAATGCAACTTAGGACTAATATGATTAATTAAAACCTAAGTTAACTTATGCTAGTGTAATAATTAATTAATTACACTAACACCCCCCATAAGTCCAACTTAGGGAGACTAAATAAGCATGCACCTAAAACTAAGATGAATCCAAGAAAGCATGAATGGGTCCTGGCAAAAAGGTCTGATCAGGTACCCATGTACAAATGCAATAATGAGGTAGAGAAAGAAAACCTAGTGGGACAAACCCCCCCTACAATGAGATGAGTGCTGCAAAGAAGCACTGGAAGAACACTATGGAGTAACACTAGAACTGCAATCCGACAAGTGAGGAAAGATACTTCTGTCTACAAGAAACCATATCAGAATCATAATAATGCAACAGCAGACCCGATGCCACGGAACATTTGAAAAACACTGAACTGGAACAACCCTGAAATCCATAAAGCAATAATAGATAATAGAATGATGACAGAATCTGGAAACCGTGAATCTTGATGCCGATGCTAAACTGAAACTAAAACTCTTTCATAGGAACAAGTACCATAAAGACTCGGGAACATTAACCACAAATTTAGTGGCCCTCAAATTGAGATGAATCTGATGTGGATCATTAACCATAGGCTCTCAATCGAAAGTGTGAACCAAAATGAATCTGATATGTGTCAAGCTAAGACAAAAAAGTGGCCAAAATAAACTAAGGAACCAGATTACAATCCATGAGATTTGTCATCAAAACACAATGAAGATCAAAGTGCATGCACACTCTAATCAGATTATTATGCAAGAAACCCCCTTGATGGAATTTTATATCAGTTCAATTATTACAATACCCAATGATTGCAAAATGAGAGAATGCCTAAATATGCATAAAACAAAGAGAAAATACAAACTTAATGCAAACAAAAAAAGAAATTATGCATGCATTGATGAATGTTCACATCTATCTCCATGATGAAAAATAACCTCAAATTTGTGTAGATGACCAAATCTGAAAAAATGGCCTACAACACTATGAAGTGCTCGAAACAAGCTTTCCGTCAATATCTCATTCGCCAAAAATGGACACCATGGCCAAAAGTTATGAATTTTTCAAAAACTGAATTTATCTTGCAAGAAACGAATTTTCTAGCAAAAAACGTTTATTTCTAACTTGATTGCTGGAAAATCTACTCACTGTTAGTAGACAAAAATAAAAACCCAAAAATATTTTGATGCTAGAAACAAAACCCATAAATCATTTTTTGATCCAACAAGCAGAAGATGAAAAATTGATTTTTTTTTTTAACCTTTAGCCAAGAGAAAAATGACGAGCGCCACTTTTTCAACAGTGATTTTCTCTAGATCTGTGCAAGATATGCAAAATCTAAAGGATACCTAGTTCAAACTTCGATGCTGGCTACAAAACCCATAAATTGTTTTTCCTGCAAATGAGTGAAAATTGGATTTTTGAAGCAAAAAAGATGACGGCTCCAATTAAAAACAGCATGCAACAAACCCTTGTAGCTCCAAATAGCTCCAAACTCTTTAAACAAGAACAAGCATGTGGTAAGAAAGCTCTGATACCATGTAGAAGTTGTCAAAACCAACTTCAGACTCTAAGATCACCTACATGCAAATGGATACCTGTCACAGGGAAGAGAATGAATGGAGAAAACAAACAAGGGTTTGAAGAAATATTCAACCACAAAGAAAGTATTGATTGATTGATAGATGAATTACAAAGAGAACATATGTTTGATTATATAGGCAAGTGTTAAACCTAGAATGAAAAGGATGTTGCGAAGTGTTCAAATCGCACTTCATGTGACAACAAGAAAACCCTAACCAACTACCTAGGGAATGATAACAAGATGGAGATAAGTTCTAGAAAAGAAAACTCATCTTCTATAAGAGAATCTTATCTCAACAACTTTATTAAATGATTAAATGCAACTTAGGACTAATATGATTAATTAAAACCTAAGTTAACTTATGCAAGTGTAATAATTAATTAATTACACTAACATTTTCCACTGCATGTCAAACTATGATATAGCTATTAGGATTCAACCATATATATTTATGAGTCAAACAAATTGAACCATGTTTTCATGAGTAGTGGTTCACAAGAACCCATCTTTCATGATATAGAATGGTCCACTTAGTATTCATTGTATCTAGGTGATGCTATCAGAGGTGAAGCATTAGGCCTTCTCGAGAGCTCACCCATCCTAGTACTACTCCATCTCATCCACGCTTAACCACATAGTTTTCCCCTAGGTTAAGCGAATTTCGCTGGAAACCCCATTTTAAAAACCTTTAGCAAGTGTTGTTATTTATGAAACATTCATTTTACATCCCCTTTATCTCATCAATTGATAAGTAGGAGGTGATTTCAACAACATGTCAAATTGGGATATTCCTATAAGGATTCAACCATATAGTTTTTATAATTTAAACTCATTGACCCATGTTTTTATAGGTAGTGGTTGACAAGAACCCATATTTCTTGATAATGAATGATCCACTTAGCACTCATTGCATCTAGGTGACGCTCAAAGAGGTGAAGCCACGGGCCTTCCTATGAGGTCAACAGTCCTAGTACTACTCTATCTCAAGAATTCTTAACAACATATGTTTCCCCTAGGTTAATCCCAATTAGCTTGCAATCCCATTTGCAAAACCTTAAGCAAATGTTGTGCCTTATGAACCATTCATTACAAAATTTCTTTAGCTAATTAATTGATAAGTAGGAGGCATTTTCCATAGAGTGTTAAATTGTGATATTGCTATAAGGATTAAACCATATAGTTTTACAATTCAAACTCATTCACCCATGCTTTCATGGGTAGCTGTTCACAAGAACACATATTTCATGATAGTGAATGGTCCACTTAGCACTCATTGCATATAGGTTATGCTCATAGAGTTCAAGCATCAGGCCTTCTTGGGAGATCACCCATCCTAGTACTACTCTATTTCAAGCATGCTTAACCACAAAATTTTCCCCTAGGTTAAGCCCACTTAGAAGTGTGCAACCTCATTTGAGAAACCTTGAACAAGTAGTGTGCCTTATTAAAATTTCATTATAGAGCCCCTTTAGCTCATTAATTCATAAGTAGGAGGCATTTTCCACAGTGTGTCAAATTGTTACATTACTATCAGGATTCAACCATATAGTTTTATGATTCAAACTCATTGACCCATGTTTTCATGAGTAGCGGTTCACTAGAACCCATATTCCATGATAATGAATGTTCCACTTAGCATTTATTACATCTAGGTGATGCTCATAGAGGTGAAGCATCAAGCCTTCCTAGGAGGTCACCAATCTAAGTACTACTCCAATTCAAGAATGCTTAACCATATAATTTTCCCATAGGTTAAGCCCACTTAGCTTGCAATGCTATTTACAAAACCTTCAACAAGTGTTCTGCCTTACTAACCATTCATTATAGTGTCCTTTAGCCCATCAATTGATAAGTAGGATGCATTTTCCATGGCATATCATATTGTGATATTGCTATCAGGATTCAACCATATAGTTTTATGATTCAAACTCATTCACCCATGTTTCTATTAGTAGTGGTTCATAAGAACCCATCTTTCATGATAATGAATTGTCCACTTAGCACTCATTGAATCTAGGTGATGCTCATAGAAGTGAACCATTGAGCCTTCTCAGGATGTCACCAATCTAAGTACTACTCCAATTTAAGTTTGCTTAACCATAGATTTTTCTCCTAGGTTAAGGCCACTCAGCTTGCAACCACATTTGAAAAACATTCAACAATTTTTATTCCTTATGAACCATTCATTACACAACCCCTTTAGTTGATTAATAGATAAGTAGGAGGAATTTTTCATAGTGTGTCAAATTTTGATATTGCTATAAGGATTAATCCATATAGTTTTACAAGTCAAACTCATTGACCCATGTTTTCATGGGTAGTGGTTCATAAGAACCCATATTTCATGATAATTAATGGTCTCCTTATCACTCATTACATCTAGGTGATGTTCAGAGAGGTGAAGCACCAGGAGTTCCCAGGAGGTCACCCATCTCAGTACTACTCTAGTTCAAGTGTTCTTAACCATAGAGTTTTCCCCTAGGTTAAGCCCACTTAGCTTGCAACCCCACTTGCAAAACCTTTAACAATTTGTGTGCCTTATGAACCATTCATTATAGAGCTCATTTCACTCATCAATTGTTAAGTAGGAGGTGCTTTCGATAGCATTTGAAATTGTGATATTACTATTAGGATTCAATCCTATTGTTTTAAAATTGAAACTTATTCACCCATGTTTTCATGAGAAATGGTTCACAAGAACCCATCTTTCATGATAATAAGTAACCCAATTAGCTCTCATTGCATCTAGGTGATGCTTGTAGAGGTGAAGCATCGAGCCTTCTCGAGAGGTCACCCATCCCAATACTACTCAAGATCAAGCAATATTTTAACCACATAGTTTTCCCCTTGGTTAAGCCCACTTAGTTTACAACCCTATGTACAAAATATTCAACAAGTGTTGTGCCTTATCAACCATTTATTATAGAACCCCTTTAGCTCGTCAATTGATAAGTACGAAGTGTTTTCGAAAGCGTGTCAAATTGTGATATTGCTATTAAGATTCAACCATATAGTTTTACGAGTCAAACTCATTGACCCATGTTTTCATGAGTAGTGGTTCTCAAGAACCCATATTTCATGATAATTAATGGTCCACTTAGAACTCATTAGATATATGTGATGTCGACAGAGGTGAAGCACCAGGCCTACCCAATAGGTCACCCATCCCAATACTACTCCAGATCAAGTGTGCTTAACAATTGAGTTTTCTCCTAGGTTAAGCCCACTTAGGTTGAAACCCCATTTACAAAACCTTCAAAAAGTGTCATGCCTTATGATCCATTCATTATAGAGACCCTTTAGATAATCAATTGATAAGTAGGAGGTATTTTCCACAACTTGTTAAATTGTGATATTGCTATCAGGATGGAACCATATAGTTTTATGAGTCAAACTCATTGACCCATGTTTTCATGAGTAGTAGTGATGCTAACAGAGGTGAAGCAATAGCCCTTCTTGGGAGGTCACCCATCCCAGTACTGCTCCAACTAAACCATGCTTAACCACATTGTTTTCCCTTAGGATAAGCCAACTTCACTTCCAACCCCATTTCAAAAACCTTCAGCAAGTGTTGTGCCTTATGAAAAATTCATTATAGAGCCCCTTTAGCTCATCAATTTATAAGTAGGAGGTTTTTTCCATGACCTGTCAAATTGTGATATTCCTATCAGGATTCAACCATTTAATTTTTCAATTTAAACTCATTGACCCATGCTTTTTTAAGTAATGCTTCATAAGAACCCATATTTCCTTATAATTAATGTTCCTCTTAGCACTCATTGCATATAGATCATGCCCTTCGAGGTGAAGCATCTAGCCTTCATAGGAGGTCACCCCTCTCAGTACTAATCTAGCTCAAGTATGCTTAAACACATAGGTTTCCCCTAGGTTAAGCCCACTTATCTTGCAACTCCATTTGAAAAAACTTTAGAAAGTGTTGTACTTTATGAACCATTCATTATAGAACTCCTTTAGCTGATCAATCGATAAGTAGGAGGCATTTTCCAGAGCATGTTAAATTGTGATATTGATATTAGGATTAAACCATATAGTTTTATGAGTCAAACTCATTGACCCATGTTTTCATGGGTATTTTTTCACAAGAACCCATATTTCATGATAATGAATGTTCCACTTAGGACTCATTGAATATAGGTTAATCTCATAGAGGTGAAGCATCGAGCCTTCCTCGGAGGTTGAACCCATCCCAGTAGTACTCCAATTAAAGCATGCTTAACCACAAATTTTTCCCCTAACATAAGCCCACTTAGAGGGAAAACCCCATTTGTAAAACATTCAACAAGTGTTGTGCCCTATGAAACATTCATTATAGAGCCCCTTTAGGTCATCAATTGATTAGTAGGAGGCACTTTCCATAGCCTATCATATTGTGATATTTCTATTAGGATTCAACCGTATAGTTTTACGACTCAAACTCATTGACCCATTTTTTCATGAGTAGTGGTTCCCAAGATCCCATATTTCATGATAATGAATGGTCCCCTTATTATTCATTGCATCTAGGTGATTCTCACTAAGGTGAAGCATCAGGCCTTCTTGGGAGGTCATCCATCACAGTACTACTCCAGTTCAAGTGTGTGTAACCATATAATTTTCCCATAGGTTAAAGCCACTTACTTTACGAACCCATTTGAAAAAAATTCAACAAGTGCTCTACCTAATTAACCATTCATTATAGAGCACTTTAGCTCATCAATTGATAAATAGGAGGCATTTTCCATAGCATGTTATATTATGATATTTCTATCAAGATTGAATCATATAGTTTTATAAATCAAACTAATTTATCCATATTTTCACAAGTAGTGGTTCAGGTTAAACCATATTTCATGATAATGAATCATCCACTTAGCACTCATTACATCTAGGTGATGCACATAGAGGTGAAGCATTATGCCTTCCTGGGAAGTCAACCATACTATAACTACTCTAGTTCAAGTGTGCTTAACCATAGAGTTTTCCCCTAAGTTAAGACCACTTAGATTGCAAACCCATTTGAAAAATCTTTAGAAATTGTTGTGTCTTATGAAAAATTCATTATAGAACCCCTATAGATGATCAATTGATAAGTGGGAGGCATTTTCCATAGTGTGTCAATTTACAATATTGCTATCAGGATTAAACCATATAGTTTTATGAGTCAAACTCATTAACCTATTTTTTCATGTAAAGTGGTTCACAAGAACCCATATTTCGTGATAATGAATGGTCTACTTTGCAGTCATTGCATCTAGGTGATGCTCACTAAGGTAAAGCACTAGGCCTTCCCAAGAGGTCAGCCATCCTAGTACTACTCCAGTTCAAGTGTGCTTAATCATAGAATTTTCCCATAGGTTAAGGCCATTTATATTTCAACCCTATTTGAAAAAAATTCAACAAGTTCTTTTCCTTATGAACCATTCATTATAGAGGACTTTAGCTCATCAATTGATAAATAGGAGGCATTTTCCATAACATGTTATATTGTGATATTTCTATCAGGATTCAATCATATAGTTTTATGAATCAAACTCATTTAACCATGTTTTCATGAGTAGTGGTTCACGTTAAAACATCTTTCATGATAATGAATCATCCACTTAGCACTCTTTGCATCTAGGTGATCCTCATAGAGGTGAAGCAATGTAACTTCTCGGGACGTCACCCATATTATAACTATTCTAGTTCAAGCATGCTTAACCATAGAGTGTTCCCCTAAGTTAAGACCACTTAGCTTGCAACCCCATTTGAAAAGCATTCAAAAAGTGTTGTGTCCTATGAACCATTCATTATAGAATCCCTTTAGATGATCAATTGATAAGTAGAAGGCATTTTCCACAGTGTGTCAAATTACAATATTTCTATGAGGATTAAACCATATAGTTTTATGAGTCAAACTCATTAACCCATGTTTTCATGGATAGTGGTTCACAAGAACCCATCTTTGATGATAATTAATGGTTTACTTACCACTTATTGCATCTAGGTGATGCTCACAGAGGTCAAGTACTAGGCCTTCACGGGAGGTCACCCATCCTTTAGTACTACTCTAGTTCAAGCATGCTTAAGTATAGAGTTTTCCCCTAGGTTAAGCCCACTTAGCTTGCAATCCCACTTGAAAAACCTTCAACAATTGTTGTGCTTTATGAACCATTCATTATAGAGCCCCTTTAGCTCATCAATTGATAAGTAGAAGGAATTTTCCATAGTGTGTCAAATTGTGATATTGCTATCAGGATTCAACCCTATAGTTCTAGGAGTAAAACTCACTAACCCTATTTTTATGAGTACTGGTTCACAAGGACCCATATTTCATGATAATGAATGTTCTATTTAGCACTCATTTCATCTAGGTGATGCTCATAGAGGTGTACCATTAGGCCTTGTAGTAAGTTCACCTATCCCAGTACTACTACAGTTCAAGCGTGTTTAGCCATAGAGTTTTCCCTAGGTTAAACCCACTTATCTTGCAAACGCATTTGCAAAATATTGAGGCAATGATTTTCCTTATAAATAATTTATTATAAATCCCCTTTAGCTCATCAATTGATAAGAAGGTGGAATTTTCCAGAGTTTATAAAATTATGATATTACTATTAGGATTCAATCGTATAGTTCTACAAGTTAAACTCATTGACCCATGTTTTCATGAGTAGTTTTTCATAGAAACACATATTTAAAGACAATGAATGGTCTACATAGCACTCATTGCATCTAGGTTATTCTCATAGAGGTGAACCACAAGGCCTTCCTGGGAGGTCACCAATCCCAGTACTACTTAAGTTCAAGTGTTCTTAACCACCAATTTTTCCACTAGGTTAAGCCCACTTAGCTTGAAAATCCATTTTAAAAACCTTCAACAAGTGTTGTGCCTTAGGAACCATTCATTATATAAGCCCTTTAGCTGATCAATTGATAAGTAGGAGGCATTTTGCATAGTGTGTCAAATTGTGATATTTCTATAAGGATTTGACCATATAATTTTATGAGTCAAACTCATTCAAGCATGTTTTCATGAGTAGTGGTTCACCAGAACCCATATTTCATGATAATAAATGTTCGACATACCACTGATTGCATCTAGGTAATTCTCACAGAGGTGCAACATTGGGTATTCCCATGAGGTCACCCATGATAGTACTACTCCAGTTCAAGTGTGCTTAACCATAGTGTTTTCCACTAGGTTAAGCTAATTTATCTTGAAATTCCATTTGAAAAACCTTCAACAAGATTTTTTCCTTATGAACCATTCATTATAGTGCCAATTTAGCTCATCAGTTGATAAGTAGGAAGTGTTTACCACAACATGTCAAATTGTGATATTGCTACTAGGATTCAACCTTATAGTTTCACTAGTCAAACTCATTGACCCATGTTTCCATGATTAGTGGTTCATAAGAACCCATCTTTCATGATAATGAATGGTCCAATAAGCACTCATTACATCTAGGTTAAGCTCCTAGAGGTGAAGCACTAGGCCTTCACGGGAGGTCAACCATCCCAGTACTACTCCAACTCAAGCATGCCTAACCATAGATTTTTCCCCTATGCTAAGCCCACTTAGTTGGCAACCCCATTTGAAAAACCTTTAGTAAGTGTTGTGCATTATGAACCATTCATTCTAAAGCCCCTTTAGCTCATCAATTGATAAGTAGCACGCATTTTCCGTAGTCTGTCAAATTGTGATATTTCTATAAGGATTTAACCATATAGTTTTATGAGTCAAACTCATTGATCCATGCTTTCAGGAGTAGTGGTTCACAAAATCCATTATTTTATGATAGTGATTGAGCCACTTCTCGCTCATTGCATCTAGGTGTTGTCACAGAGGTGAAGCACCTAGCCTTCCCAGGAGCCTTCCCAAGAGGTCAGCCATCTCGTATTACTCTAGATAGCTCAAGTGTACTTAACCACAATGTTTTACCATAACTTAAGCCCACATAGCTTGCAACCCCATTTATAAAACCTTTAACAAGTTTTGTTCCTTGTGAAAAATTAATTATATAACTTCTTTAGCTGATCAATTTATAAGTAGGAGCCATTTTCCACATTGTGTCAACTTTGTATATTGCTATCAATATTAGAGCATATAGTTTTATGATTCAAACTCATTGAACCATGTTTTCATTAGTAGTGGTTCACAAGAACCCATCTTTCATGAAAATGAATGGTTACTTAGCACTCATTCCATCTAGGTGATGCGAATAGAGGTGAAGCACCAGGCCTTTCTTGGAGGTCACCCATCCCAGTACTACTCTAGTTCAAGTGTGCTCAACCATAGATTTTTCCACCATGTCAAGCCAACTTAGATTGCAACCCCATTTGCAAAACCTTCAGCTAGTGTTTTTCCTTATAAAACCATTCATTATAAAACCCCTTTAGTTGATCAATTGATAAGTAGGAGGCATTTTCCACAATGTGTGAAATTGTAATATTTCTATTAGGAATATACCATATAGTTTTACGATTAAAACTCAATGACCCATGCTTTCATGGGTAGTGTTTCATCATTGCATCTAGGTGATGCTCATAGACATGAAGGAACAAGCCTTCCCAAGAGCTCACCCATCCCAGAACTACTCTAGTTCAAGTGTGCTTAATGATAGAGCTTTCCCCTAGGCTAAGTCCACTTAGCTTGCAACCCAATTTCCAAAACCTTCAGCAAGTTTTGTGCCTTATGAACCATTCATTATAGAGCCCCTTAAAATAATCAATTGATAAGTAGGGGACACTTTCCACAACGTGTCAATTTTTTATATTGCTATCAGGATTCAACTCTATAGTTTTACGATTAAAACTCATTGACCCATGTTTTCATGAGTAGTGGTACACAAGAACCCATATTTCATGAAAAATAATGTTTCACTTAGCACTCATCACATCTAGGTGATGCTAACAGAGGTGAAGCACCGGGCCTTCCCGATAGGTCACCCATCCCAATACTACTCCAGTTCAAGAATCCTTAACCATACATTTTTACCCTAGGTTAAGCCTACCTAGCTTGAAAACCCATTTACAAAACATTCAAGATGTTTGCTTCCTTATGAAGCATTCACTATAGAGCCCCTTTAGCTCATCAATTGATAAGTAGGTGGCATTTTCCACAACGTGTCAAATTGTTATATTACTATCAGGATTCAATTGTATAGTTTTATGAGTCAAACTCATTGACCCATGTTTTCATGAGTGGTGGTTCACAAGAACCTATATTTCATGATAATGAATGGTACACTTAGCACTGATTTCATCTTGGTGATGCTCACAAAGGTGAAGCACTAGGCCTTCCCGAGAGGTCACCCATCCTAGTACTACTCCAGTTCAAGTTTTCTTAGCCATAGAGTTATCCGTTAGGTTAAGCCCACTTAGATTGCAAACTCATTTATAAAACATTCAACAAGTTTTGTGCCTTATGAACCATTCATTATAGAGACCCTTTAGCTCATGAATTGATAAGTAGGAGGATCTTTCCACATCATGTCAGATTGTGATATTGCTACTAGGATTTAACTTTATAGTTTTACAAGTGAAACTCATTGACCCATGCTTTCATGAGTAGTTGTTCACATGAACCGTGATTTCATGATAATGAATGTTCTACATAGTACTCATTGCATCTAGGTGATTCTCACAAAGGTGAAGAATGGCGCCTTCCCAGGAGGACACCTATCCCAGTACTACTCTAGTTCAAGCATGCTTAACCATAGATTTTTCCCCTAGGTTAAGACCACTTAGCTTGCAAGCCCATTTGAAAAACCTTCAGCAAGTTTTGTGCCTTATGAACCATTAATTATAGATCCCATTTAGCTCATCAATTGCTAAGTAGGAGGTGTTTTCTATAGCGTGTTAAACTATGATATTGTTATCAAGATGCAATTGTATATATTTATGAGTCAAACTCATTAACCCATGTTTTCATGTGTAGTGGTTCATTAGAACCCATCTTTTATTATAATGAATTGTCCACTTAACACTCATTGCATCTAGGTGATGCTAACAAAGTTGAAGCACTTGGCCTTCTCATTAGGTCACCCAACCCAGTACTACTCTAGTTCAACAACACTTAACCATATACATTACCCCTAGGTTAAGCCAACTTCGCTTGAAACACCAATTGCAAAACATTCAACAAGTGTTTTTCCTTATGAAAAAATCATTATAGAGCCCCTTTAGCTCATCAATTTATAAGTAGGAGGTATTTTTCCATAACGTGTCAAATTGTGATATTCTAATTAGGATTCAAATGCATAGTTTTATAATTTAAACTCATCAACCTATGTTTTCATGAGTAGTGGTTCACAAGAACCCACATTTATTGATAATGAATGGTCCACTTACCACTCAATGCATCTAGGTGATGCTCAACAAGGTGAAGCATCAAGCCTTCCTAGGAGGTCACCCATCCCAGTACTACTCCATCTCAAGTGTGCTTAACCATATAGGTTTCCCCTAAGTTAAGCCCACTTAACTTGCAGCCAAATTTGCAAAACCTTTAGCAACAATTGTGGCTTATCAACCATTCAATATAGTACTCATTTGTGTTTGTGATCCAAATCAATAGATCAAATGAATCCTAAAGACTAGACAATTTCTTATGTTAAGATTCATAGATGGATTTGGCCAAAAGACAGGAAGTGGGATTAGAACACATTTCCCCTGCACTTCAAGCTCTCTAGGACCTAGGGGGGTGACCCTTTAGCAACACCTAAATATTTAGACACACAATTAATAGGATATTGCTTAAAAAATAATGCTCTCAAAAAATTATGCTGAGAAACCTAAAATATCACTCAAAATTGGCTAATACCTTGAGTGAATTTCATTAACCAGCATGCAGAGCATGGCAAACACATAACCCATAATATAGAATTAAAATGGTTTTTGATTTAATAATTTGGGACCAAACTAAAAACAGCAAAAGCATGAAGATTGACTAGTGCCAAAAAGAGGGCTATGGAGTCACATAACCAACATCTTATCCTACAATGTTGAACATGTTTTGAAGATCTTTTGCAATTGTTATCACATTATGACAACAAGACTGTCACATTTGTTGAAGCAATTACACTATCCCATGAATAATAGGAGATAATAAGTTTAGCTGGTACTTATTAAATCAATTACATCATTCATAGAATAGAAGGCAACAACTATTGCAACTCAAATACAACAACTCAAATGTAGCAAATGTGCATGAAAAAACTTAGATAATTTTCATTATTGAATTCAAAAGAGCACTACATCTCAGCAATGGAGATAATTATCAGATGAAATATTAACATGAAAGAATAATTTAGAACACACAATTCAGATTTAATGACTTAATTACAATTCTCCCTAGCTTTATAGTTCTACCCAGAGCTTCTACCTAACTTGCAAAGCTTTCAAAATTTTTGCAACCCTTACAGTGAGAGAAGAATGAGAATATAAAGAAGAAAATAAATCTCCAGAAGAATGATCTATAGATGCCATCTGGAAGTCTCTTTCCTTTTGATCAATAAAATTGTGAAGCCTCTATCATCTCTCCTCATGCAACAAAATTTTTCCTCCCATTCTGCCTTTGTCTCAAGTTGCCCAACAACTGAAAATTAACCCATGTGGAGAATCTCCATCATTTACCAAATTGTGTAAAAATAATCCTTGCCCGTGAAAACTCAAAACCTTTTAAACTAAAGTTGCACATTTATTTTACCTCAAAATATTAAAGTTTTCAACTTTAATAAAAGTTTCAGATTTATTAACTTCCCATTGGCTCCTTTCACTTCATACCTTTTGCATTTTTCACTCCTTAGCAAAGAAAATAATTCCCAAACATTCCCTGTGCCACTTTAGCTTTGTAACCAACTTTAACTTTCATTTACATTTCACAAGCATTTCTTTTAAGAAAAATAAAAGCTCTTACTATTTGATGGGAAATTAAACAACTTTACCCATGCCCGTTCAAAATTATTATATTTATCGGGCTAAATATTTTACCCACTACCTCCATGCTTTCATTTTTATTTTGTAGCAAGCCTTTTGATTTTACTCACAACAATGTATTTAAGCTACACTTTAATGTTGAAGGAACTTTTTAAGTTTCTTACTGGGAAATTGCTTTTCCCTTTTAACTTTACCTTTTTCTTGTAAAAACTTTATTACCATGAAAGAAATTCAAAATATAAGGCACCTTTATCTTTCTAATGTTTTCTCTTTTAAAACAAATGGATATCCTCAATGGGCATTTACAATATTCATGAGGCCCACTTCACATTCTCCACTCAACCTCGTACACCTTGCACCATTTTGATGGTTTCATACTCCTTCCTCGCACGACCCACGAGATCACTCCATGAGGCTTGGGCTTTTGTTGGTCGTTGATCAACTCACTACACCCTAACTCATATCATTTCTTGTTTGCACCTTTGCAACCTGGCTGCCATTCCTCCTTTGTCATCCAGCACAGGCTTGAAACAAAATAGTACAACTACCAAGTATGTTTGCTTAAAAGTTTCTAAAGAATTTCAATAAATTCATTTTGTACTCAGCTTGCAATCATGGTGCTTTATGTCACCACACTTTACCTCCTCCATCTGTTGCGAGCAACCCATCCTAACTGTATTAATTGAAACCATATGTAATGTTTGCATCTAATATGCTTCATGCATCAAAAGGCGATTCACCTTTTCCCATCATCTTTGTAAAATACTCCATTGTTCTCCATGCAAATTTCTTGCAATATAGCCATCAATCCCTCTCAAGACATATTGGCTCCTTCTTTGATTGTTCCTCCTATGCAAGTTGCATAACAATCTTATTCCTAAGTGAAAACAGTAGCAACCTTAACAACATCTTTAAGGTAGTTATGTGTTACATATTCCATGGCACCACCTACAACCTACTCAAAGTGAACCCTATCGATTCAAGGCTTAGTTAGATTTCATTTCCAAACCTAAGCCACAACTCCTCCCACTGTCTAGAGCTCCCCAAATCAAGCTCCTCAATGCTCTATGCTCAAATGGATGTGCATGCCATACAATGTTACACCTTTTTCCTTGAGGTGTTTAAACTAAAAACCGTGGCCATACAGCCCACATTGATGTATGTCATGTACTCTTTAGGGCACGAGGAGCATTGTGTTTGTTCTTGTCTTATGATATCGAGTGCTCCTTAAGATTAGATCATGGGACAAACCAAGCTTGAAGTCATAATCCTTATTTCCCTTCTGAATGGAGCAAATGCATGTATTTGAATAGAAGACAAAGCTATATCAATTTTGCACCAACAATCAACCCCCAACTGCTTCATCAGCAAGTTGCGTTCAAATTCAAAATAATAGGGCTCGGGTATAGATGCCAATTCTAATAGAATTTCTAGTGTAAAGAATTCATTACAGGCTCATCACCCCATACATCTCTAGGCACACAAAATAGTGGAGGAGAAGATTCCATAATTGTCACCCAAGCTTGAGACCTCATCCACTCTTCCCTTGGCACTATTTTCATTGGACTACCAAATCCCTATGCTAGATGATTCCATTACCTTTTGGAAATAAGAGAAAATCTTATTGCTTGCGGTCATTTAAAAATCCGATCCTCCAAGGCCTACAACATATGTCATTGAAGCTTGTTTGAAAATCATGTTATAGGGGTACTAATATATTTTTGGAGTGTTGGACTCCATGATATATTTAAAATACTTTCCTAACATTTCCGAACATAAAAACTCATCTACAGGCATAATTTCAATTGGCTCCATAAAACCTTTCAATCCCTACCATGTATGTCATGGTCAATACTTGTCTTTGCTGAAGCAACATGAACATTTGATGCTTGCCCATTTCCAACTGATTAATGACCTTGATTCTCTTGTTCACCAATGCTCTCATGATCAAAAGAAAACATTTGAATTCATAACCATGCAAAGCATGTCGGGTCCCCCTATGGGCCCAGCTAAAAAATAATTCATTTAAAAAAAAAAATTATCCCTTGAATTGACCTGAGAAAGCTTCTAAATGGCACTGAATTGAAAAAATGAACTGGGTCGTTGCTAAAATCTACTTTCTGGCACATTTGAACAGTGAGAAAAACTAGCCAAGTTGGCTCTGGAATCGACCTAGGAAACTAGTCAAATGACCTCTTGGAGTCACAAAAACTTGAAAACATGTAGACATTTGATCCAAGAATGGAGTGGAAAAAATAGTTCAGAAAAATAGGTTTCTAGGTGAAAACTATTAAATGCAAAAGTTTCCCAATTAAACTTGTTTGCATCTGCATCTATTCAGAACAAGTTAAAACTCATAAAATCATTTCGAAAAATTATCAAATCAACTCCTAGCGAGCCGCCACTGGACATATAATTTCATTTTAGTACAATGAGAATGTGCACAAGAGGAATTTGTTTGAATCATCAATCTTCACAAGATACTGAATGTCAACGTTTACCACCTTGAGAGGTTTTAGAAAATGCAGGTTCAAAACTGAACAAATTGCATTTTCTTTTGGCCTAGTAAAAATAGAAAATCTTGTCACGAGGCTCTAAAACTTGACATGGGGGTACATTTAGGTGGGGCGAGTGGAGAGAAACAATCCCTTTCCCTTGACGATCATCCAGTTGCAAAATACAAGCTCGAACAGGAGGCTACTTTGTAGAACTGAAGTTTGCAAACAGTAGAAAAGTTCCAAAACCCTCCAGCTTCACTTTTTGAAACCCTAGAAAAAATTATCATAGGAAGCTGAAAATGTGGATGCCTGCTCACATAGGACACATGAGTGAGCTTGAAAATGGGTTTTGCACGAAAATCAACAGGCTCCAAAATATGACCCTTCGAAAGTGGGTCACTTAGGCAGATTTGTTAGGTGCACTTCTGAGAGTGCAAAGACAAATTATTTGAAATGGGCACTTTAAATTTGCAAAATTTCAGAGTGTCATCAGTGGCTCCGACTAGGGATGTATGCCCCCTGTGGGCATAGCAAGAATCCAAATCTTTGGGGAGTAGACCAATTTTTGAGTTTGTTAGGTGCTCTCAAACTGCTTTGTTATTTAACCTCATTTTTCAACTTCACTTGGTGACCCCAGGTCACCAAATGAAAAAGGGGAGCCAATACTTCCTCTGTCAAACACCAATCTGTTAAAAGAGTTGACTCCCTCAACCCATGCTTGCCTTTGTCACACCACAACAACCAAAGTGTTTGCATCTCTACAAACATTAGTATCAGGCTGCCTTTATACAAGTGTGAACTTGCTCCTTGTTCAACCTCATTGTTATATGACAACCAAATGACATATGCCACCTCACTGCCACTCTCTTCATGTTTTTATTTGACATCAAGTGGAAACATTTGAAAATGGTGATCAAGATCACATGAAAACATAGTCTGATCACAACCATCTGCCTGATTATACATGTTGACTTCTCCCAATAGGTAATCATTTACAACATTATCGACATATTCATAATCAATATGCATATGAAAGTCAGGAATACTTTCAAAATGCTAACTATTATGTGGCACCAACTTATCATATAAATCACTCTCAAGTTGAAAACAACATTCTTCAGTTTCTTGCGCGTTGCCACACTTTGTGAAAACTTCTTCCAAGTAACAAAAATAACACTCACACTCTACCATATGGTTGGTTCTATTAATCTCATTTTGGTTACTAGTTTGCATGTCAAAAGTAAAACTATCACAAGAACTAACTAGAAGATCCTACACATCATGCAAACTATCTCCAAGTGTATACAAAGAGATACACTAGTGCACTGGAACACTATGTAGTTGTTCTCCATCATGCTGATATAAAGAACCATTAAGGATTTCTGACTCATCTTCATCTTCAGTCACTTCGTCATCTTCTGAGCACAACATATTGACATCTTCATCATCACAAGTTTTCTCAGAAGTGAGCAATTTTGGCTCAGAAAAACAATTTGGTTTTACCTTGAAATCAACATTAACATCCACATGAAAAGATCAATGTCTAGGCTCATTTAAATTAGAAATCGAACACTTGTCCAAATATGCATTAAAATTTTCAAAACTTGGCTCATTTGACACAAAAATCTCATGCTCATCTATTGCTTCTAATTCATCAAAATAGATTTCTGAACTTGTATCAGTGTCCATACTTTCATACTCATCATACAGTGCATCATTGCAATCAAATTTTTGCTCATCGTTATCCACATTATCAACATTTTGATCAACTAGTTCACAAGTGGAAAGAGAACCAAAAACGCATGCATCATACCTTGCACAATGAAGATCATCATCATGTCAACGTCAATAGGGGCTGCACACAACACCTGAGAGTCACCCACATGTGCAATTTTCTGATATTCAATAGTTAATAGATCTGAAATTTGTTCACTGATCAGTAGATCATTACTTTGATCTATTCTTTCAACCACTTCCTCTTCTTGAACTTCACTATAATTGCATGCATTATAAAAGTGCAAAGTAGGAAATTTCATGATGCCATCCTCAAAGTCTGAAAACTCAATGGGTTGATCATAAACTGGATTTTACCCAATCATAGGAAATAGAATTGCAAACAACATTGTCAGAAGCATGGTCACAATCTATCATAGAGAATAGGTTGTCCATTTGTTCATTCTTGCTTTCTTTTGGGTTGTCATAACAACAATGTACATATTTTTACATCTCAACCTTAGATTGGGTGTCTTCATTGAGCTTGTCATTTTCATCATCTTGAGAATATGCATAGGCATGTTCATTATCAAATTGAAAACCATCAATGGTTTCCTCATTGTAGCTGCTTGTACTAGATCTTATAAACTGAAATTAACTGCATACCTATTCACTTGCAGCTAATACACTGACATTCTCCAAAGCATTTTTTAAATCAAAAAATTCCAATGTCTCATTATGGAGACTTGTATCAAGACTACATCCAACACATGTAGACTTGAGATCATCAATTGTATCATCACACTTGTAGAAGTTGAGAAATCCAACTTCAAAAACCCCGAAGATCACCTACATGCAAATAACCTGTCACAAAAGAAGACATTGTAGACAAAAAAGAAAGGGTGCTCTGAAAGCTGAAAATTGTATTAATCAAAGAGTATTGAGAGTGTGAATAAAATACAATGATCAATCCTTATAAAAGGAGATTGTGCAACCCTAAAAGAAACCCTAAAAAGGAGGACATTTAATAATTAATATAGTTATTAAATGTCATATTATGCAAACTAAAGTGAAATCTTAAGAGAGGAATAAAGGTAACTTAATTAACACAATTAAGTTAAAACCTTTACTCTAACACCCCCCCTTAAGATGAGCAATAGTGTAGCTGCAAACAAGTGCAAGAAAGCAAAGGTAACTACAAAGCATGAAATTAAACATGGGTCCCGGCAACTAGGCTTGATCAGGTACTCGAATACAACCAAATCTCTGTAAAGTGGAGAAATAGAGAAAACCTCATGGGAAAAAATCTACTCCAAAAAGAGATGCTAAAAGCCATGAAGAACATCACTGAAGCAGAAGAAGTTGCAAACAACTGTCAAAAGATGACTGCTATGGTGTTGAAGAACCTCCTGTGAAGATAGGATGATCAGGATCAAGAAGACAATAATCTTCATGAGTGCCCCAAACAACACTACTCAAATCAGATGGCAAACAAAGGCAAACACCTGGAATGAAGATAAGGATGGAACAAGTACCAATAGTCTGAAAAACACTAATCAACTGAGAATGGAAGATTCCTTCCAAGGCGAAACCAAGGAAGCATTAACACGAATAGTATAATACCCCGCCCCCCCATAATTTTGAACTGGGAGAGCCTGAAAGATCCACTGAAATGTTCTGTAACACCCTATAGTGCATGAAGGAGAAGAAACAACATCTGAAAGTGCACAAGAAAGCACTTGCAACTAAAAAATTGGTGTGCAAAACAAAGCACACATGCATGAGGCAAGAATCATATGGATCCATTGTCGCCGTGGAGAGACCGAACAAAGGTTTGATGGCAAAAACAAAGGCACTACACAACCCACCCATGACACTTTATAATACAATGCAAGTACAAAATATGGCACAACCTTATGTGCAAAATCCCCAAAATACATGTACAATAGTGTGGCACTTTATCTCACTGCGTTTACATACAATAGTTTGCTTACAAATGATGCTCAAAATTCCCAAAAAGGACAAAAATAGGAAATACACGAAGAACAGCCAAAAAATGAATCAACAAACGCAAATGGGAAGTTCCCAAGAGCTAATATGTCTAGGTAATTCACCATAGTGTGAAAACATAAAAAACTGAATAAAAAAATATCTAGAGGGAAATCTAGAAATATTGCATGGATGAAACTTAAGAGCTCTAAAATATGGTTCCAACACCTTTGAGATCACAAAAAACGGAGAAATTGATCAAAAGTTACAAGCTTGGGATTGAAAATAACTCCTTTGACTTCAACTAGTTGTAGAATGCACCAATAGAAAAATGAAGCGATAAGACCCACACCATTGGAACGTTGATAGAACTAGATTTCCGATGATATCTTGTTTGCCAAAAAATGATATCATATGCCCAAGTAATGGCCTCTAGAAGAAAACAACTCCAAAAGGGGAAAAACACAATGTAGGATTAAATTTGACGGTCATACAACCATCGCAACAAAAATTCAAGCCTAAAATTGATGGCCAAATGACCGTCACCGCATTTCTACAATTGGGCTTATTACAAAAAAAATTCCTTTTTTATAAAAACAACTTTGATTTTTTTTTTAAAACAAATCATAAAAAAAAAACCGGTGGCCTGAGCAATTCTGCCACCGCTAGTCAAACCGTTGGACGACTATAAGGTAGTCGGTGGCTGATGTAGTGGCAGTCTGTACAGGGCCGGCAGGCCTGCGTACACAAGTACCTACGGGTACCCTGTATCGAGGCCTGAGCAAGCCTTTAAAAGGATTTTTTTTTGTTTTGATTTTTTTTTAAAATCAAAAAACTTTTATAATTTTTTAAAAAAAATTCTGACAAAATAAATTCAGAAATTAATTTTTTTACCAGGGCTAATTTTTTTTTCCAATCTGCATGCAGACGGTCGTACAGGTAAAAAAATTTGCCTCTCAAATGAACTTTGTTCAAACTGGATGAATGAACAATCGATTTAGGGGTTTTGGACAGCTGCAAACTCAATGGCGAGGTATGTTTGGACTCAAAATGATTTGAAATTGCAGGTGATTCCCTAGATCAAAAAAGAAAACCCCAAATCCTTGAAGCTCCAAAACCTTAAAAAGACGAACAGAAATTAGTAGGTCTAGAGCTCTGTTACCATGTAGAAGTTGAGAAATCCAACTTCACAAACCCCGAAGATCACCTGCATGCAAATAACCTATCACAAAAGAAGACATTGGAGACAAAAAAGCAAGGGTGCTCTGAAAGCTGAAAATTGTATTAATCAGAGAGTATTGAGAGTGTGAATAAAATACAATGATCAATCCTGATAAAAGGAGATTGTGCAACCCTAAAAGAAAAACCCTAAAAAGGAGGACATTTAATAATTAATATAATTATTAAATGTCACATTATGCAAACTAAAGTGAAATCTTGAGAGAGGAATAAAGGTAACTTAATTAACACAATTAAGTTAAAACCTTTACTCTAACACCCCCCTTAAGATGAGCAATAGTGCAGCTACAAACAAGTGGAAGAAAGCAAAGGTAACTACAAAGCATGAAAGTAAATATGGGTCCTGGAAACTAGGCTTGATCAGGTACCCGAATACAACCAAATCTCTGTAAAGTGGAGAAATAGAGAAAACCTCATGGGAAAAACTCTACTCCAAAAAGAGATGTTGAAAGCCATGAAAAACATCACTGAACCTGAAGAAGGTGCAAACAAATGTCAAAAGATGACTGATATGGTGTTGAAGAACCTCCTCTGAAGATAGGATGACTAGGATCAAGAAGACAACAATCTGCATGAGTGCTCCAAATGACACTACTTGAATTAGATGGCAAACAAAGGCAAACACCTAGAACGAAGATACAGATGGCACAAGTACCAATAGTCTAAAAAACATTGATCAACTAAGAATGGAATATTCCTTCCAAGGCGAAACCAATGAAGCATTAACATGAACAGTATAATCCAACTTCACAAACCTCGAAGATCACCTGCATGCAAATAACCTATCACAGAAGAAGACATTTGAGACAAAAAAGCAAGGGTGCTCTGAAAGCTGAAAATTGTATTACTCAGAGTATTGAGAGTGTGAATAAAATACAATGATCAATCCTTATAAAAGGATATTGTGCAACCTTAAAAGGGAAACCCTATTAAGGAGGACATTTAATAATTAATATAATTATTAAATGTCACATTATGTAAACTAAAGTGAAATCTTAAAAGTGGAATAAAGGTAGCTTAATTAACACAATTAATTTAAAACCTTTACCCTAACACCCCCCCTTAAGATGAGCAACAATGCAGCTACAAACAAGTTTAAGAAATCATATGTAACTACAAAGCATGAAAATGAACATGGGTTCTAACAACTAGGCCTGATCAGGTACCCAAATACAACCAAATCTCTGTAAATTGGAGAAATAGAGAAAACATCATGGGAAACACTCTACTCCAAAAAGAGATGTTGAAAGCCATGAAGAACATCACTGAAGCAGAAGAAGTTGCAAACAACTATCAAAAGATGACTGCTATGGTGCTGAAGAACCTCCTCTGAAGATAGGATGATCAGGATCAAGAAGACAACAATCTGCATGAGTGCCCCAAACGACACTACTCGAATCAAATGAAAAACAAAGGCAAAACCTCGAATGAAGATACAGATGGCACAAGTACCAATAGTTTGAAAAACCCTGATCAACTACGAATGGAAGATTCCTTCCAAGGCGAAACCAAGGAATCATTAACATGAACAGTATAATACCTCCCCCCATAATGTTGAACTGGGAGAGCCTGACAAATCCACTGAAATATTGTGTAACACCCTGTAGTGCATGAAGGAGAAGAAAAAACATCTAAAAGTGCACAAGAAAGCATTTGCAACTGAAAAAGTGGTGTGCAAAATAAAGCACACATGCATGAGGCAGGAATCATATGGATCCACTGTCGTCATGGAGGGACACTCACCAGACAAAGTTGTGATGGAAAAAACAAAGGCACTACACAACCCTCCCATGGAACTTTATAATACAGTGCAAGTACAAAATATGGCACAACCTTATGTGCAAAATCCCCAAAATACAATTGGAGACAAAAAAGCCCGAAGATCACCTACATGCAAATAACCTGTTAATCCTAATCAATCCTTATAAAAGGAGATTGTAGGAACAAGTTCAAGAAAGAAAAGGTATCTACAAAGGATGAAAGTAAACATGGGTCCTGGCAACTAGGCCTGATCAAGTACCCGAATACAACCAAATCTCTGTAAATTGGAGAAATAGAGAAAACCTCATAGGAAAAACTCTACTCCAAAAAGAGATGTTGAAAGCCATTAAGAACATCGCTGAAGTAGAAGAAGTTGGAAACAATTGTCAAAAGATGACTGCTATGGTGCTGAAGAACCTCATCTGAAGATAGGATGATTAGGATCTAGAAGACAATAATTTGCATGAGTGCCCCAAACGACACTACTCGAATCAGATGGAAAACAAAGGCAAACACCTGGAACAAAGATACACATGGCACAAGTACCAAAACCTTCAGAAGACGAACAAGAAGTAGTAGGTCTGGAGCTCTGATACCATGTAGAAGTTGAGAAATCCAACTTCACAAACCCCCAAGATCACCTGCATGCAAATAACTTGTCACAAAAGAAGACATTGGAGACAAAAAAGCAAGGGTGCTCTAAAAGCTAAAAAATTGTATTAATCAGAGAGTATTGAGAGTGTGAATAAAATACAATGATCAATCCTTATAAAAGGAGATTGTGCAACCCTAAAAGAAACCCTAAAAGGGAAACCCTGAAAAGGAAGACATTTAATAATTAATATAATTATTAAATGTCACATTATGCAAACTAAAGTGAAATCTTAAGAGAGGAATAAAGGTAACTTAAGTAACACGATTAAGTTAAAACCTTTACTCTAACAACACTACTGATCACATATCTCTTCTTCAAAGAGTAAATCCAATTCATATCCCTCATCAGGTTCTTGGCTCAGAAGACTTGGAAGCCCATTGTTATTTGCAACATCACATTCATTTCTTGAAGAGCATGTCTCATCACCACATTGTGACTTGAGATGATCATTCAAAAAACTATCTACATCATTGTAGCCTTCAATTGCCACAAAAAATGTGCTCTTTTTTAGCATTTACATAGGAGATAGAAGAAACTTAAAATGTTTCATTCATATAATCATGGCTGCAACTTTCATCTGGGTGTATCTCTTCTGAAGGTTGTTCAAAAACAACTTCCTCATCACCTAATGATGCATCATTCTTGTCTTGTACCTTCTCAAATATGAATTTATCTGTGTTTAAAATTGAAAGAATTTGATCACTTGTACTTACACAACTGTTGATTTCATCAGCATGTTTACCCATAATTGAGGAAAACGAACCTTGCACATATTCATTCCTCATTTTCTCCAAATTATCTAAAACTATGTATGCCATCTGCATATTTGATATTTTAAAATCTTTTAACAATGCACTAGATCCTACCTCAAAAGCTTCAAAGTACATATGAATGCAATCTAGAATACCAGGTATGAAATTGTCAGGGACCAATGAAAGAGCAACAACAAATCTATGAATAAAATCAATACTTGACTCTTCATTTTCTCTTTTAATAACCTTCAATCTTGTGACAAGTTCCAAAGGTTCTCTTGTAAATTATTCTCTATAAGAATCCACTAATTTATCCCAGCATGCAAAAGAATTCTCAGGAAAGCTTAAGTACCAATCCCTGGCTCTTGCTTCAAGAGATCTGAAAAAAAATTTCATCCACATATCCTGATCTTCAACTGATTTTTTCTCCATGAAGCTTGAAAAACTTTTGATATGTGTATTTCCTCCACTTACATTGTATCCATCAAATCTAGGCAGTTGTTTATAGAATTGAGTTTGCATACTCTCAATTTTGTAATCAACCCATGACAAGTATAACTGGTTATACAATGGGTCAAATGTATTGACAAAAGGTGCAATAACTTGGCAAGTAGATATAGTATGACTATCTCTTAACTGGGCTTGTGAAAACATTTGGTGCCTTTCATCCATCTCTTTATTTTTTCTCTTAAACATAGTTTTCCATTCTAGCCTTATCCTAGGCTTGTGAACTCTTTGTTTCATGCACTTTACATTATCAGACATTTTGAGGATTATCAGACTTCTAAAGCTTCTTGACAAGCCCTATTAAGGTATCTAATGGAATGGTTATTTCAGCTTTGTGATCCATGGATGTATGCGAATCAATGCTCAACTAATTATGCATAATCACAATCATGAAAAAATGAAGGGTCACTAGGACAACTGCTAACATAATGATAACCTTAGCTTAAAACACATGTCAATGCAAGGGATGGAAATCCTTAAGATATACAAATTCCTTCTAACCATCCAAACTGGAAAATATTTAAACACTTGACAAACATCTTTCAATGGAACTGCAATTACATTTAATATGACATAACCAACAAATGAGAGTGTGCTAACTCAATATTATTGTTCTTTCCCTCTGTTAGTGCTAATTCACTAAATAGGGAGCCAATGTTTCTTCATAAAACGTTCAAATATGGTCTTCACACAGAATTTTCTTGAAAACCAAAGGTGAAGAATACTTGGAAATGTTGTAGTTGCTGCAAATTGTCTTCCTAACCGGAAATATTGTAGATCTGGAACTTTTCTTCAAATATTTAATAGGTTCTTCTGATAGATTTGCTACCTCTCTTCATAGAGGACTGTGTAAGCTCTCAAAAATGAATGGTTCTATGGAGAAGAACCATCATTTCTAGACCTCAACAATAGAGCAGTTTCAGATTTAAAAGCAAAAAGTAGAAATGAAACTACTCTAAACTACCATAAGATAATCAAAATGCTTCCAAACAAAAACCAGTCTCCATTGGCATCCTATCACCAAAGTCTTGTTATGCACTTTTGCTCTCAGATTTTTGCAAGCATAGATGCATCAAGAGGCTATTAGTGAATGGATTAAGAAAAACTGTGAAGATATGTGCATGTGCAAGATTCGTGTAGGGGTCAAAATGAGAAGAGAGTCTTGTTTAAATAGGAATCTTTAGGGTGAATGCAAGTTGTGGAAAGAATGTGGGATAAGAGATTGGCTTGGAGGAAAATATCCCACATGCATGAGATGGGTAAGATAAAAGATTTGAAATGGATAAATGCATGTAGGTGGTAAAGTAATGATTTAATGAATATTTGTGATATTTTAAATGAATATGCAAATGCACTAATGTATTAATATTTTATGGTGGATAAATTATTATGAAAATGGTTTTAATGAAGTGATTATGGACATGGGTTTTATGAGTATAATATTTGAATGGAAATGCATAAAATATGAATATGAGATGAATGGATAAATGGAAAGATTATTAAATGATTTAATGATATTTTAGTGATTTATGCTTAGATGGTAAATGATAAATGATCAAATGATTTTATGAATAATGCTTATAGATGCCTATAAATGCTTATGAATAAATGGTTATAATAAATGGATAATTGAATGAAATATGAGATGATTTTAAAATGATTACAAGGACATTTTTATGTGTCTACATTTTGCCCCTCTTTGAGACAATGCAGTTTGTCGCATTGTTTCAAAGAAAAAGATTTAATCAACTGATACATGCCCCAGAGATATCCTAGTAAGGATTATGATAAGAATGATATGCCCCCTCGAGAGATTGATCAGACAAATTGGAAGAAGATTAATCTCGCGATAGATGTGACCAAGAAAATGATCAGATACTTGATATTGTGCAAGTGATAAAGTGGTGGTGTACATTTGATGGAAATGCACAATTGATAGGAATAATTGAAAAATTGATGGAAATGATCAGTATAGCCAAGTTGATGAGCTGATGAAGCTGATTGAGATTGATGCAAGCACAAGACAAGTTGATAGAATGATTGGTTGATTGATTAAGAGGACATGAGATTTGGAGATGCTAGTTGATTGATCTCTTTGCGACAAGAAAGATGAAGAAAATGAAATGCAATAAATGGAAGATGCCAAATGGGAGAAAATGAAGGTGATGAAGCCTCTTGTGCATTTTAAGTGCTTTTATCACCATCAAACTTATTATGTCACAAATTAGTATAAGCATCTAGATAACATGAACATCTAGATGACTTGAATACTGTTTGCATTTTTATTTAGTAATGAAGTATAAGCGTCTAGGTATAAGGACCCTAGATGACCTGAATACTTATTGCATGGAAGACACTATCAGATAATGAATTCTCTCATCCACACTAGACTCATAGGTCCTCGATGGTTTTAGACAACCATGTCTTAAGACGAATCATCCTATGAATAAGAAACAATCCACAAACAACAAACAAGTGAACATGCCCCATCATCGCCTCTCTAGATCCAGACATCCTAGAGAAGCTAAAAGACATGCCACCAAAGAAAAAATCATAAAATAATCAAAAACCAACAAACAAACATGCATCATGCTTCAATATGGAACTAATTCTTGGTACAGTTGTATGCTTTTGAATTGGAAGAGGGATTGATAGGTATGCTCAAATATTTGCTTGATTGTTACTCATGATGCAGTTTGATTTTGTTGAAGTTCAAAGCTATGTGGTGATCTGAAAGTGTCAGTGTTGAGGGATTTTTGAAGTTATTTGGTTTTTTGGATTTTTGGAATATTCGACGTTTTTTGGGATTTTTTCAAGATATTTTATGATTTTTATGGAATTTTTCAGGACATTTTATGTTTTTTATGTATATTTTCAGGACGTTTTATGATTTTTATGGATTTTTTCAGGACATTTTATGATTTTTATGGATTTTTTCAAGACATTTTATGATTTTTTTGGATTTTTTCAGGACATTTTATGATTTTTATCGATTTTTTCAAGACATTTTATGATTTTTATGGATTTTTTCAAGACATTTTATGATTTTTTTTGGATTTTTTCAAGACCTTTTGCAATAGAAAGAGATGCATCGCAAGCAAGTAGACAGACAAAGAGGGTAGTTTCTCTGACCGCAAGATGCTCAATATCCTAACCCATGGCTAAGGTTGAGGAAATGCCCTTGTGAGGAATAGGACCAATCTAGTACGCATGACAAAGCGAGCAAGTGAGGGGATTGTCGAACAATTCACAAACCATGGTGAGTGTGAAAAGAATATTATGAAGTGGAGGGTGAATGAAAAATGGGATGAAAAGATCAAGTAGAGCTCCAAAGGAAAGAGGAGCAAAGCCTCTACACATGGTGCCAATTTCTCGGTTTTCACCATGGTACTTGCTCAAGGCGCCACCGAAGTGGTTTTCACCATTGAACGAATTGATTTCTCTTTAATTTTTTCATTGTTTCCTTTTTTTTTCTTTTTTAGGACTTTTTTCCATTTTTTTGTATATTTTTTTTTTTAGGACTTTTTCCTAGCTCTCTGAAGCGAGATATAGAATTGATAGATGCCAGATCCATAGACTGCCTTGATGATGCCTCGATCCTATGTGGATGACCATGTTGGATGAAAGTACCCGATCAAGATGAGGAGAAAGAGTGGCAAATATGAAGGACGATAGATGTGGCAGATGAAAAAGACTATGGCAGGATCCCTAATGTGCACACTACGTGGCCCATCAAGCTTCAACCAAAAAGGAGCTTGGGCAACCGATGAGCTAGAATATGTGAAGGGTTCGTCATCAAAGGTACATTGAACAACATCACCGATGGTGTGATATGTCGGATATGTGAACATGGATGGGTGGAATGAAATATATGGTATGAGTGAGAGTGACATGGACAGAGACCTTGGATAAACAAGTACCCTTTTTGATTTTCTTCCTTGATAGATGCCTCCAGTGATTTTTGATGGAGAGGCATAATTGGAGATCGACTTTTTCTTACTTTCACTTTTGAATTTTATTTTTGCTTTGTCCAATAGCTTTTTATTTTGGCTAGAGGACTTGTCTTGATCTTCTTCTTTTTTGGATTTGACCAATAGATTTTTATTTTGGCTAAAGGAATTTTCTTGATCTTTCTTTCTTTGCATGCTTTCTTTTGATTCTGGATCTCTATTTGAAAAATATGCTTTTACCTTTGATTCTTGAATTACGTCGGGTTCACCATTTGTAAGCTCTCAAAAATGAATGGTTCTATGGAGAAGAACCATCATTTCTAGACCTCAACAATAGAACAGTTTCAGATTTAAAAGCAAAAATTAGAAATGAAACTATTCTAAACTATCATAAGATAATCAAAATGCTTCCAAACAAAAACTAGTCTCCATTGGCATCCTATCACCAAAGTCTTGTTATGCACTTTTGCTCTCAGATTTTTGCAAGCATAGATGCATCAAGAGGCTATTAGTGAATGGATTAAGAAAAACTGTGAAGATATGTGCATGTGCAAGATTCATGTAGGGGTCAAAATGAGAAGAGAGTCTTGTTTAAATAGGAATCTTTAGGGTGAATGCAAGTTGTGGAAGGAATGTGGGATAAGAGATTAGCTTGGAGGAAAATATCCCACATGCATGAGATGGGTAAGATAAAAGATTTGAAATGGATAAATGCATGTAGGTGGTAAATGAATGATTCAATGAATATTTGTGACATTTTAAATGAATATGCAAATGCATGAAATGTGTAAATGCACTAATGTATTAATATTTTATGGTGGATAAATTATTATGATAATGGTTTTAATGAAGTGATTATGGACATGGGTTTTATGAGTATAATATTTGAATGGAAATGCATAAAATATGAATATGAGATGAATGGATAAATGGAAAGATTATTAAATGATTTAATGATATTTTAGTGATTTATGCTTAGATGGTAAATGATAAATGATCAAATGATTTTATGAATAATGCTTATAGATGCCTATGAATGCTTATGAATAAATGGTTATAATATGGATAATTGAATGAAATATGAGATGATTTTAAAATGCTTACAAGGACATTTTTATGTGTCTACAGACTGAACTTCAAGTAGTATGAAGTTCTTTCATAGATAAATGTTCTTTTGAGTTCCTTCCACTAGCAGAGCACCATAGATCATGTAATCTTCAAGTTCACTCCAACAAATCTTCCTCCAGGTTTGAAATCCTTCAGTATTTGAACTAAATTAAGAATGGAAAATGGTATGACTCTATGCAATGAATCTTAAGGCTAGATTTTGCAATCAAAATTTTCACAAATTCTCCCCAGCAAAGTAGTCATTCTGTTGGTGTTCCAAATCAATAGATCCAATGAATCCTAAATACTAGCCAATTTCATATGTTTAGATTCACAGATGGATTTGGCCAACTGACGGGAAATGGGATTAGAACACATTTACCGTACAAGTCATGTAATGCCCCACCACGCAACCCTAGAGGAAGTTTCAATCTACAACAAAAGCGTACTAATTTTTTTTTTTAAAAAGTGCATTATACATACATGTTCACCTAAAATTGACAACCCCCCCTAAGGCTACATAACCGAGATTACTTAATTCCCTTTCACATACATCATCTAAATTACATTGCAATAAACATCTCAAGTAATGACATACATCTAACATAAGTAAATACAAGATAGAATAGATTAACCATCACATAATTCCATTACATAAACCATTACAAGATTACAATCCTCATTCCAAAAATGAGTAAAAATACATAAGTATAATAATTACAAGATCCACCTCAAAACAACAAGAGAGGTAAATACAACTGATACAAGAAGAATTACAATAGAACAAGAAGAGATTAACAATATCCGCAAGCCATCCAACTGGATGTCTCGCTTCCACGAACTGAAGAACAAAGGGGGAACCAACGGTTTTGGTGCATGTTCCACCCTACCTAGTGGTACCCGAAGGCCCACCCCCCATGCTAGGAGATAGTAAAAATGCATGGATGAGAAATCTACTACTTCTAACCAAAGGCTGACTAACAGAACAAACTAACTCAACCATACATATGCACAATATAAATCTAACACTAACATGGTTACATTGCTTCCAGACATAATAAAATCAAGTGTGCTAAAGAAAACATATGCACAACATATAATCAAGGTTATCCTAGATAGAGTGTCATCGCAAGGTGCATCATGAGATCTCCTCTAGGCATCCTTCATAGGCTACGGTAATCCTGGTGACCTCAACCGAATCCCGGCCCTCATACTCACTCAAGCGGAATCAACTACCTTTTGTATGGACAAGCTAGTTGACCTTGCCATTCTAGGCCTTCTCACTCACCCCAAGTCTGAACAAGCCCTTGTGTCTACAAGTGAGGTTAATTTTATCTTGGTTAATGTGAATGCATCCTAATAATCTAAGTACTTTACTTTAATTATCACTTTTTAAAAACACTTTCAAAGGTTACTCGGTTTACCTCTTTGGGCTTCGGCCCCTAACAAAAGCCACTCCTGTAATGGATAACATGCTACTCAAATCTAGACTCCAAGAGTGACTCCAGTATTATAGAACTGAATAACTCAGTCTCTCCTAATCTAGGAGACAACAAATAAAGAACCTCACTCCAACACTTGGAGGAAACAACTCAAATAAATCTACCCAAGGAAACGAACATCAACTAACATGGGAATGACCCACATACACTAGAAGACTTTACAATAATTGCACAATTCACCCTTTCCCAAAGCATTTACTAACAAGGGAAGAATAATATAATAACACATTGATAAAGAAAATACACTATGTTTGGATATCTTAAATCCATCTTTCTACTTAATGCATCACGCATAAAATAAAATATTATCTTTCTAAATCTTCACTAAAACACAATAATTCCTTCATTAAATAAATAATTTTCTCAATCATATTTATCCATGCATGTGATTCATTTCAGTTAAAATTGCTCTCCAAAACTTGTATCCAACATATGTCTAAATCGTAATGTACAACATATAATTACATATATATACTGAAATTTAGAAATCAACATACCATATATATTTAAAACTATACTTACAAATAATAGCCTTTGATTTTGACCTCCCATTTTACTAAAATTTTGACAGAATATTAAATTAATTAAATCTGTACACTATCCAAACTTAAAATTTCTTTTCCCAAATAAATATATATATATATAATATATATTATATACTAATATATATTATATACTAATATATATAATATTAAATTATATATATACATTTATTTTAACAAACTATAAAGTAAAATTCCATGGCCATACTATCCATTTACAAATTAGATTAATTAGACTAAGCATGAATTAAAAATTCACTAACCACAAAAAAATGTAAAACATGGCCCGTAACCAGACGGTACTGTCGGCTCGCATGGAAAGCATGTACCATCGCTGACCACTGTACACAGTATAGTGGCCGCCAAGGTCAGGGGAGGCCGCACCCCCATGGGACAGTGCGTCCCCCCATGCGGTAGGTGCACTGCCTATGGAAGCACGTCCTTCCATGGTAGGTGTGAGCGGTGGGGTACTTCTGTCCCCACCAATCACATACAATTAGGTTTTGTTTTTATAATTTGTTTCCATTTTTTAAATTTTTTTTATTTTAACTTTTTAATTTTTATTTTTAAAACTTTTTCCATTATTTAACTTTTAAACAATTAACATAGTAAATATATTTACATGTTTCATGTATTTATTTTAATTCATATACAATACATATTATATAAATACATATATAATTATGTCACAGAATATTAAAATTGGTAAAATAGGGAAAATAATTTAAAAAAAAAAACCAGTATCATGAAATTGATGAATTTTCCAGAATTTCCTTCTAAATTCAAAAAGGTGTAAATTAAATTTCTTTTAACACTATTCAATAAATTTTACAAAAATAATTAAATATAGAATTTCAAACAATCTTGTTCTCATACAGAAGGTTTTCTACAAGGGTTGATTTTCTTTTGAAGAACAAATCTGAACAATTAAAAAGGGTAAAACTTCATTCCAAACCTAAGTGTTGAACACACAATTTAAGGTTTAATTTAACCCATGTTTCTTCAATTTCCCCCATTTATGGAATTTAAAGCTACAGTAAATTTAAACATTCTTCCCCAAATTTTAATGGATTAAATCTAGATTCAACAAACAATTTCCAATTTCACAAATGATAATAACAACAAATTTGCAAACAATATAATATGAGATGAATCAAACAAGACAAAACCTGGAATCCAAAGCTATAGATGAAGATGAAAATCTGATGCAAGCTTTCTCCCAAGAATTCCTGCAATTTCTTCTAATGTGCACGGATCCAATCCAAGAACTTGATAATTGCGAACAAATTATTCTTCAATCAACTCTACAATCCAAAATTGCTCCAAAACCTTCTTTGTGCCAGTTTTGCAAAAATTTCCCAAAAATTCTTCTCAAAATAAAAACCTTTCCAAAAACTCTCTTTTTAAAAAAAAAATTGAAACATGCATTCATATTAAAACTAAAATATCTAATCTAACCCTAATTTCCTTTTGCATGCAAAATGAAAACAGATATTTATTTCCTTTTCCCATTTTTGAAAACCCCAAATTGATTTTCAAATGCAATTTCATTATTCTTTCAATTCTTTAAATTTAATTTAATTAAATTTAATGCAATAACTCAATTAATTGATTTTAATTATTTAATAATTAAATTCAACCTTTTCCAAGATTAATTTAATTAAATAAATAAATTATAATTTAATTAATAGAATTTCATAATCAACATATATACTTCATCTAAGCATAGATTTCACTTAATATTAAAATTAACTTCTATTTTCAACAATGCAATAATTCTAAAAATATTTGATTAAATAATAAAGCATCCAACATAATCAAATAACACTAATAAGGTAAAACATGACTCGACAATCAGGACTGACGACACACTAAGGCTAGGGCATAGACCTGACACATGTTACCTAGTTACTATCTCCCTTTCAACCTAACCGTTGGATCAACACGCTCAAACTTGTGAAACCAGGTGGAGTCAATGTCATGTACCTGCAACCTGAAACCAAGTAAACAACATAATACAGTATATGTAGTATATAATACACATCGTGAAGAAGAAATCATGGATTCACAGGGCGCTCGCAAGTGAGTGATGCGATCCGTCCTCTTCACCAATACACTCATCCAAGACTGACATTACATCATAATCAGAAATCACGTAATACAATATCTCAAGCTAACTCTACTAACATTAATAATCCATAATGCATGTGAAACAATAGTCAGATAATCCACATCACACGATAATCAATGTCACTCAATAGTAGTGATCAAAACACAAACAAGCAGGTGTGTCCAGTATAATAGTAGTTGCATCCCAAACATAACATAAAGCAAACACACAAAAGCAAAACGGAGGGGTATTACACGTCAAGCTCTGTAGGACCTTGGGGTGACCCTTTAGCAATACCTAAAGTTTTAGACACACAATTAACAATATATTGCTTAACATAATATGCTCTCATAGAATTATGCTAAGAAACCTAAAATATCACTCAAAATTGGCTAATACCTTGAGTGAATTTCATTAACCATCATGGAGAATATGACAAACACATAACCTAGAATATAGGATTAAAATGGTTTTTGATTTAATAATTTGGGACCAAACTGAACAACAGAAGCATGAAGATTGACTAGTGCCAAAAAGAGGGCTATGGAGTCATATAACCAACATCTCATTGTACAGTGTTGAACATGTTCTGAATATCTTTTACAATTGTTATCACATTATGACAAAAAGACCACTGAAGCTTTATCGAGTAATCATTCTTTACAAATACACCAAAAACACAACACTCTTGTCACATTTGTTGAAGCAATTACACTATCCCCTGAATAATTAGCAATAATAAGTTTAGCCGGTACTTATTAAAGCAATTACATCAATCACAAAATAGAAGGAAACAACTATTGCAATTCAAATGCAGCAACTCAAATGCAACAAATGTGCATGAAAAAACTGAAATAATTTTCATTATTGAACTCAAAAGTGCACTACATCTCAACAATGGAGACAATTATTAGATGAAATATAAACATGAAAGCATAATTCAGAACACACACTTCAGATTTAATGACTCAATTACAATTCTCCCTAGCTTTACAGTTCTACCCAGAGCTCCTGCCTAACTTATAGAGCTTTCAAAGTTTTTGGAACCCTTACAATGAGAGAAGAATGAGAATATAAAGAAGAAAATAAAGCTCCAGAAGAATGATCTATAGATGCCATCTGGAAGTCTATTTCCTGTTGATCAATAAAATTGAAAAGCCTCTCTCATCTCTCCTCATGCAACAAACTTTTTCCTCCCATTCTACCTTTGTCTCAAGTTGCCCAACAACTGAAAATTTGACCATGTGGAGAATCTCCATCATTCACCCAGCTGTGTAAAATTAATTCTTGCTTGTGAAAACTCTCTGAACCTTTTAAACTGAAGTTGCACATTTATTTTACCTCCAAATTTTAATTTTACAACTTTAATAATAGCTTCAGATTTATTAACTTCCCACTGGATCCTTTCACTTCATACCTTATGCATTTTTTAGTCCCCAACAAAGAAAAGAATTCCCAAACACTCCCCGTGCCACTTTAGCTTTGTAACCAACTTTAACTTTCATTTAAATTTCACAAGCATTGCCTTTAAAAAAAAAAGCTCTTACTATTTGATGGGCAATTAAACAACTTTACCCATGCCCATTTAAAATTATTATATTTATCGGGCAAAATATTTTACCTCCTACCACCACGCTTTCATTTTTATTTTGTAGAAAGCCTTTTGATTTTACTCACAACAATGTATTAAAGTTACAATTTAATGTTGAAGGCACTTTTAAAGTTTCTTATTGAGCAAATTGCTTTTCCCTTTTAACTTTACCTTTTTCATGTAGAAACTTTATCACCATGAAAGAAATTAAAAATATTAGGCACATTTAACTTTCTAATATTTTTTCTTTTAAAATAAACAGAGATCCTCACTGAGCATTTACAATATTCACGAGGCCCACTTCACATTCTCCACTCAACCCTGCGCATCTCGCACCATTTTGATGGTGTCATACTCCTTCCTCACACGACCCACAAGATCACTCCATGTGGCTTGGCCTTTTGTTGGCCATTGACCAGCTCGCTATGCCCTAACTCATCTTGTTTCTTGTTCGTGCCTCTGCAACCTGGCTGCCATTGCTCCTTTTTCATCTAGCACGGGCTTGAAACACAAGAATACAACTACCAAATGTGTTTGCTTAAAATTTCTAAAGCATTTCAATAAATTCATTCAGTACTCAGCCTGTAATGATGGCACTCTATGTCACCACACTTTACCTCCTCCATCTGGCATGAGCAACCCATCCTCACTGTATACACTGAACCCATACATAATGTTTTCATCTAATATGCTTCATGCATGAAAAGGTGTTTCACCTTTTCCCATCATCTCTGTAAAATACTCCATGGTTCTCCATGCAACTTGCTTCCAATACAGAAATCAAGCCCTCTCAAGATATATTGCCTCATGTGTTAGGTTTTCAATGGCAGATATCTAAAAGCTAAATGCAGATTTTATCAAATAAACCAGAAGTAAAACACACAGAAAAATAACACAGAGAATTTAACGTGGTTCACCCAATGTGGGCTACATCCACCAAACCGCAGCCATCCAATGATATTATTAACCAGTGCAAAACCCTTTTACAATATTGCGAATAATCGCCTATTTCTTATGATACTGTAACTCTATCCCAAACCCTTTATAAATTAGGGTTATACAAAATCGGGGTTTTTTCCCTTTTTGTGATTTTTCCCTTTTTCAGTAATTTCGCGAAAAAGCAGGCCAAAAATTTTTCTCGGGGGCTACCACCCCCGAACCCCCGCCCGGGACCCGGCCCGGCCCCAGACCCCGGCGAGGATACATGAAGAGTGTACAGTATAGAATGATCAGTTGCCACATACCAACATCATGCTCTTATCGTTCCTCCTACGCAAGCTGCATAACAATATGATTCCTAAGTGAACACGACAAAAACCTTAACAATATCTTTAAGGTAGTTATGTGTTACATATTCCATGGCACCATGTCTAGTGTGCTCACAATGAACCCTATCAATTCGAGGCTTAGTTAGATTTCATTTCCAAAGCAAATCCACAACTACTTCTCTCACTATCTGGAGCTCCCCAAATCAAGCTCCTCAATGCTTTATGCTCAAATGGATACACATGCTATATAGTATTACAACTTTTTCCTTGAGACGTTTAAATTGAAAACTATGGTCATACAACCCACATCAACGTATGTCCTATACTCTTCAAAGTTCCAAGAGTATTGTGTTTGGTGATGTTCTTGTCTTTATGATATCGAGTGCTCCTTAAGATTAGATCATGGGATAGACCAAGCCCAAAGTAATAGTCTATATTCCCCTTGCAAATGGAGCAGATGTATGTGTTTGAATAGAAGACAAAGCTATATCAATTTTGCACCAAAAATCAAGCCACAACTGCTTCATTAGCAAGTTACATTAAAATTTGAAATAATAGGGCTCGGGTATAGATGCCAATTCTGATATAATTTTTGGTGTAAAGAATTGATTACAGGCTCATAACCACGTAGATCTCCAAGCACACAAACTAGTAGAGGAGCAGATGCCATAATTGTAACCCAAACTTGAGACCTCATCCACTCTTCCCTTGGCACTATTGTCATTGGACTGCCAAATCCCTATGCTAGTTGATTCCAGTACCTTTTGGAAATAAGAGAAAATCATATTGCTTGCGAACATTTAAAACTTTGATCCTCCAAGACCTGTAACATATGTCATTGAAGCTTGTTTGGAAATCATGTTGTAGGGGTACTAATATATTTGAGAAGTGTTGGACTCCATGATATATTTAAAATACTTTTCTAAAATTGCCAAACATAAAAACTCATCTACAGGCATCATTTCAATTAGCTCCATAAAACTTGCAATCCCTACCATGGTGTTATGGTCAATAATGTACTTTATTTTCCAACATGAACATCTAATGCTTTCCCATTTCCAACTAGTTAATGACCTTGATTCTCCTGTTCACCAATGCTCTCATGATCAAAAGAAAACATTTCAATTCATAACCATGCAAAGCATGTCGGATCCCTATGTAGGCCCAGCTAAAAGAAAAATCATTTTAAAAAAATTTTTCTCCTTTGAGCTGACCTGAGACAGCTTCTCAATCCCACTGAATTGAAAACATGAATTGTGTTGTTGCTAAAATTTTCTTTCTGGCACATTTGAACAAAGAGAAAAATTGGCCAGGTTGGCTTTGGAATCGACCTAGGAAACTAGTGAAACGACCTCTTGGAGTCACAAAAACTTGCAGACATGTAGAAATTTGATCTATGAATGGAGTGCAAAAAATGGTTCAGAAAAAGAATTTTATAGGTGAAAGCTATAAAATTCCAAAGTTGCGTAGTTAAACTTTTCTACATCTGCATTTGTTCAGAACAAGTTAAAACTTAGAAAATCAGCATTTCCAAAAATTATCAAATCAACTCCTAGCGAGCCACCATTGGACATATAAGGTCATTTTGGTATAGTGAGAATGTTTACAAGAGGAATTTTTTTGAATCATCAATCTTAATGAGATACTGAATATCAAAGTTAACCACCTTGAGAGGTTTCAGAAAATGCAGGCGCAAAACTGAACAAATTGCATTTGGTTTTGGCCTAGTAAAAATAGAAAATCTTGGCATGAGGCTATAATACCTGACATGGGGGTATATTTAGGTGGGGATAATGGAGAGAAACAATCCTTTTCTCTTGATGATCATCCAATTGTAAAATACAAGCTGGAATAGGAGGCTACTTTGCAGAACTGAAAGTTTGCAAATAGCAAAAAATTTCCTTTTGATTTTACTCATAGCAAGCCTTTTAATTTTACTCAGAAAAATATATTAAAGCTACACTTTAATGTTGAAGGCACTTTTAAAGTTTCTTACTGGGCAAATTGTTTTTCCCTTTTTCATGTAGAAACTTTATCACCATGAAAGAAATTCAAAATATTAGGCACATTTAACTTTCTCATGTTGTCTTTTAAAACAAACGGATATCCTCACCGAGAATTTACAATATTCACGGGGCCCACTTCACATTCTCTTCTCAACCCTGCACACCTCGTACTTTTTTGATGGTGTCATACTCCTTCCTCGCACGACCTTTGAGATCACTCCATGTGGCCTGGGATTTTGCTGGCCATTGATCAACTCGCTATTCCCTAACTCATCTCATTGCTTGTTCGTATCTTTGCAACCTGGCCGCCATTTATCCTTTGTCATCTGGCATGGGCTTGAAACACAAGAATACAACTACCAAGTGTGTTTGCTTAAAATTTTCTAAAGAATTTCAATAGATTTATTTTGTGCTCAGCCTACAATCATGGCGCTCTATGTCACCACACTTTACCTCCTCCATCTGACACGAGCAACCCATCCTCACTATATTAATTGAACACATACTTAATGTTTGCATCTAATATGCTTCATGCATCAAAAGGCGTTTCATCTTTTCCCGTCATCTTTGTAAACTACTACATGGTTCTCCATGCAACTTGCTTCCAATACAGCCATCGAGCCCTCTCAAGACATAATGCCTCCTTCTCTGATCGTTCCTCCTGCACAAGCTGCATAACTATCTGATTCCTAAGTGAACACGATAGCAGCCTTAACAATATCTTTAAGGTAGTTATGTCCTACATATTCCATGGCACAACATCCAATGTGCTCACAGTGAACCTTATCGATTGAAGGCTTAGTTAGATTTCATTTCCAACCCTAAGCCACAACTCTTTCTCTCATTGTCTAGAGCTCCCCAAATCAAGCTCCTCAATGTTGTATGCTCAGATGGATGTGCATGCCATACAGTGTTACAACTTTTTCCATGAGATGTTTAAACTGAAAATCGTGGTCATATAGCCCACATCGACGTATTTTTTTGTACTCTTCAGGGCACCAAGAGCATTGTGTTTTGTGATGTTCTTATCTTTATGATATGGAGTTCTCCTTAAGATTAGATCATGGGATATACCAAGCCCAAATTCATAGTCCTTATTCCCCTTGTGAATGGAGCAGATGTATCTGTTTGAATAGAAGACAAAGCTATATCAATTTTGCACCAACAATCAAGCCATGACTGCTTCATTATCAAGTTACGTTAAAATTGGAAATAATAGTGCTCAGGTATAGACACCAATTCTGATATAATTTTTGGTGTGAAGAATTCATTACAGGCTCATCACCCCATAGATCTCTAGGCACACAAACTAGTAGAGGAGTAGGTGCCATAATTGTAACCCAAACTCGAGACCTCATCCACTCTTACCTTGGTACTATTGTCATTGGACTACCAAATCCCTATGCTAGTTGATTCCAATACCTTTTGGAAATAAGAGAAAATCCTATTGCTTGTGACCATTTAAAAATCTGATCCTCCAAGACCTATAACATATGTCATTGAAGCTTGTTTGGAAATCATGCTACAGGGGTACTAATATATTTGAGAAGTGTTGGAATCCATGATATATTTAAAATACTTGTCTAACATTTCCAAACATAAAAACTCATCTACAGGCATCATTTCAATTGGCTCCATAAAACTTTCAATCCCTACCATGGATGTCATGGTCAATAATGCACTTTGTTCTACCAACATGAACATCTAATGCTTGCCCATTTCCAACTAAGTAATGACCTTGATTCTCCTATTCACCAATTCTCTCATGATCAAAAGAAAATATTTCAATTCATAACCATGCAAAGCATGTCGGGTTCCCATGTAGGCCTAGCTAAAAGAAAAATCTTTTTTAAACAAGTTTTCACCCTTAAACTGACCTAAGACGGCTTCACAATCCCACTGAAGTGAAAACATGAATTGGGTTGTTGCTAAAATTTTCTTTCTGGCACATTTGAATAGAGAGAAAAACTGGCCAAGTTGGCTCTCGAATCGACTTGGGAAACTAGTCAAACGACCTCTTGGAATCACAAAAACTTGCAGACATGTAGACATTTGATCTAAGAATGGAGTGCAAAAAGTGGTTCAGAAAAACAATTTTCCAGGTGAAAGTTATTAAATGCCAAAGTTTTCCAGTTAAACTTTTCTACATCTGCATTTGTTCAGAACAAGTTAAAAATCACAAAATCACCATTTTGAGAAATTATCAAATCAACTCTTAGCAAGCCGCTACTGGACATATAAGCTCATTTTGGTACAGTGAGAATGTGTACAAGAGGAATTTGTTTGAATCATCAATCTTCATGAGATACTAAATGTCAAAGTTGACCAACTTGAGAGGTTTCAGAAAATGCAGGTGCAAAACTGAACAAATTGCATTTGGTTTTGGTTTGGTAAAAATAGAAAATCTTGGCATGAGGCTGTAAAACTTGACATGGGGGTACATTTAGGTGGGAATAATGAAGAGAAACAAACATTTTCTCTTGAAGATCATCCATTTTCCAAATACAAGCTCGAACAGGAGGCTACTTTGTAGAACTGAAAGTTTGCAAACAATAGAAAAGTTCCAAAAGCCTCCAACTTCACTTTTTGAAACCCTGAAAAAACTTGTCATATGAAGCTGAAAATTGGCATGCCTACTCACATAGGACACATGAGTAAGCTTGCAAATTGGTTTTGTACGAAAATCAACAGGCTCCAAAATATGACCCTCCAAAGTGGGTCACTTTGGCAGATTTGTCAGGTGCACTTTTGAGAGTGTAGAGGCAATTTTTTTGAAATGGGCACTTCAAATTTGCAAAACTTGAGAATGCCATCACTTTGGTTGATCAATTGATAAGTATTAGGGATTTTCCATAGCATGTTAAATTGTGATATTGCTATCAGGATTAAACCATATAGTTTTACAAGTCAAACTCATTGACCCATGTTTTCATGGGTATTTGTTCACAAGAACCGTTCTTTCATGATAATGAATGGTCCACCTAGCACTCAATTCATGTAGGTGATTCTCACATAGGTGAAGCACCATAAATTTTTCCCCTAGGTTAAGCCCACTTACTGTGCAAACCCATTTAAAAAAAACCTTCAACAAGTGTTGTGCTTTATGATCCATTCATTATAGAGCCCCTTTACCTCATCAATTGATAAGTAGGAGGCATTTTCCAAAGCGTGTCAAATTGTGATATTGCTATAAGGATTCAACCATATAGTTTTACAAGTGAAACTCATTCACCTATGTTTTCATGAGTAGTGGTTCACAAGAACCCATCTTTCATGATAATGAATGGTCTACTTCGCACTCATCCCATATAGGTGATGCTCATAGAGGTAAAGTACCGTGCCTTCTCGGTAGGTCACACATCCTAGTACTATTCCAGTTCAAGCATGCTTAAGAATAGAGTTTTCCCCTAGGTTAATCCCACTTAGCTTGCAACCCCATTTGCAAAACCTTCAGCCGGTGTTCTACCTTATGAACCATTCATTATACAACCCTTTAGCTTATCAATTGATAAGTAGGAGGATTTTTCCATAGTGTGTCATATTTTGATATGGCTATTAGGATTCAACCATATATTATTGTGAGTCAAACTCATTGACCGATCTTTTCATTAGTAGTGGTTCAAAAGAACCCATCTTTCATAATAATGAATGGTCCACTTAGCACTCATTGTATCTATGTGATGCTCATAGAGCTCAAGAAATGAGCCTTTCTAGATGTTCACCCATCCTGGTACTACTCTAGTTCAAGCATGCTTAACCATAGATATTTCCCTAAGGTAGAGCCCCTTTAGCTCATCAATTGATAAGTAAAAGTTGTTTTCCACAGTGTTTCAAATTATGATATTTCTATTAGGATTCAACCCAATAGTTTTACTATTCAAACTAATTGACCCATATTTTTATGGGTAGTGGTTCATAAGAACCCATCTTTCATGATAATGAATGTTCCACAAAACACTCATTACATCTAGGTGATGCTAACAGAGGTGTAGCACCAGGTCTTCCTGGGAAGTCACCCATCCCAGTACTACTCCAATTCAAGCATGCCTAGCCACACAATTTTCCCATTCATTAAACCCACTTATCTTGCAAACCCATTTTCAAAATGTTGAGAAATTGTTCTGCCTTATGAACCATTCATTATAGATCCCCTTTAGCTCATCAATTGATAAGTAGGTGGAATTTTCCATAACATTTTGTTATATTTCTATCAAGATTCAATCGTATAGTTTTACGAGTCAAATTCATTGACCCATGTTTTCATTAGTGATTAACAAGAACCCATATTTCATGATAATGAATGGTCCACTTAGCACTCATTGCATCTAGGTTATCCTCACAAAGGTGAAGCACCGAGCCTTCCTAGGAAGTCACCAATCCTAGTACTACTCCACTTGAAGTTTGCTTAACCACATAGTTTTCCCCTAGGTTAAGCCCACATAGCTTGCAACCCCATTTGAAAAAAATTCAGCAATTGTTGTGCCTTATGAACCATTCATTATAGAGCCCATTTAGCTCATCAATTTAAAAGTAGGAGGTATTTTCCATAGCGAGCCAAATTGTGATATTGCTATCAGGATTCAACCATATAGTTTTCTATGTCAAACTTATTGACCCATGTTTTCATGAGTAGTGGTTCAAAAGAACCCATATTTCATGATCATGAATGGTCCATTTAGCACCCATTTCATCTAGGTGATTCTCACAAAGGTGAAGCAATGGGCCTTCCTAGGAGGTCACCCATCCTAATAGTACTCCAGTTCAAGAATGCTTAACCATAGAGTTTTCTACTAGCTTAATCCCACTGAGCTTGCAACCCCATTTGAAAAACTTTGAGAAATTGTTGTGCCTTATTAACCATTCATTATAGATCCCGTTTAGCTCATCAATTGATAAGTAGGAGGCATTTTTCATAGCATGCCAAATTGTGATATTTCTATCAAGATTCCACTGTAGTTTTATGATTCAAACTCATTGACCCAATATTTGATGGGTATTGGTTCACAAGAACCAGTCTTTAATGGTAATGAATGGTCAACTTAGCACTCATTTCATCTAGGTGATTCTCAAAGAGGAGAATTACTTGGTCTTCTCAAGATGTCTCCCAACCTAATAATACTCGAGTTCAAGAGTGCTTAACCACCGATTTTTCCCCTAGGTTATGCCAACTTATCTTGCAACCCCATTTGTAAAACCTTCACCAAGTGTTATGTCTTATGAATCATTTATTATAGAGTCCCTTTATATCATCAATTGATAAGTAGAAGTCATTTTCCACTGCGTGTCAAATTGTGATATTTATATGAGGATTTAACTATATAGTTTTATGAGTCAAACTCATTGACACATGTTTTCATGAGTAGTGGTTCACAAGAACCCATCTTTTGTGATAATGAATGTTCCACATAGCACTAATTTAATTTAGGTGATTCTAATAGAGGTGAAGCACTAGGACTTCCTAGGAGGTCACCCATGCGAGTACTACTCCAATTGAAGCATCCTTAACCATAGAGTTTTTTACAGGTTAAGCCCACTTATCTTGCAACCACATTCATAAAACCTTCAACAATTATTGTGCCTTATGAAGAATTCATTATAGTGCCCATTTGTCTCATCATTTGATAAGTAGGAGGTGTTTTCCTTAGTGTGTCAAATTGTTATATTTCTATTAGGATTCAATCTGATAGTTTTATGATTCAAACTCATTGACCCCTATTTTCATGAGTAGTGGTTCATAAGAACCCATATTTCACGATAGTGAATCTTCCATTCAACACTCAGTGCATCTAGGTGATTCTCATAGAGGTGAAGCATTGGGCCTTCCCAAGAGGTCACCCTTCCTAGTACTACTCCAGATCAATCATGCATAACCCCATAATTTCCCCTAGGTTAAGCCCACTTAGCTTGCAACCCCATTTGCAAAAGCTTTAGCAAGTGTTGCACCTTATGAACCATTCATTATAGAGTCCCTTTATTTGATCAATTGATAAGTAGGAGGTGTTTTCCATAGTGTGTCAAATTGTGATACTGCTATTAGGATTCAACCATATAGTTTTATGAGTCAAACTCATTGACCCATGTTTTCATGATCAATTTTTCACAAGAACCCATCTTTTATGGTACTGAATGGTCCACTTAGAATTCATTACATCTAGGTGATGCTTATAGAGGTGAAGCACTAGAACTTCCCAAGAGGTCACCCATACCAATACTACTCTAGTTCAAACATGCTTAACCATAGATTTTTCCCTTAGTTTAAGCCCACTTAGCTTGCAAACCCATTTGCAAAACCTTCAGCAAGTGTTGTGCCTTATGAACCATTCGTTATAGAGCCCATTTAGCTCATCAATTGATAAGTAGGAAGTGTTTTCCACAACATTTCAAATGGTGATATTGCTATCAAGATTTAAATATATATTTTTATGAGTTAAACTCATTGACCCATGTTTTCATGAGTAGTGGTTCACAAGAACCGATCTTTCATGATAATGAATGTTCCACAAAGCACTCATTGCATGTAGGTGATTCTCATAGAGGTGAAGCACTAGGGCTTCCCAAGAGGTCACCCAACCTAGTACTACTCTAATTCAAGCATGCTTAACCACAAATTTTTCCCTTAGGTTAAGCCCACTTAGCTTGCAAGACCATTTCCAAAACCTTCAACATGTTTTGTGCCTTATGAACCATTCATTATAGAACCCCTTTATCTTGTCAATTGATAAGGAGGATGCATTTTTCAGAGCATGGAATATTGTGATATTTCTATTAGGATTCAACCATATAGGGGAGATGTACTAGTTACCGCCACCCATTGAATTACTACCACCTCCATGCTCACTTAACCCCTGAAAAAAAAATCACTTTAATCCATTAAAAACTTTATTTTATCAAATAAAAATTTGAAAACACACCAATGGTTGCTCATAACACAATATGTAACTGACCAGTGTAGATAGACAACTAAATATGAATTTCCATTTATAAATTCAAGTCAACTTGCACAAAAAAGGGCTCATTTACAATTTATTTAAAACTTTTATTGTTACAAATACCCTCACTTGGAAAAAGTGTCACCCTCATTACATATTATTTTAATAAATACTCATGCACACTTAATGGTGCTTTACATTACATAATCACAATCTCCTATAAACTCTATGGGATTCGATATGCATAGTCTTCAACACACTCCTTAGCAGATGCATGTATTAACTTCATTTCCTGTAGGTACCTGCATAATTAAGTACTAGTGTAAGGCTCCCCATATAAACATCAAATCCAAATATAATGCAGAATTCATTCATATCATCTTTAAAAACTTATGTAACTAGTAGCTAAAAATTCAAATGCTCAAAAAAATTAAAATTTGAAACACAACAACCAAATTGAATGCATTCAATTGTAAGATTTGAATTCCTAAATAAGAGGGGGAAAGCAGCCAACACATTCTTCACAATTGCTATTTGTGAAGAAATTCTCTACAAAATTCAGAGCATCGATAGACATCCTCTGCACATTCCTCCAATATCCCAAGTTTCAGGTTGGTAATTTATACATTCTACTTATATTCATTTTCATGAACTATGCATTTAATATTTATATTTATGCAGTGTCTTTTTACTTTACTTTATAAGTAAATGAAAGGTTTTTTTTGGTGACGGGTTTTTCCTTACAAACCCCATTTAAAAATTCAATAATCTATGTGTTCATTTACTATTTTTGGTCATTTCTCAAGGTTTATATTTTTCATATATTTAATAAAAGATCCTTTATATTCTGTGTCTCTTTTTTTTCTTTTGTAAATCGATAAAGGCATGTTGAATCATCTGTTAGAATCATATGCATATATACGTGTAGATATATATATATATATATATATATATATATATATTTGTGCACATATATATATGTGTGTGTGTGTATTATGTATTGAAAAACATATACATAGATATATACATATGCATACATAAAGATACATACATATAAATACATATATACATGTATATATATATATATACGTATATACATACAAAACACACACACACACACACACACACACACACACACACATATATATATATATATATATGTATATAACTCTTTTTTCATTTTACCTTTGTTTAAATATGTATCATTTGGCTGTCCAATACAACAAACTAGCATTTTTTTCTATTTTTCTACTTTCCATTGCACATACAACAGACCGCCATACATATATTTTCCATTTATTTCATAAAAGGATCCTTTATATTTTGTGTCTCTTGTTCCTTCAACAAATCAATATATATGTGAGTATCCTTTGCCTATCCTTTCAAAATGCAAACAATGGTATTGGTTAGTCATTTTCTTCTACATCTTTCAGGACCCGTGAAGGGTTTATTCGTTGAGTGAAAAATTATTACTGCTTGTTTATTAAATACATCATTCCTATTCAATGCATTTTCACAATGTGCTATTTGATTTTTTTGGGTCATGGTGGTGATTTTTCCCACAAGTTTTTTGGAGTTAAATGAAAATTTTCTGCTTTCTATTTATTATATGCCATATATGTGAAAACCCTTGCTTGGTTTTTCCCAAATATGTGTGCTTAAGGAATTAATCTCATGAAACCCTTGCCTGGTTTATTTGACATCTATCTCAAAATGCACTTCTGTCTTCTGTGAGTAAGGAATTATTGTCATGAAACCCTTGGTTACTTTTTTGTGCATATTTATGAAAACCAAATATTGTAATCGATCAACCTCTATTGAAATTTCTATTATATCACTATTGAATACAACACAACTTCTTTCATTTACTGTAAAATATGTTATTAATCATTATTTTAATATTTTACCTCTATTGAAATCTCAATACTTTGTATCATATATTCTTTACTTCACACCTTATGTTTTTATTGTAGTCTTATATGTTCACGAATACATATGTGTGTATACATAGAATTACACACATATATGTATACATTTATTAATTTTTGTACATATATATTGATATGCATACATACATATATCTACATATAAATAGATATATATGTATATGTACATATATATACATGTAACCGTGTAATTATATGTATACAAAGATACATATATACATATATTTATACAAGTACATATTCATACATATATATGTATGTATATATATGTAAACCCAATAAAATGATGAAAAATAATGGGATACCCAATAAAAAAACATTAGTCATACGCAATAATCGGACACGAAATGAAGTTTAATTGGGGTGTAATGGCTTTGGTGTATGCTGCTAATGTTTGGCGATTAATGTATTGGTGTGACTTTTAATGGGTGCCAAAATAATTTTATAAGGTGCTAATATGAATGAGACCCATTAACCTTTGAGCAGATTTGAATGATAAAATAGTTATAATTAAATGTTGGCAGTGACACAATTAGGGTCCTTTTATGTTTTACAATGTATATTAGTGATTTTCTATGTAATTATATATGTGTGATTATATGTATACATACATATACATACAGATATATATGTATATGTGTGTATACATATAATTACATAGATAAATGTAAACATTTATAAAATTTGTACATATATTAATATGTATACATACATATATCTACATATATAGATATATAAATGTATATGTATAGAAATATGTATACATGTAATTGTGTAATTATATGTATACATAAATACATGTATATACATATCTATACAAATACATATAAATACATCTATATGTATGTATATATATGTAAACCCTCAATGGTTTGCTACTGTCTGCTCTCCATGGTGTGAGATAACAACAAAAATCATTCTCCTTTTAGAATGCAAGCAATGGTACTCCTGGGTTTGTTTGTTGTTTAAATAATGATCACAACTTCTTTTTAACGCTTTCAACATTGCTTATTTGACATTTTATGGCTTACAATGTACAAGATCAGTGATAATCATGGCACCATGGAAGAAGGGGAAAAGATCAAATGGGAGATGCTTAATTAGATTACCTCATGGAGTGAGGTTCAATGTTACAGATGTTGTTGATGAAGAGCCAAAAATCAACATCAACGAGATTTTTATTTCTGAAAATGCAAACCAGACAAATGAAAATGATGGTTTTGAACCTATTGTTCATAATACTGAGGTCGAAATGGAACCACCTATGCATGTTCAAGAGCCACCTGCTGACCATGTGACAACCCCCGATCTGTTCACAAAAAGTTGAACTATGCATCACATAGAAAAATAAATTGCAGATTTTGAGGATAATCAAATGTCAATCAGAGGTTCAACAATCAAATGGGAAATCCCGCCTAGCATTTTGAGGGTGTGGCTCAATGGTGTGACATCCACAAAAAGGAAGGGTCCATGAAAAATCCTATCTAACGAAGAAGAAGCTAAAATTGTGTAGTGGTGTAAAGAAATCGATAATATTGGCCATGGCCTTCAAGTATCACAACTTAAGTCAACGGTGGCCCAAATGGTTGGAGTGAGGTCTAACCCATTCACAAATGGGATACCAGGGAGGTCATGGTGGGCTAGCTTTCGACAAAGGCATCCTGATCTAACAATTTGAACACCAAAAGGAGTGGACACAAATTGATCTATAATGCTCCGCCCCAAAATATTTTCTTCCTTTTATGACAACTTGGAAGAGTTGTACAAAAAACACAACTGTGGGCCTAGAAAAATATGGAACTGTGATGAAACAGGTGTGCAGGCTAGCATAAATTGTGCAATGAGATTTATTGCAAAAACATGGACTGGATGTGTTCCACAATTAATTTCTAAAAGTAGAGAATGAATCATTATTCTAGCTTGTGTTAGTGCAACAGGTCAAGCTATACCTAGTTACTATTTGTTCAAGTCCAAAAGGAACATTAGAAACTATATTATTAATTGTGAGCCAAGGGCATGCATGGAAATCTAAGATAATGCTTGGATGACCAAAGAATTATTTGTGGAATGGTTGAAACACTTTGCAAGAAATGTTCCAGGAGGGGTGTCACCAACAAATAGATAGCTTCTCATCTTTGACAGTCATGGCAGCCATGTTGCATTCAAAAACGATTGAAGATGCAAAGAGTATGAGAATAGATTTGCTCACACTTCCAACACATGCAACCACAAATTGTAGCCCCTTGATTTCAGTGTATTCCCACCATTCAAAAACTACTTCAAATAGCATAGGAGTTTTTGGCTCTTTGCACATCCTCAACTTGACATTGGAAGGGAAGATTTGGCAACACTTGCTAGCAAAGCTTTTGCACAAGCTTTAACTCCTAATAATATTGCAAGTGGTTTTAGAAGAATAGGAATTTGGCCATTAGATCAACATGCACTTGACCTGGATATGGGGTGAAGCAAATATTTTTTAGTTGAAGATGAAGGAACCACATTGGGAGAAAAAAAAAGGGTGAGACAGTTGAGGATGAGGTACAATTCATTACAATAGAAACTTGTTTGAGGATAGTAAGTTGGAATGAGGAACAAATTGGATAGTTTTTGGAAACCTTTACTACAAGCAATCCCCCAATTCCAAGAAACAAAGAAGGATATTACACAGAAAACATTCCAAGGAAAAAAAAATTGAAGAAGAACCTATAGTTCAAACATGTAATTAGGCAGCAAAAAATGAAGAGAGTCTCAATCTACCATTTGAATTTCAAGATGAAACTTTAAACCTAGGATTTCATATGAATTTCAATCAAGGGGATGAAGGGTTGTCCATGTCATCACCACCACATGTTGATCAAGAAGAGGTCATCCATTACTTCATGACTAGGAGAAATTGGGATGCAAATGATGAAGCGGATGGAATGGAAGGTAATGACTCTGGTGACAAAGAAGATGACTATGTGCCATGTACACAAGTCGATGACCAACAACCAGAAGGAAGGAGAAGCATTTTTTTGCAACTCCCAACACAAAGGGTGCACCAATCATCGAATAGAGGTCACAATGGGTTGTTGTGCCTAAGTAGGAAATATCAAATTTTAACATTGGATGAATTTTTCAATTTGTTGAATGAACAAGAGGCACAAAAAAAAAGAAACCAAGAATTACAGCAAAGGAAAAGGACTAAATTGCTGAAAAGAAGGCAGAGAGAGAAGAAAGTATGGCACAGAGGTAGGAAAAGAGATTGGAGTGTTCTGTAAAAAATAGAAAATTGCAGAGGAGAAGCTTAAGTAATGACAACAAAAGTAGTTTGAAAGGGAACAAGCAAAGATTTCTCAACAGTTGAAGGAAACCCAAAACTAGGTGAAAAAAGCAGAAAGAAACAAAAGTAAGAGTACTCCTACAACTCCTCTTCCAGCTCAACATCCAATTTTAAGGGACATGATTAAAATTTTGTGTCCAATCTTTGCTTCTCTTAGTAACCTACAAAATGGGTCTTTTGAAGGCTGCTTTCAATAGTTACAACTCAGTCTAGAGGCAAAGTAGGAATTTATTGCTTGTATAACAAGTGCCATGCAAAACAATCTGCAATCCTCAACATCTTCTCCAGTTGATGCAGAGTTAGTTGAAACCCAAGGACACACCACTTCTTAATCAAATCCATGGATGTCTGATAAGGACTTTTTCTGTGAAATTTTTGACCTCAATGTATGCTATTGTGTTTTTATGCTAGTCTATTGTATTGGATAGCCAAAGGATACTACAATGTCTTTTTTCTGAACATTTTGACTTTGATGTGTGCCAGTGTGTTTTTTGTAAAACTAAAGGCTACTTGTCTTCTTTAGAACTCTGTCTTAATCATGTTTACGTTGTAGCAAATTTGATTTCAGCCTAGGCATGTTTTGAGAGTTGTCCAAGTTAAGGATTTATAATTTTTACAACAAAACAAAATAGCAAATCTATTCTATCCACATTTATAAATTTATATGAATGTTGCACCATGAAGCTTTTTATGATTCCAAATCTGTTTTGTGTTGGTTGTATTCATCTAACTAACATTGTTGAAAATTAAATTCATAAAATTTTGTATATGCATACATATACATATATATGTATACATATATATATGTATATGTATGCATATACATAGTTGTATATATATACACAACTTGTATATGCATAACGATATATATAACTATGCATCTATATGCAACATATCCATAAATTAATGTATTTAAAATTGTAAATTTCTCAACACCTACACTTGGAAATCAATATAATTTTTCTATTCATTTAACTAACATTGTTGAAAATTTAAATGTAAATTAACAAATTAATGTAATTGAAATTCAGTAAATTATGTACGCATATATATATGTATACACAACTATGTATATGCATACATATATATGCATATGTATGCATATACATAGTTTTATACACTTGGAAATCAATATAAATGTAACTTGTAAGTGTAAGTCTACAATGAATAAGAAAAATAAACATTATAAATGAACACAATGTCTACCGAGTCAAAGCCAAAGTAAAGTCTTGAAAGACTTTACCTGAATTGTCATCTTGCAATTTAACATGCTCTTTACAACCTCCCAACCATTTGACATGCCTGCCACAAAAAGAAAACATAATAGAACAAATACAAATGGACAATAGTTAATGAAATAAATAAAAAGACATATTAGTTACTGAACAATAAAGAACAATAATGGAAACTTAGAGCCATATAAACAAAAAAATCCTTAATTATGTGGTGTGTTGACACACATTTATCGAATTACCCACCATGAGAATTGTTGCACCACCTCTTCTTGTTCTCCCATGCCTACAAGAAAATATTTACAACCACGGGTAGTAACAACCGAGGGTAGTAACGAACAAACATCATATGACATTTGCAATAATGCATGTTCAATAACACACAATTAAACAAGTTCAGCATCTTAAAATTTCTATATGAAAAACATAAATATATGTAAAAACATATATATTTGAATAGAATTGTATACAAATATATATTCAAGTTATATTCATTGTTTCTCAACACCCTTGGAGATATGAGGAATGTGCAAAGGATGCCAATCAATGCTCTATAGTATGGAGAGGATATTAGCAGAGGAGAATAATTGTGAATGTCGTTGGCTACTCTCCCTCTTATTTAGTAATTTGAATTTGACAATTGAATGCATTCAAATTGGTTGTTGTGTTTCAAATTTGAATTTGTTTGGGCATTTCAATTTGTAGTTTCTAGTTATGTAGGTTTTTAAAAATGATATGACTGAATTTTGTATTATATTTGGATTCGATGTTTATTTGGGGAGCCTTATATGTTAGTGATTTTTTGCATGTTTGTATGCATGCATACAGTCATAGAAACATAAGAATACATGCATACATTCATAGAAACATTAACATACATAGGTAAAAACACAAATTTGTGTCACACTTTCAGCCAACTTATTAGCACAACTGAATTTAATTATTTATAACTAAAAATCAATTTTGGTCAAACCTATGATCTAGTAAGATTCATTCTAGCTAAGTTAGATACTTCCACAACTTTTTCAACTAAAATTGTTGGCTAAAAATATATGGAGCACCACTTTGAGTCCAATTTACCAAAAAATAAAATTATTTGAAAAACTTGAAGTTTTAATAACTCCTACTAATGTAAACAACATTTTTTATAAATATAAAAATATCCTTTTGTAGATCCATAAGTGTAATTTTCAAAAATATATTTATTTTAACAGTTTATTTATTATTTATATTTTATTTTTTTACTTTTACTAAAATTAGGTTATCAACACAAAATATTAGGTTGATTAGTATGTCAAGGAAAAATACTAAAATTAAAAAAAAATTGAAAAAAATATGATGCACTAGATAAAAGAATCTATTTCTTTTTCCATTTTAGATAAATATTTAATATGAAAGTTGAAGTCCAATGGAAACAACTATTTTTTGATTCACACATATTTTAATATTTATTTAAAAATATATATTTATCAAAATTGGAAAAAAATGTATCCATGCACTAAAGTTTCAAGTTATAAATAAACACAAAAAAAATTGAAAGAAAAAAAAAAAAATTTACTATAAAAAGTTTGACGTTTCATGCAACTTCATTTTTCAGTATTTTATGAGCAACTAAATTATAGTTTTAATTTATTAAAAACTAGTTTAAAATAATTTTTTTATTTAAAAAAAAATACAAACATAAAATATACTAAAAAATACATATTTTTACTAGTTTACATCATTTCAAAATTCAAAACATATATGCCAATTTTGAGTGATTCAAGTTTAAAAGTTAGATCAGTGTTGGCCATTTCCTTTAAAAAGTGTGACACAACTTTGTGTTTTTATCCACATGCATGTATCCATATAAACATATACACACATATACATTACAAAAATCACTGATATACATTGCAAAACATAAAAGGGCCCTAATTGTGTCACTATTAACATTTAATTATAACTATTTTATCATTCAAATCCACTCAAAATTCAATGGGTCTCATTCACAATAGAATCTTATAAAAAAAATTTGGCGCCCTTTAAAAATCACTCCTACACATTAATCGCCAAACAAAAGCACTGAACACCAAACACATTACACCCCAGTTAAACTTCATTTCGGGTTTGATTAATGCATATGACTAATGTTTTTTTGGGTATCCCATTCTTTTCCATCATTTTAGCAAGTGTAGGATTTGGAAGGTTCTCCCGAGAATGGAAGGTATATATATATATATACATAATTATATATATGTACATACATACATACATACATATATACATGTATACATATGTATATGTGTGTATATATATGTGTACACATATACATATGCATACATGTATACATGTATGTGTATGCATATATGTATGTATGAATATAAGTGTGGTTTATAATTATATATATGTACATACATACATATATATATATATATATATATATATATATATATATATAATTTAATTGCATTATAAACCACACTTATATTTTGATGACATTATAAGAATTGGGAGTACCATTGTTTGCATTTTGAAAGGAGAATGATGTTTGTCATTACCTCACACCATGGAAAGAAAACAACAGCAAACCGTCGAAGGTTTACATATATATACATACATATAGATTTGTGTATATGTATATGTATAGATATATGTATACATGTATCTGTGTATACATATATATATCTATTTATACGTAGATATATGTACATATACATATTAATATATATGTACAAAACATTATAAATGTATACATATATCTCTATAATTATATGTATACACACATATGTATCCATGAAAATGTAAGACTACAATGAAAACATAAGCTGTGAAGTAAAGAATATATGATACAAAGTATTGATATTTCAACAGAGGTAAAATATTTAACAATAATCAATAACACATTTTACAGTAAATGAAAGAAGTTGTGTTGTATTCAACAACGATAGGATAGAAATATAAACACACAACTTATTCAATTTGTAAATGAATGTGTACAATCTAAGATCAAATCTCACACAAAACGAATAAGACTTAAATTCATTGTATAAAGACATATTTATTTTTTCAATTTATTTATTAATTAATTTCTTTTAGAGAAATATGCTTTTCAAATAATAGTTGTCACTAAAATCTAAAAGATAAACATTTCATGAATCATGATTAAAGAAAAAACATAATATATTGTGAAATAACAAACTAAAAATAAAAAATCAAATTATTATGGAGGAGTTAAAGAAATTGAAAAGATTGAGTAAAAGACAATGATGCCAATCTATGATATTCCAAGTGAGATTAACATCAAGGTCCATTTGACCAAAAATATTTATAATACCATTTTGTTATCTAAGAAATTAAATTTTATATATGCTTTTATAAAATTTGATGTAACACTATAACAAACACTTTAAAGTATATGCATAGGACTCAAACAATACAAATAAAATTATATCTATATTATATTTTTTATAAAGAAATAAAATAATTAAAAAATATCATTCTATTTTTTTCAATTTTATAAGACTTGATTTGTATTATCTATTTTAATAAGAACACAATTAAAAATTAGGCCCACTCTATATTTTAGGAAGAAATAAAATGATAAAATAATCTTCTAAAATTCCACTTTTATTTTACATTTTTATTAAAAAAATCTTATACAACACAATATAAAATTACTTGATTTAAAACTAAAATATTTTAGTACACAATAAACAATCACTTCCAATATATTTTATAAAAAATCCTATGCAATGCCTCACAAATTCAAATCGCACATGGCGAAAAGGCATTGAAGAGGAATGATTTATTTCATAAACAAGAAGTAAACATTTTTCAATCAACGAATAAACCCTTCACGGGTCTTGAAAGATGCAAAAGAAAATGATTAACCAGTACCATTGTTTGCATTTTGAAAGGATAGGCAAATGATACACACATATATATCAATTTTCTGAATGAACATATGTAGAGATATATATGGATAGCTAAATGATAGACTAACATATATTGATTTATTGAATGAACAAGAGACACAAAATATAATGGAGCCTTTTATGAACTAAATGACAACTTTAAACCTTGAGAAGTAACACAAAACTTATTGAATTTGTAAATCAATGTATATATAACATTGTACACATTAATATACAAATTCAATAAGATATGTTATATATAACTACCATTGTACACAGTCATTTACAAATTCAATAAATTATGTGTTTATAATATATATATATATATATATATATATATAATAATATATATACATACATACATATATATACATATACATACATACATACATATATATATATATATACACACACATATATATACACATACAAACATATATATACATACATATATATATATATATATATATATATATATATGTACATATATAGACATATATAAGACAAATATAAACCTTGAGAAATGACCAAAAATAGTCAATGAACACACAAATTATTAAATTTGTAAATGGGGTTTGTAAGGAAAAACACGTCACCAAAAAAGACCTTCATTTACTTATAAAGTAAAGTAAAAAGACACTACTTAAATATAAATGTTAAATGCACAACTCATGAATATAACTTTAAGTAGAATGTATAAAGCACAGTTACAAAAAATGTAAGTTGCAAAGTAAAGAATATGTGATACAAAGTATTCTAATTTAAACAGAGATAAAAAATTTAACAATAATTAATAACACATTTTACATTAAATGAAAGAAGTTGTGTTGTATTGAACAACAATAGGATATACATTTCAATAGAGGTAGATTGATTACAGACTTGGGTTTTCATAAATGTGCACAAAAAAGTAACCAAGGGTTTCATAATAATTATTCTTTAGTCACAGGAATACAAAAGTGTGTTTTCAAATAGATGTCGAATATTCTAGGCCAGGGTTTCATGAGATTAATTCGTTAAGCACATGTATTTGGAAAAAAAAACAAGGTTTTTCACATATATGGTGTATAATAAATGGGTTTGTCAATTTATGCCCATATTCACATGGGTTTTTACAAAAAGGTCGAAACAAACCAAAAACAAACCAAAAGATCAATTTATGCAGACATGTGGTCAAACCCACAAAATTCCTCATCATTTGAGGAGACAAAATCATGGAATAGTCGACTTTACCAGGACATGAGAGCGCAATAAAATCGGGAGAGGAAATAATAATGTAACCCCAAAAAACCCATGGGAAAAAACCACCACCATGACCCAAAAAAATCAAACAACACATGGCAAAAAGGCGTTGAAGAGGAATGATTTATTTCATAAACAAGTAGTAATAATTTTTCAATCATCGAATAAACCCTTCACAAGTCATGAAAGATGCAAAAGAAAATGATTAACTAGTACCATTGTTTGCATATTGAAAGGAGAATGATGCTTTTTGTTACCTCAAAGCATGAAGAGCAGCAGGAGCCATGGAGAGCAGTCAACGCATGGAGAAGATTCCATCACTTGGAGAACCTTCTAGAGCCAACGCATGATAAAATGATGGAAAAGAAAGGGATAACCAAAAAAAAACATTAGTCATATGCATTGATCAGACCCGAAATGAAGTTTAATTGGGGTGTAATGTGTTTGGTGTCCGGTGCTTTTATTTGGCGATTAATGTGTAGGAGTGATTTTTAATGGGTGCCAAAATAATTTTATAAGGTGCTAACATGAATGAAACCCATTGAATTTTGAGCGGATTTGAATGATAAAATAGTTATAATTAAATGTTAATAGTGATGGAATTAGGTATTTTTAAATTATTTTTGGTGGTTATAGTAGGCATATATTGGGACATTAGGTGGCGATGAGTGAACAACACCTCTAAAAGGTGAATTTTTTACGCCTGCGCGCATATCGAACACTCCTCCATTCGATTGAATTTCCCAAAATCCAAAACCTTAGTTATAAGCACTTAACTCTTGAGCCAATAAAACTCGTAAAAAAAATTATTGATTCGATGTATAGTTTGAATTCTATGATTGTGTGAAGTTAGCCCTGGTAGATATTGGGACATCTCCCCTAGTGTTATGAGTCAAAATCATTGACCCATTTTTTCATTAGTAGTAGTTCACAAGAACCCATCTTTGATGAAAATGAATGTTCCACTTAGCACTCATTGCATCTAGGATATGCTCATAGAGGTGAAGCACCATGCCTTCCCATGATGTCACCCATCCAAGTACTACTCCAGTTCAAGAATTCTTAACCATAGAGTGTTCCCCTAGGTTAAACCCACTTAGCTTGCAACCCCATTTGTAGAACCTTCAGCAAGTGTTGTGCCTTATGAATCCTTAATTATAGATCCCCTTTAGCTCATCAATTGATAAGTGGGAGTCATTTTCCACAACATGTCAAATTGTGATATTGCTATTTGGATTCAACCATCTAGTGTTATGATTCAAACTCATTGATTCGTGTTTTCATGAGTAGTGGTTCAAAAGAACCCATCTTTCATGATAATGAATGGTCCACTTGGAACTCATTACATCAAGGTAATTCTTCTAGAGGTGCAACATCGATCCTTCTTAGGAGGTCACCCATCCTAGTACTACTCCAGTTCAAGCTTGCTTAACCACAAAGTTTTCCCCTAGGTTAATCCCACTTAGCTAGCGACCCCATTGAAAAACTTTTAGCAATTGACCCATATTTTCATGGGTATTGGTTCACAGAAACCCATCTTTAATGATCATGAATGGTCAACATAGCACTTATTTCATCTACGTGATTCTCATAGAGGTGAATTACATGGCTTGCTCGAGATGTCAACCAACCCAATACTACTCCAGTTCAAGAGTACTTAACCACCGGGTTTTCCCCTAGGATAATCCCACTTATCTTGCAAACCCATTTGTAAAACCTTCAGCAGGCACATTGTGTCTTATGAACCATTTATTATAGAGTCACTTTAGCTCATCAATTGATAAGTAGGAGTCATTTTCCACAACGTGTCAAATTGTGATATAGATATTAGGATTAAACCGTATAGTTTTATGAGTCAAACTCATTGACCAATGTTTTTATGAGTAGTGGTTCACAAGAACCCATATTTTGTGATAATGAATGTTCCACATAGCACTCATTGTATCTACGTGATGCTCACAAAAGTGAAGCACTAGGCCTTCCCAAGAGGTCACCCATGCAATTACTACTCTAGTTCAAATTTCCTTAACCATAGAGTTTTCTTCTAGGTTAAGCCCAATTATCTTGCAAGCTCATTCGCAAAACCTTCAACAAGTATTTTGTCTTATGAACAATTCATTATAATTCCCATTTACCTCAGCAATCGATAAGTAGGAGGTTTTTTCCATAGTGTGTCGAATTGTGATATTGCTATCATGATTGAACTTGATTTTTTTATGAGTCAAACTCATTGAACCTTGTTTTCATGAGTAGTGGTTTATAATAACCCATATTTCATGATAATTAATGGTCCAATTGACACTAATTTTATCTAGGTGATTCACATAGGGGTGAAGCACTGGGCCTTCCGGGGAGGTCACCCATCCTAATACTACTCCAGATCAATCATGCTTACCCACAAGCATTTTCCCTAGGTTAAGCAAACTTAGCTTGCAACCCCATTTGTGAAACCTTTAGTAAGTTTTGTGCCTTCTGAACCATTCATTATAGAGCCCCTTTATCTCATCAATTGATAAGTAGGAGGCATTTTCCACAATGTGTCAAATTGTGATATTGCTATTAGGATTCAACCACATAGTTTTATGAGTCAAACTCATTGACCCATGTTTTCATGATCAATGATTCACAAGAGCCCATCTTTCATGGTAATGAATGGTCCACTTAGAACTCATTGCATCTAGGTGATGCTTACAGAGGTGAAGCATCAGGCCTTCCTAGGAAGTCAACTATCCCAGTAGTACTACAGTGCAAGCGTGCTTAACCATGGAGTTTTCCCTTAGCTTAAACCCACTTAGCTTGCAACCCAATTTTCAAAACCTTTAGCAAGTGTTGTGCCTTATGAACCATTCATTATAGAGCCCCTTTAGCTCATCAATAGATAAGTAGGAGGTGTTTTCCATAGTGTTAAATTGTAATTTTTTTATCAAGATTTAACTATATAGTTGTATGAGTCAAACTTATTAACCCATGTTTTATTGAGTAGTGGTTCACAAGAACCGATGTTTTTTATAACGAACTTCCCACAAAGCACTCATTGCATGTAGGTGATGCTCACATAGGTGAAGCACTGGGCCTTCCTAGGGCATTATCCAACCTAGTACTACTCCAATTTAAGCATGCTCAACCATAGATTTTTCCCCTAGGTTAAGCCCACTTAGCTTGTAAGCCCATTTCCAACAACTTCAACATGTTTCATGCCTAATGAACCATTCATTACAAAACCCCTTTAGCTCATCAATTGATAAGGATGAAGCATTTTGCATGATGTTTCATATTTTCATACTTCTATTAGGATTCAACCATATAGTGTATTGATTCAAACTAATTGACCCATGTTTTCATTATTAGTGGTTCACGAGAACCCATCTTTCATGAAAATGAATGGTCCACTTAGCACTCATTGCGTCTAGGAGTTTCTCAGAAAGGTGAAGCACCGAGCCTTCCTGGGAGATCACCCATCCAAGTAGTACTCTTGTTCAACCATGCTTAACCATAGAGTTTTCCCCTAGGTTAAGCCCACTTAGCTTGAAACCCAATTTGTAAAACCTTCAACAAGTGTTGTGCTTTATGAACCATTCATTATAGCACCCCTTTAGCTCATCAATTGATAAGTAGGAGTCATTTCCCACATTGTGTGAAATTGTGATATTGCTATTTGTATTCAATCGTATAGTTTTATGAGTCAAAATTATAGACCCATGATATTTTCATTAGTGGTTCACAAGAACCCATATTTCATGATAATGAATGGTTCACAAAGAACTCATTGCACAAAGGTGATGATCCCAGAGGTGAAACATCAGGCCTTCCAAGGAGGTCACCCATCCCACTACTACTCTAGTTCAAGCATGCTTAACCACAAATTTTTCCCCTAGGTTAAGCCCACTTAGCTTGAAACCCCATTTGTAAAACCTTGAAAAAGTGTTGTGCCTTGTGAGCCATTCATTATAGAACCCATTTTGTTGATCAATTGATGAGTAGGAGGCATTTTCCACAACATGTCAAATTTTTATATTGCTATTAAAATTGGACCATATAGTTTACGATTCAAACTCACAGACCCATTTTTTCATGGGTAGTGGTTCACAAGAACCTATCTTTCATGATAATGAATGGTCCATTTAGCACTCATTAAATCTAGGTGATTCTCAAAGAGGTGAAGCATTGAGCCTTTTTGAAAGGTTACTTGTCCTAGTACTAATCTAGTTGAAGAGTGATTAACTACATTGTTTTCCCCTAGGTTAAGCCCACTTATCTTGCAATCCCACTTGCACAACCTTTAGCAAGTGTTGTACCTTATGAACCATTCATTATAGAGATTCTTTAGCTCATCAATTGATAAGTAGGAGGTGTTTTCCACAATGTTTCAAATTGTGATATTTCTATTAGGATTTAACCGTATAGTTTTACAATTCAAACTCATTGACTCATGTTTTGATGAGTAGTGGTTCACAAGAACCCATCCTTCATGATATTGAATTTTCCACATAGCACTCATTGCATCTAATGGATGCTCACAGAGGTGAAGCATCAAGCCTTTCCGACAGGTCACCAATTCTAGTACTACTCCAATTCAAGTGTGCTTAACCACAAAGTTTTCCCCTAAATTAAGCCCACTTAGCTTACAAACTCATTTGAAAAACCTTCAGCAAGTGTTGTAACTTATGAAACATTCATTATAGATCCCCTTTAGTTGATCAATTGATAAGTAGGAGAAATTTTCCATAGTGTGTCAAATTGTGATATTGCTATTAAGATTAGAACATTTAGTCTTATGAGTCAAACTCATTTACCCATGTTATTACGGGTAGTGGTTCACAAGAACCATATTTCCTAAAAATGAATGGTCTACTTAGCACTCATTGCATCTAGGTGATGCTCATAGACATGAAGCACCAAGCATTCTTGAGAGGTCACCCATCCCAGAACTACTCCAATTCAAGTGTGCTTAACGACAAATTTTTCCCCCAGGTTTAGCCCACTTAGCTTGCAACACAATTTGCATAACCTTCAAAAGGTGTTGTGCCTTATGAACCTTTCATTATAGAGCCCCTTTATCTTATCAATTGATATGTAGGACGTGTTTTCCATAGCGTGTCAAATTGCGATATTGCTATCAGTATTCAACCATATAATTTGATGAGTCAAAATCATTGACTCATGTTTTCACGAGTATTGCTTAACAAGAACCCATCTTTCATGATACAAAATGTTCCACTTAGCACTCATTACATCTAGGTGATGCTCACAAAGGTGAAGCACCAGGCCTTCCTAAGAGGTCACCATCCTAGTACTTCTCCAATTTGATAAAAGATAATTGGTGTAAGAGGGTTTGGATGAAAGCATTCACACTTCCATGCTCTGTGTCTCACCTCAGCAATTCCCTTTTGTGGGTTCTTTCACCACTCAACCTATAGGCCCTAACTCATCTACAAATTCCCTTGGTTATACTAGCCATCCCCTCTTCCAACCATTGTCATACTACACAATCAATTCTTGGTGCTTAACCTCTGCTCACCCTTGACCCTTAATCCTCCCTAAAGGCCAAATTCACACAACACACAACTAGATCCTTGCAGGGTTGTCATTACATGCCAACATGCTTCTTGTCATCATATCAGGCTTCTTGGACCACCATTAACCATCATTTCTCCATCGCTCATTCCAAACCCTCATTTAGGGTTTAAAAAGGCTATAAGCCTTGAGCCCCCAATTAGGTCATTTAACCCGAGAAAGAAGGATATTGTTCACAACTTCTCCAAAGAACCTTAATTATTTTTCATGGATTCCTATTACCTATACCATCCTCTCCAATATTTTCCAACCCTTATGTCTTATCTAGAAGTACACAGGATTGTCCTTAATTTAGCAAAATTAGGGTTTTTGCCAATTCTTGGCCGCCTGGTTTGTCTGTCAAAGATTTTGCTTGGTATCTCGATTGTTGGAGTCTCCTCCTTGGTACCAAGCCTTTGTGGGACCTCCTTCCACACTTCTATTGTGGGGTTTGCCCTGGACAAGTCTACCCTACAAATTATGTGCTTTTTAGCACTGTCCTTCCTAGCCAAGCATTGCCAAGCTCGCCTAGGAAGTGACTTTCCTCAAGGACTTGCTCCTCCTAAAGACTCCTAAACCTACATTATTTATAGGAATGGAGCTCAACTTCATTCCCCCATAGGCTAAACACTAGGTATAGGGGAAGACAAAGGTCTAAGACTCCATGATATACAACTACTAGACTAATTAGCAAAAGAAAGCAATCAAGAAACTAAGAAACAAACTATGCAATGATGATAAAGCTACTCTATTGTCCACTAAATCCTCTAAGAACAATTACATTTCCTTCCAACCAATCCAAGATGTCTGGTTAACTCATGAATACACAATCAAGAACTTAAACACAGTGGATACAATTAATCTTTCTGTTGTCCTTGTTTTGCAATCATTGGAATTGCCAATTACAAATTGTTTTTCAATCTCCAAACCTTCCAACCTTTCCCATAGGTTGAGATACACCTTAAGTACACATTCAAATTCAGTTAGGCTCGAGCCTCAACTGTTCCATGGCTGGTTAAGTCATTACAAACCCTCCTTTTCAAAAATTTGCAAAACACACTACTCTAAACTACAAATCCAAGCTAATTACTAACTTGAGTGTCAAAAATCATAACACTATGTCTACTGATAGCTCCTGACTGAGCTTTATTTAATCCTAACTCATAAAGCCTTTGTCCACATGACCTTAACATAAGAAAAGCAAAAAAATCAAAAACTTTCCTATTTCCTAAGCAATTTTCCTAGGTGCTCCTACACCAATAATCTACCAAACACAATCAACCATCAAGGGTACTTTTGACCCACACAATAACTACGAAGATCAAATTAAACAATCACCATAATTTCCTTCATTTTCACTTATTTCTTCATGGCTAAAAGACACCAAAACACCAAATCTTGTCTCTAATCTAATCTTTCATCAGATCATAAAACACTTTCAAAATAATTATTTTGACAAAAAAAAACCAAATACACAGCCTCATAACTCTATTGTATCAGATTCACAAATTCTTGCACTCGAAGACCAAAACTTGCTTGTAAGTGCCAAAACACTAAATCAGGTGTAATTTTTAAACCAGATTGAATATCCAAAAACTAAATATATTTTTGAGTACCCATTTTTTTCATTAACAACATATATCATTTTCAAGTACACTTGTTTGGGAACACATGCCTGTTGTTTTGACTTCTTTGCTACTAATTAGGCCTAAAAAGGCAAATATGCATGCAAACAGTCACAAATCAATTAATTAATCCAATCACTCTAGTGCGACTTTAGATGACTGTATTATGGAAATTTACTCCATTTTTGAGCAAAGTACAATGGTTAAATATTGAGAAACACAATTGTTATTGCATATTGTTACCCTAGATCAGGGTTTGAACTGATTTCAGTAAAATTGCAATATCTTACTCAAAACTGAATGAAATCAAATGAAAAAAAAAGGAAAATCAAGTAGACTCATACATGCATTAATCCCAATGATTTCCCCCAAAAAATTATTTCATAAATGACTGTACAAAAACCTGAAAAATATGTTTTACCAAGCTGAAATACAAAAAATGTAAAGTTAAAATATGCAAAGGGGTTTCTAAATGATTTTCTTCTTATTCAAACTTCCCCTTCTGCTTGCAAATGATTTTCAATGCCTTTTTGAATGATTTTCATCTTCCCCAATTGAAAGAAACCTTCCATTTTCCCAATTGACTCTTCACATTCTTGATTTTTTCTTTTTGTTACATTTTACAATATTGACAACTTTCAACATTTTTGCAATTTTTTCTTTTTCCATATTTTTCCCACATAGTGACCTATTTGTGACTTCAAATACATTATTTATGACCACTTCATGAAATTTTACAAATATTTACATGCTTTTACACTTGAAAGTTCAATTTTTACAATTTTTCCAATTAGAGGCATCTAGTGAGCAAGGTGCTCCTACACCACAATTCAAGCATCCTTAACCAAAAACCTTTCCCCTAGGTTAAGCCCACTTAGATTGAAAACACATTCACAAAAAATTAAGGAAGATTTATTCCTTATTAACCATTAATTATAGAGCCCCTTTAGCTCAAAAATTGATTAGTAGGTGGCATTTTCCACAACGTTTCAAAGTTTTATATTGCTATCTAGATTCAATCATATAGATTTATGATTCAAACTCTTTGACCCATGTTTTCATGCTTAGTGGTTGATAATAACCCATCTTTCATGAAAATGAATGGTCCACTTAGCACCCATTACATCTAGGTGATTCTCATAGAGGTCAAGCATTGGGCCTTCCTGAGAGGTCATCCGTTTGAGTACTACTCTAGTATAAGCGTTCTTAACCATAAATTTTTCCCCAATGTTAAGCCCACTTAGCTTGCAACCCTATTTGTAAAACCTTCAGCAAGTGTTGTGCCTTATGAAAAATTCATTGTAGAGCCCCTTCAACTCATCAATAGATAAGTAGGAGGCATTTTCCATAGCATATCAAATTTTGATATTTCTATCAGGATTTAACCGTATATTTTTATGATTCAAACTCATTGGCCCATATTTTGATGAGTAGTGGTTCACAATAACCCATCTTTCATGATAATGAATGTTCCACATAGCACTCATTGCATCTAGGTGATTCTCATAGAGGTGAAGCATCGAGCCTTCGTTGGAGGAAAACCATCCCAATACTACTCTAGTTTGAGTGTGCTTAACCACAGAGTTCTCCCTTAGGTTAACCCCACTTAACTTGCAAGCCCATTTGCAAAAGATTCAACAAGTTTTTTGTCGGATGACCCATTCATTATAGAGCCCCTTTAGCTCATCAATTGTTTTGTAGGAGGCATTTTCTATAGTATTTCAAATTATGATATTTCTATTAGTATTCAATCATATACTTTTACGAGTCAAACACATTGACCCATGCTTTCATGAGTAGCGGTTCACAAGAACCCATATTTAATGATAATGAATTTTCCGCTTAGCATTCATTGCATCTAGGTGATGCTCACAGAGGTGAAGAACCAAGCCTTCCCGAGAGGTCACCCATCCTAGTACTACTCCATTTCAAGTGTGCCTAACAAAATATTTTTCCCCTAGATTAAGCCCACTTAGATTGCAAACCCGTTTTCAAAACCTTCAGGAATTTTTCTACGTTATTAACCATTTATTATAGAGCCCCTTTAAGTCATCAATTAATAAGTAGGTGGCATTTTCCACTACATGTCAAATTGTGATATTGCTATAAGGATTCAATTGTATATTTTTTTGAGTCAAACTCATTGACCCATGTTTTCGTGAGTTATGTTTCACAAGAACCAATTATTGATGATAATGAATGGTCCACTTAGCACTCATTTCATCTAGGTGATGCTCATCGAGGTGAATCACCAAGCCTTCTAGATATGTCGCTCATCTCAGTACTTCTTGAGTTCAAGCGTGCTTAACCATAGAGTTTTCCCCTAGGTTAAGCCCACTTATCTTGCAACACCATTTTCAAAACCTTCAACAAGTGTTGTGCCTTATAAACCACTCATTATAGTGCCTATTTAGTGGAACAATTGATAAGTAGGAGGTGTTTTCCATAGCGTGTCAAGCTTAGATATTCCTATAAGGATTCAACTGTATATTTTTAGGAGTCAAACTCATTGACCCATTTTTTCATGGGTAGTGGTTCATAAGAACCCATATTTCATGACAATGAATGGTCCACTTAGTACTCATTGGATTTAGGTGATTCTCACAAAGGTGAAGAACTAAACCTTTCCAAGAGGTCACCCATCACAATACTACTCTAGTTCAAGAGTGCTTAACCATAGATCTTTCCCCTAGGTTAAGCCCACTTAGCTTGAAAACCTATTTGAAAAACCTTTAGTGAGTTTTGTTCCTTATGAACCATTCATTATAGAGTCCCTTAAGCTCATCAATTGATAAGTAGGAGGCATTTTCCACAATGTTTCATATTGTGATATTGCTACTGAGACTTAACCATATAGTTGTACGAGTCAAACTTATTGTCCCATGTTTTCATGTGTAGTGGTCACAAGAACCTATATTTTATGATTATGAATGTTTCACTTAGCACTTAATGCATCTAGTTTATGCTCAAAGAGGGGAAGCATTATGCCTTCCTGAGAGGTTTTCCATCCTAGTACTACTCCAGCTCTAGCACACTTAATCACATATTTTTCCCCTAGGTGAAGCCCACTTAGGTTGCAAGCCCATTTGAAAAACCTTCAACAATTTTTTTTCCTTATGATCCATTCATTCTAGAGCCCATTTAGCTGATCTATTGTTAAGTAGGAGGCATTTTCTATAGAGTGTCATATTGGGATATTGCTATCAGGATTCAACCATATAGTCTTATCAGTCAAACTCATCGACCCATGTTTTCATTAGTAGTGGTTCATAAGACCCCATCTTTCATTATAATTAATGGTCCACTAAGCAATCATTGCATCTTGGTGATACTTATAGAGGTAAAGCATCGAGCCTTCTTGGGAGGTCACCCATCCTAGTACTACTCTAGCTCAACTGTGCCTCACCATAGAGTTTTTCAATAGGTTAATCCCACTTGGCTTGAAACCCCATTTTTAAAAAAATCACCAATTGTTGTACCTTATGAGTAATTCATTATAGAGTCACTTTAGCTCATCAATTGATAAGTAGGAGGCATTTTCCACAACATGTCCAATTTTGATATTGCTATCAGGATTCAACCTTATAGTTTTACATGTCAAACTCATTGACCCATTTTTTCATGAATACTGGTTCGCAAGAACCCATCTTTCATGATAATGAATGTTCAACTTAGCACTAATTGCATCTAGGTGATGCTCATAGAGGTGAAGTACCAGGCCTTCTCGAGAGGTCACCCATCCTAGTACTACTCCATCTCAAGCACACTTAACCACAAAGTTTTCCCCTAGGTTAAACCCATTTAGATCTCAATCCCATTTGAAAAATATTAATCAGGTGTTGTGCCTTATGAACCAAATTATAGAGTCCCTTTAGCTTATCGATTGATAAGTATGACGTGTTTTCCCAAGACTGTCAAATTGCGATATTTGTATCAGGATTCAATCATATAGTTTTACAATTCAAACTCATTGAACCATTTTTTCATGTGTAGTGGTTTACATGAACTCATATTTCATGATAATGAATGGTCCACTTAGCACTCCTTGCATCTAGGTGATGCTCACCGAGGTGAAGCGCCAGGCCTTCCCAGGAGGTCAGCCAACCCAATACTACTCCAACTCAAGCATGCTTAACCACAACATTTTCCCCTAGGTTAAGCCCACTTAGCTTGCAACCCAATTTGGAAAACCTTAAGCAAGTGTTATGGCTTATGAATCATTCATCATAGAGCCCCTTTAGCTCATCATTTGATAATTTGGAGTTGTTTTCCACAATGTGTCAAATTGTGATATTGCTATTAGGATTCAACTGTATAGTTTTACAAGTCACACTCATTGACCCATGTTTTCATGAGTTTTGGTTAACAAGATCCCATATTTCATGATAATCAATGGTCCACATAACACTCATTTCAACTAGGTGGAGCTCAAAAAAATTAAGCACCGGGCCATCTTGGGAGGTCACCCATCCTAGTACTACTCCATTTCAAGTGCACTTAACTACAAATTTTTCCCTTAGGTTAAGCCCACTTAGCTTGCAACCCCATTTGGAAAACCTTCAACAAGTCTTTTTCCCTATGAACCATTCATTATAGAGCCCTTTTAGCTCATCAATTGATAAGTATGTGGCATTTTTCTTAGCGTGTCAAATTGAGGAATTGCTATTAGGATTCAACCATATAGTTTTAAAAGTAAAAATCATTAACCGATGTTTTCATGAGTAATGGTTCACAAGAATCCATCTTTCATGATAATTAATGGCTCACTTAGCACCCATTGCATCTAGGTTTTTCTCATAGAGGTAAAGCATCAGGCCTTCCTTGGAGGTCACCCATCTTATTACTACTCTAGCTCAAGTTATTAACTACAGAGTTTTCCCCTAGGTTAAGCCCACTTAGCTTGCTATTGTGTCTTATCAACCATTCTTTATAGAGACTCTTTAGGTCATCAATTGATAAGTAGGAGGTATTTTCCACACCGTGTCAAATTGTGATATTTCTGTGAGGATTCAACTATATAGTTTTATGCATGAAACTCATTGATGCATGTTTTCATGAGTAGTGGTTCACAAGAACCCATATTTCATTATAATAAGTGGTACACATAGAACTCAATTCATCTAGGTGATGTTGATAGAGGTGAAGAACTAGGCCTTCCCAAGAGGTCACCCATCCAATACTACTCCAGTTCAAGGATGCTTAGCCACACAGTTTTCCCCTAGGTTAAGTTTACTTAGCTTGCAACCCCATTTACAAAACCTTCAACAAGTTTTTTTCCTTGTGAACTATTCATAATAGAACCCGTTTAGCTGATCAATTGATAAGTAGGAGACATTTTCCACAACGTGTCAAATTTTTATATTACTATCAGGATTAGACCATATAGTTTTACATGTCAAACTCATTAACCCATTTTTTCCTAGCCAGTGGTTCACAAGAACCCATATTTCATTATAATGAATGGTCCACTTAGCACTGGTTGCATCTAGGTTATGCTCATAGAGGTCAATCACTGGGTGTTCTCATGAGGTCACCCATCCTAGTACTGCTCCAGTTAAAGAGTGCTTAGCCACAAAGTTTTCCCCTAGGTTAAACCCACTTATCTTGTAAACCCATTTACAAACTATTCAATAAGTGTTGTTCTTTATGAACCATTCATTATAGATCCCTTTTATCACATTAATTGATAAGTAGGAGGCATTTTGCACATCGTGTCAAATTGTGGTATTACTATCAGGATTTAACCATATAGTTTTACGAGTCAAACTCATTGACCCATTTTTTCATGAGTACTCATTCATAAGAATCCATATTTCATGATAATGAATGTTCCACTTAGCACTCATTGAATCTAGGTGATTCTCACAAAGGTGAAGCACCGAGCCTTCCCAAGAGGTCACTCATCCCAATACTACTATAGTTCAAGTGTGCTTAACCACAAAACTTTCAGCTAGATTAAGCTCGCTTAGCTTGCAAGACAATTTGTAAAACCTTCAACAAGTTTTGGGCCTTTTGAACAATTCATTATAGAGCCCCTTTATCTCATCAATTGATAAGTAGGAGGCATTTTTCAAAGCATGTCAGACTATGATATTGCTATCAAGATTCAATCATATAGTTTTACGAGTCAAAATCATTGACCCATGTTTTCATGAGTAGTGATTCACTAGAAACCATATATAATGATAATGAATGGTCTACTTATCACTCATTACATCTATGTGATGTTTAGAGAGGTGAAGCAGAGAGCCTTCCCAGAAGGTCACCCATCCTAGTACTACTCCAGTTCTAGTGTGCTTAACTACAGAGTTTTCTGCTATGTTATGCCCACTTAGCTTGCAAGCCTGTTTGCAAAATCTTCAGCAAGTGTTTTTCCTTATGAACCATTCATTCTAGAGCCCCTTTAGCTCATCTATTGATAAGTAGGAGGTGTTTTCCATAGCATGTCAAATTGTGATATTTCTATAAGGATTCAACTATATAGTATTCAATTAAAACTCATTGACCCATATTTTCATGAGTAGTAGTGCACAAGAACCCATCTTTCATTATAATTAATGATCTACATCTCTTATTGCATCTAGGTGATTCTCATAGAGGTAAAGCATCGAGCCTTCCCGGGAGGTCACCCATCCTAGTTTAAATCTAGCTTGAGCACGCTCAACCACAATTTTTTTCCCATTTTAAGCCCACTTAGCTTGCAACCCCATTTGTAAAACCCTCAACAAGTGTTGTTATGTATGAACCATTCATTACAGAGCCTTTTTATCTCATCAATTGATAAGTAGGAGGCATTTTCCACAAAGTGTTGAATTGTGATATTGCTATCAGGATTCAATCATATACTTTTATGAGTCAAACTCATTGATGCATCTTTTCATGAGTAGGGGTTCACTAGAATCCATATTTCATGATAATGAATGGTCATCTTAGCACTCATTGCATTTAGGTGATGCTCACATGGGTGAAGCACCAGGCCTTCCTAGGAGGTCACCCATCCCAGTATTACTCTAGCTTAACTGCACTTCACCATAGAGTTTTCCTATATATTAAGCCTACTTAGCTTGAAAACCTATTTGAAAAACCTTCACCAAGTATTGTGCCTTATGAATCATTCATTATAGAGCCCCTTTAGCTCATAAATTCATAAGTAAGAGGAATTTTCCACTATGTGTCAAATTGTGATATTCATCTTAGGATTAAATTATATAGTTTTACAAGTCAAACTCATTGACCCATGTTTTCATGAGTAATGGTTCACAAGAACCCATATTTCATGATAATTAATATTCCACTTAGCACTCATTGCATGTAGGTGATGCTCACAAAGGTGAAGTAACATGCTTTCTTGGGAGGTCACCCATCCTAGTACTATTCCAGATCAAGCACACTTAACCACAAAGTTTTCCCCTAGGTTAAGCACAATTAGCTCTCAATCCCATTTGAAAAACCTTTAGCGAGTGTTGTGCCTCATGAACCATTCATTATAGAGTCCCTTTAGCTCATTAATTGGTAAGTAGGAGGTGTTTTCCAAAGAGTTTCAAATTATGATATTGCTATTAGAATTCAACTATATTGATTGATCAATCAAACTCATTGACCTTTATTTTCATTATTAGTGGTTCACAAGAACCCATCTTTCATGATAATGAATGGTCCACTTAGCACTCATTGCATCTAGTTGATACTCACAGAGGTGAAGCATCGGGCCTTCTAGGGAGGTCAGCCATCACAATACTACTCCAACTCAAGCGGGCTTAACCATAAAGTTTTCCACTAGGTTAATTCCAATTATCTTACAACCACATTTGTAAAACCTTCAGCAAGTGTTGTGCCTTATGAACCATTCATTATAGAGCCCTTTCAACTCATCAATTAATAAGTAGGAGGTGATTTACACATGTTCAATTGTGATATTGCTATCAGGATTCAACCGTATAGTTTTAAGAGTCAAAATCATTGACCCATGTTTTCATGAGTGGTTGTTTACAAGAACCCACATTTCATGATAATGAATGGTTCACTTAGCACTCATTAGATCTAGGTGATGCTCACAAAGATGAAGCGCTGGGCCTTCTCGGGAGGTCACCCATCCTAGTACTACTCAAGCTCAAGAACACTTATCCATAATGTTTTCCCCTAGGTTAAGCCCACTTAGCTTGCAATTCCATTTGAAGAACCTTCATCAAGTGTTTTTTCTTATGAAAAATTAATTATAGAGCTCATTTAGCTCATGAATTGATAAGTAGGAGGTGTTTTCCACAACGTGTCAAAATGTGATATTGCTATTAGGATTCAACCATATAGTTTTACAAGTTAAAATCATTGACCCATGTTTTCATGAGTAGTGGTTCACACGAACCCATCTTTCATGATAATTAATGGTCTACTTAGCACTCATTGCATCTAGGTGATGCTCATAGAGGTAAGGCATTGGGCCTTCCTAGGAGGTCACCCATCCTAGTACTACGCCAACTCAAGCATGCTTAATGACAGAGTTTCCCCTTATGTTAAGCCCACTTAGGTTGCAATCCCACTTGCCAAATCTTCAACAATTTTTGTGCCTTATGAACCATTCATTATAGAGCCTCTTTAGTTCCTCAATTGATAAGTAGGAGTCATTTTCGACCGAGTGTCAAATTGTGATATTGCTATCAAGATACAACTGTATAGTTTTATGAATCAAACTCATTGACCCATATTTTCATGATCTAGTGAATAGTCTACTTAGCACAAATTACATCTAGGTGATGCTCATAGAGGCACAAAGCACTGGGCCTTCTAGGAGGTCACCTATCCCAGTAGTACTCAAGCTCAAGCAAGGTTAACCATAAAGTTTTTCGGCTAGGTTAAACCCACTTAGCCAACAACAACATTTGCAAAACCTTCAGAAAGTGTTGTTCCTTAAGAACCATTCATTAAAGAACCCCTTTAGCTCATCAATTATTAGGTAGGAGGCATTTTCTACAATGTTTCAAATTGTGGTATTGTTATCAAGATTCAACCGTGTAGTTTTACAATTCAAAATCATTGATTCATGTTTTCATGAGTAGTGGTTAACAAGAACCCATCTTTCATGATATTGAATGGTCTAGATAACACTCATTGCATCTAGGTGATGCTCATAGAGGTGAAACACCAGGCCTTCCTGGGAGGTCACCCACCCTATTCCTACTACAACTCAAGTGTTTGTAACCACAGAGTTTTCCCCTAGGTTAGGCCTACTTAGATTGCAACCCAATTTGCAAAAACTTCAACAACTGTTGTTCCTTATGAACCATTCATTATAGAGCCCCTTTAGCTCATCAATTGATAAGTACGAGGTGTTTTCCATAGCGTGTCAAATTGTGATATTGCTACCAGGATTCAACCATATAGTTTTATGAGTCAAACTCATTGACCCATTCTTTCATGAGTAGTCGTTCACAAGAAACCATCTTTCATGATAATGAATGTTGCACTTTGCACTCATTGCATCTAGGTTATTCTCACAGAGATGAAGTACCAGGCCTTCCCGAGAGGCCATGCATCCCAGTACTACTCCAGCTCAAGCACTTTTATCCATATAGTTTTCTCGTAGGTTAAGCCCACTTAACTTGCAACCCCATTTACGAAACCTTCAACAAGTGTTGTGCCTTATGAACCATTTATTATAGAACCCCTTTAGTTGATCAGTTCATAAGTAGGAAGAATTTTCCACAATGTGTTAAATTGTGATATTGCTATCAAGATTCAACCATATAGTTTTACATGTTAAACTCATTGACCAATGTTTTCATGAGTAGTGGTTCATAAGAAACCATCTTTCATGAAAATGAATGGTCCACCTAGCACTTATTGCATCTAGGTGATGCTCATAGAGGTGAAGCACAAACCCTTCTTAGGAGGTCACCCATCCCAATACTACTCCAGCTCAAGTGTGCTTAACCATAGAGTTTTCCCCTAGGTTAAGCCCACTTAGCCTACAACCCCATTTGTAAAACCTTGAACAACTGTTGTGCCCTATGAACCATTCATTATAGAGCTCCTTTAGCTCATCAATTGATAAGTAGGGGGTGTTTTTCCCCTGTTTGATATTTTGATATTGTTATAAGGATTTAACCATATAGTTTTACAAGTCAAACTCATTGACCCAAGTTTTCATGAGTAGTGGTTCACAAGAACCCATCTTTCATGATGATGACTGGTCCACTTATCACTCATTGCATCTAGGTGATTCTCTCATAGAGGTGAAGCACCGGGCCTACCCATTCCAGTACTACTCCATCTCAAGTGCGCTTAATGATAGTGTTTTCCAATAGGTTAAGCCCACTTAGCTTGCAACCCCATTTGCAAAACTTTTAGCAAGTGTCGTGCTTTACGAACCATTCATTATAGAGCCCCTTTAGCTCGTTAATTGATAAGTAGGAGGCGTTTTACATAGCATGTCAAATTGTGATATTGCTATTAGGATTCAACCATATATTTTTTCAATTCAAACTCATTTACCCATGTTTTCATGAGTAGTGGTTCACAAGAACACATCTTTCATGGCAATGAATTGTCCACTTAGCACTCATTGCATCTAGGTGGATCTCACAGAGGTGAAGCACCGGGCCTTCCCGGGATGTCACCTATCCCAGTACTACCCCGGCTTAGGTGCACTTAACCTTGTGGTTAAGTGCGCTTGATCTGGGGTAGTACTGGGATGGGTGAAATCCCAGGAAGGCTTGGTGTGGTTAAGCATGCTTGAGCTAGAGTAGTACTGGGATGGGTGACATCCCTGGAAGGCCCGGTGCTTCACCTCTGTGAGCATCACCTAGATGGAATGAGTGCTAAGTGGACCATTAAATATTATGAAATATGTGTTCTTGTGAACCACTACTCATGAAAACATGGATCAATGAGTTTGACTCGTAAAACTATATGGGTTAATCCTGATAGCAATATCATAATTTCCAACTATTTCATTTAACTAAGAGTTATTTAATTTATTACATAGCATCATAAAATTTAATTGAAAAATTATTTAATTGAATTGCAATGTTTAATTTTTTCTATTCAAAATATTATTTTAATTTTGTATGTACATGATAAAATAATTGTTCTAACTCATTAATAAACTATGATTATTTTCCTTAAATATTGAAAAAATTGTAAACAAGAAAAACATAAAATACATTATCCCCAAATATTTTTACATTCTTAATTAATATAAATTGACTACTCAAAGCCACTGAGAACTCCAAATTTATTCAAGAAAAAATTGGATCATTTATGGTAATCTTCTCTCACTTTCATAGTAGATGAGTTCTTTAATGATCAAGATTTCAACAACAATAAATATGTTCCAAGATTCTATCTTTTTGACCACCTTGATTGAGGAAATTAAAAGAAGAGATATTGCTTCTCTTAGCATAGATAAATAAGTTATATTTGACTATCTTTGGTGAAATATTTGGGACATATTATCTATTTGAACTTACTTTCTAGCTGATTAGATATTCATTTTGCAGATTTTTTAGTTGTCTATGTATTATAATTTTAAAATGTATAAATGATTAAAAAATATAAATGATTTAATCATCCACCCCAAAGTTCAATTGGGATCCTTACAACGATTAAAGAGATTTCACTTGTTTTAAATATCTGAAGTTAAAATAACTTGTAAACAATTTTAATATAAAATTATAACTGAACTGTTTTGATTTGGTCGATGCAAAACTAGTAACATTGAGGCATTCATGTAAAACTAGTAACATCGGAGCATTATAATAGTAATTGGAACATTTGAATAACATGGAAAAAAATTGTATAAATTCATTATATACTTTAAACTGACTAAAATGGACATTTTATCCTACATTTAGAATTCTTTAATAAGCTTCATGTCTTCATAAATATCACTCTCATGTTAAGAAAACTATTTGGAAAGAAAATCTGAAAACTGTGACAATCTCATCCATTTATGATCATATAAAAAATACACTATTCTCCAACCAATTTATCCTCATGAAGATTATAAAAATGCAATGAGTTAATTCAACTATTTGAAAAGAAAAACATATCTAATATTGATTAAATTTCTTATATATCATAGCACATAGCCTTGCTATATATGATAAATATAGCCTTATTCTCCTATATATGGTAGCAGCAAAACAAGATAAAGAAAGATTTTAGCCTTATTCTTATATTCGGCTATATGATATATACAGGCTTATTCTATGATATAAGTAAGTAGCACAATAGCCTTGCTTTATATGATATGTGCAGTGTTATTCTAACATATATATGGAAGCAGCACAACAAAGTTTGAGTGATGAAAATGAAGGAAAAAGAAAAGCCTAAACGATCAGCAAAAATATGGGTCATAGCAATAGCCGATGACATTGCCGCAGGTTCCAATGTTGCAGCAACCATTTCCGGTAGAACAATCAGCATCGCTTTTGCAGGAATCAAACAACTTGCACAGATCTTGTTCTTTCACCATTACTGCGCCTTCTAATACTAGTATAACCATCAACAATATCATCAATTTCATGCTAACATCTGATCCTTTTCCCATTTTCAGCTCTGCACACCATAGGCAATACTTACAATTCTCATGTACACATCCGCTTAAATAATGAATTGGGCATTCATATTTATCGTTCATGACGCCATTTACAAACACTGAATATGCAGTTTCTCCGCCTGATTTTTTATCTGGTAGTAATGAATTGTAATCAATGGATAGGTGACTGACTGTAATGATATTTCATCTAATTTATTTTTCATACGTTGTTGAATGATAATACTAGCTGTCGCATGCACAAACATGAAACGATCAGTCGATAGGGGTCCACCGCAAATGGCTATTCAGTGGGAAGTAAAAAACAAACTTTTTTCAGAATGCAATGTGAAATATAAATAATCAGTAATATTTGCAATTGTTTGATTGAGTCGAGAAAGTAAAAGTGTATTAATAAGCTAATATGAAATAACATGAGGTTAGTTCATAATAAGAGGTAAGCCTTATGATTTTGGACTTTAGCTAGGATAAAATAGGTGCAGTAGATCGTAATGAAGAGAGATGTTGGAAAATCAATTTATATATTATTATCGATAATTAGATGGATAGATCAAGCATATTGATACATATGTATTAAAGTTAAGACCACCTATGTGTGCATTGAAAGATATCAATTTGAATCACCTAACTTGAACATATTATAAATCACTTAATTTTGGCATAGAGATTATTTTATATGTCTTCATTTAATTTGAGCATTGTAAAGAATTTTAAACCTCATGTTATAATCCATTTTTCCATTCTTATCTCACAACCATTTGCATAAAATGAAAAATTGATCTTTGTGTTTCCACATCAAAATTTATTAGTTGAAAATTGATTATGAAAATGTAAAATAAAACCATAGGTCATGTTGAACGAATCTTATTATTTTCAATGTATCCATTAATTTTAATTTTAAGTAATTAGTCATCAATAATTTTCGTTTTTGTTAATATGTAATATTTAATAATTTTAGTTACAATAGTTATTTAAAATTGATTTTAATTAATAATCTTAGGAATCACAAATAAATGACAGATCATTGGGAATCTATAGTAAATTAATTCTCAATGAATACGATTTTTTAATAAATTTATTCTTAAAAAAATACAATTGAAAAATTAAATTAAATTTATATTTTTAAATAATTATTATTTTTTATTTAATAATTTCTCTCCACCATTTAAGGTATGATATAATTTTATCTCTATTTTCATTTAATATTTATTATATCTAGATGTACATCTATATTTTACCTTTTTGTCTAGGTTAATCAATCAATTGATTGCTTATTATTTAATTATCTTAAGATACATATGCAGAAAAATAAATGGTAGACTTGAAATTGTGGATTAAATAATATTTATGAAAAGTATGGAACATTAAAACATTATTCCTTTTTAAAGAGTTATTAGTCACTCCTTTAATTACTAATATTCATTAAAAAATATTCTTTCAAAAGGTTAGTCCATAACTTTAGGTATGACATATTTTTTGCAATGCTTATGTGGTACTAGATAATTTATTACTTTGATGTTATTTATTTTGATTATTTTTTATTTGAATATTAGTTATGATGGTCATTACTAATGAATTTTTCATGGAGTTCCATCATACATTACACAATAACAAATTTGGAGAAAATCTGGTGTTTTCATATATGATCTCTCATATTGTAGTGTTTTCTTTGTTGTGGTAACTTTAAAAAAAATAGGTATCCTAATTTTCAAATGCTTTTGCATGCTTTAGCCTAGTTCTTGCAAATAGAAGACAGAGGTATGTTAGTGGACAGGCAAGAAAAATAAAAAGGAAGCATAGAAAGTGAGTAAGTATATGTGTAAAATCAATATAGACAATGTGAAACTAAAATTAATTAATAATATTTACAATTGGTTGACTGAATCTATTTATTAATAATGGAAAAAATATGTACTTACATGTAATTTTTATGGTGTTTAACAAGGGTGAGCAACATTGGATCGAGTTGTTGAACCATGAAAGAATTTGAGATAGACAGTTTATAATACACTAATTTTCTTGAATGTCTATTGTATTTGTGCAACATTATAGAGGAAATAATATAGATATACAATAAAAGAGGTTAACATTATCTATTTCAAAAATAAAGAGATAAAATGAAACATTTTGTATACATGGCATCCTAGTAAAGAATTGTGTATAAGTAATCTATTGGAGAAGTTGAAAAGAGAGTTGTAGAAACAATGAAAAATGCAATGGATAGAATAGAGTATGTTTTTGGTAGACAAGTGCATGTGAGAATTTGTGTGTCCATGTATATAAGCAGCAATAAATATATGATGATGGAAGGAAAAAGCACTAAACCCACACTTGTTCTCCTCCCTACCATATTGGCATCATGAAGTCTTGCAGGCTCTAGCCAAACCCCTGAGCAAGAAAGTCAAGTAAGGTCCATGGAAAATCTCATGGACTCTTATCATATATCACACAATAACAAAGTTGGGGAAAAATGGGTGTTCTCAAACAAGATCTCTAATATTGTAGTCTTTTTTTTGCTATGACAACTTGACAAAAACAAGTATCTCGATAAAGAATTGGCATAATGGGATTTGAAAATGGCTGGAGAAACATGGATAGATGGAATATATAAAAGAGTGTATAATAACTAAAAAGGTGCATCTAACTTCACACACATATATATCAGTATAGATTTTTTTTTGCAAGTGCTTATATTTTTATTGCATGGCTAAGATGTATATTCAGAAATGTGTTTGTGAAACATGGGCACATATAATGTAACCAATAACCAGAAAGGCAAAAAATGTAGTCATGTAAAAAATGAAAATGAGGCCAACCATGGCATTGTAAATGGTTTAGTTGAATGGAGCAACATACACCATTTTCATGTGCTTGTAGGGATAAACAATGTGATGCAATCAACAAATTATTTGTCCTCTCGCAAGCACATGACAACGGTGTGTGATTTCCCTCCATAATCACATAAATCACAATCTACAATGGTTGTAAAAGGGGAAATCTTAAATGGAAATTTTTTTGTGAGAAAAAAATCATACATTTGACTTCAAAAAAGATATTCTAATCTATAGTCCATTTCATTTCTGCATGTGTGTATAGTTATCTTTTCAGCTTATCTAAAAGATTATTTACATACAATTGTTTATCAAGATGGAAATTTTCCCTAAAGTTATAACAACATTTATATTATGTGATTCTAAATGTATTTATATAAAAAATATAATTGCAATCTAAGGAAGCATATAGTAAAAATGGTCATCAAATTGACAAGCCAACTATTACATAGACTATCAACTGTTACATAATGAACAATTTTCTTTGTGGAATTGGAAAAAAAATATCATAAAACATATTGATACAACACAATAAATCTATGTAATAATTGGCTTGTCAATTCAAAATTCAAGCTACATTATTTGGCACTAAATACTACAGACAAAATAGAGAAATTGTAAAAGAATTGTTAGAAAAAAACTTAAGAATCAAAGGTAAATGATAGATGACCGAAAACCCACATTAAACATATTGATACAAGACAAGAAGTCTATGTAAGAGTTGGCTTTTCAAATCAAAATTCGATCTGCGTTCTTTGGTAGCAAACCCACATTAAATAAAACTCGTAAAGCCAATGGGTAGCAACAATTTGTGCAAAATGGGTATAATGCCACAAACTAAATTAAAAATTTGAGCTACATTACTTGGTCCACTAAATATTATAGACAAATAGACAAATTGTAAAAGAGCTATTAGAATAAGACTTAACATCCACTAAACCAATTTTATCTTGAATATCTATACTATTTCATATTAACCCTCTACATATATATATATATATGCAATTACTCCTATGTTAATGGTTATAACGCAAAAGATGCATAAAGATAAATACAAACAATAAATAAAAGGAAAAAAAATTACTAACCCTAACCATATTTTTGATGAAAGAAGAAGATTTAACTACAATTTCTCCATCCATACAGAGCCATAATCACTTCAAAGTCTCCAAAATGGGTATAACGCAAAATATAAAAATATATAACACTTGGATAATAAAAAGAGAACAAAAGAAATGAACAATAAATTAATCACGTATGCAAAATACCCATGTAAAACAATTTACAGATTCTGGAGCACAACAGTTTTAAAACCCTCCAATCTCCTATAAAATGGAGCTGAAGGCGACGAGTTTTTACAATAGTCTGCTATCAAAAAAACACCACAATGGCTCTTTTGAAAATGCAACTTAATCAATATATTTTCTTGCACATTTCAGAGTATACTTTTCCACACTACAACATTGAATATTGCATTTACTTCCTCCCGTGCCATTGTACAAAAACGCCAGGATGCATTAACCCTCACATGAGCAAACAGTTACCATTTTTCTTCTACATATCAAGGCAACCAACTCCACCACCTCCAACCCACGTAATTATCAAACTTCATGTTTTCATACACAATCCCAAGAAGCTTGTCGTTGGACATCGGTGATTATTAATTTTTGATGCCAAAAAATTCTATTTATGGCTGGGCTAACGAAAATCTCAGCAAAAATTTGAAACAAATAGCTGATAGGTGGGTAAAAGCACAAATTTGTGTCACACTTTCAGCCAACATATCAGCACAATTGAATTTAAGTATTTCTAACTAAAAATCAATTTTGGTCAAACATTTGACCTAGTAAGATTCATTCTAGCTAAGTTAGATACTTCCAAAATTTATTCAACTAAAATTGTTGGCTAAAAATATATGGAGCACCACTTTGAGTCCAATTTACCAAAAAAAAAAAACTATTTGAAAAACTTGAAGTTTTAATAACTCCTCCTCATGTAAATAACATTTTTTTTTAAATGTAAAAATACCCTTTTGTAGATCCATAAGTGTAGTTTTCAAAAATATATTTATTTTAATAGTTTAATTATTATTATTATTTTTATTTTTATTTATACTAAAAGTACGTTATTAACAAAAAATATTAGGTTGATTACCATGCCAAGGAAAAATATTAAAACTTATTAAAAAAAATTGAAAAAAATATGATGCACTAGATAAAAGAATCTATTTCAAGATGGTATAATTTTTTTTTCCATTTTAGATAAATATTTAAAATGAATGTTGACGTCCGATGGAAACAGTTGTTTTTTTTTCACGCACATTTTAATACTTATATACAAATATATATTTATTAAAATTGGAAAAAAATATATCCATGCACTAAAGTTTCAAGTTATAAATACACACAAAAAATTTGAAAAAATAAAAATAAAATTTACTATAAAAAGTTTGACATCCCGTGCAACTTCATTTTTCAGCATTTTATCAACAACTAAATTATAGTGTTAATTTATGAAAAACTAGTTTAAAATAATTTCTTAATTTCTTATAAAAAATACAAACATAAAATATACTAGAAAATACATATTTTACTAGTTTACATCATTTAAAAATTCAAAAGATATATGCTACTTTTTAGTGATTCAAGTTTAAAAGTTGGATCAGCATTGGTCGTTTCCTTTATAAAGTGTGACACAGCTTTGTGCTTTTACCTAGGTAAATTACAACTATTACATAGATTGATTATCTTGTATCAATATGTTTTATGATATTCTCTTTTTCTCATTTGTTTGAAGCTCTCTGTAACAAGTTGTTCATTGTCGTAGTTTAGCTCTTGTATTATTCATATCTTAACCCAAGTAATTTTTTTTGTGCATTTAACTAAGGATTGTGCCCTCATGTATTTTTTTTCTTGGCATGACACTTTAGGAGTTTCTTATTCTATTGTGCTTGAAACTTGTGACAAGAATTGTTTTTAACTTTCAAATTTCTGAAATTTTGTAGATTGGTATAAACTACAAACATAACATTGACCTATACCTATGGACTACTTTCAATATTTTTTGGTATGTGTATGTTTTTTGGCCTCTAGTTATTGTTCCTTGTTATCTTTGTGCATCTTTGGTGCTATACGCATTTTGTACAACAAAAGCTCTGTATAACAAACTATTCATAGCCATAGTTTACACCTTCTATTCTCCATATGTTAAAGTTCTATTTAAAATGGGTTTTTGATCATCTTTCATTTGAGAAATTGTAAAAGATTTGTTAGAAAATCACTTAAGAATCATAGGTAAATGACAAATGATCGAAAATCCACATTAAATAGAACTTTAAGAGAGGTAGAAAAACATACACAAACCAAAAAAATTGAAATTAGGCTAAAGGTTTCCATTCATCTGTCATTTACATGTGATTCTTAAGTGTTATTATAATACCCCTTACAACTGTTACATGGACTGCTTGTCTTGTACCAATATGTTTTATGATATTATTTTTTCCTCATTTTTTTGAAGCTCCTTATAACAAACTTTCAATTGCGGTTGTTATTTTGTTTGGATGGAACATGTTCTATGTCTTGTATCAATATGTTTCATGATATTCTATTTTTCTCATCTGTTTAAAGTTCCCAATAACAAAATTTTCTTCATGATATTCTTTTTTTAGTTCCCCATAACAAACTATTCATTATCGTAGTTTGCCTCTTCTATACTCCATATTTTAAAGTTTTATTTAATGTGGTTTTTTTCTATAATATTTAGTAGTAAATAAGTATTATTCTAATACCTCTTATAAAATTTCTCTATTTGTCTTAAATATTTACTACCAAAGGACATAGCTCGAATCTTGTATCAATATGTTTCAAATTTTTCTATCTATGTATAAGTTTAAAAAATGGGCAAGGTTTTCTTTACATAGAAACATTTAGGATCGCATCATATAATTTTTGTCAACCTAAAGAAAATAGGTATCATCATAAAGAGCTAGGTTTAAATAATTGATTTGGAAGTATGAAAAGATAGATGTATAAGCATGGAGTAATGCAGTCAGTAGAATACAGTATGTTGTATATTTGTAGCAGTCAATATATGATGGTGCAAGGAAAAACCACAAAACCCATGCTCATTCTCCTCCCTGCTATATTGGCATCATGAAGCCTCACGGGCTCTAGCCAAACCCCCAAGCAAGAAAAGTATGGAAGACCCATTAGAAATTTAATGGAGTCATATCATATATTACACAATGGCAAAGTAGGGGAAATTTGGGTGTTTTCATGTATGATTTGTTATAGTGTAGTATTTTTTTTGGTGTAACAACTTTAGAAAGATGGGTGTGTTGATAAAGAGTTGCCTATAGATAATTTTTTCCATAAGATGAAAAGATAAGTGTAGAAACATGGACAAATGTAATGTGTACAATAGACTATGTTTATTTTAGTCAAGTGCATGTAAGAATTCATGCATGCATGTATATATATAGGAACAAATATATAATGGTGAAAGGAAAAAGCACAAAACCCATGCTCATTCTCCTCCCTATCATATTGGCATCATGGAACCTCATGGGCTCTTGCCAAACTCCCTAGCAAGAAAAGTATGAAATGCCGATTAGAAATTTCATGGAGTTTCATCATATATTACACAATGATGAAGTTGCAAAAACAATGTGTTCTCATATATGATTTCCTTTTTGTAGTGATTTTTTGCTGCAATAACTTAAAAAAAAAAGAGAATGTTGATAAAGAATTGGGCAAGATGGAACTTGTTTGTAATGCTGATAAATATAGGAAAAGAAGAATATATGGGAGATCTTGTTTCAAAACAAAACCAATTCCGTGGATGAAATACCAAGATTCATTAAAATGAAGACATCAAATAAATATCAAAGGTTTTTCTTTCAAGCATAAAATGCATACAAATAACTTGATAAACATACCTGGTTTTGATATGTACTAGAGCCTATCTAGCCATGTGATGGAACCCCTAAAATTTTTGTTCCATCTCCAAAATCTTGATAAGTTTAGGGAGTTGTGGGTTTTGTCTCTTGCTGATATAAAGGGTTTTAGGTTTACTTCGGTCTTATTTGAAAAACCCTTGGAGTCTATATCTTCGCCTTTGTTTTATTTCTCATTTGACTCTTTCTGTCAGTCATCTATCTTTTAAGTAATGATTTTTGACATTGAATCCCGTTGTGTGACCGACCCTCTGGTCTTGTTTTACTGGTTAATTCAGTTGGATTATTATTTTGAGGTTATCCTAAGGCAGGCTGAATATTTCCCACTAATAAAATATTAAGTCTTTTATGTTGTTACTATGGCCTTGTCACCCTAGGTGGGTCCCTCTTAGGTTAAAATTTTTTGACATGTGTAGGTGCAAGAGCCCTTGAATGTCATGCGATTAGTGAAGAGAATCTGAGCCATTGGTCGCCTGCCCATTCCATTTTGTCTTAAATTATTTTATTCATTTGGGCTCATGGGTGAAGGACATGTGTCCCTGGTGACTGGTGGGACAGACATCATTGAAAAGGTGTGTAGATGGTCATTATAGATGGATCAATGGTGGGAGATAATTGAGGTGGTCGCATCTGGATCATTCCCTGTTGACCCGTCTGCTTTTCTTGGTTACTAAAACAACCACACAGGCTAGTGGGTGATTGCCACTTGTCTTCACTATGATGAGTTGGAGGACTAGTATTACCGAATTTCAACTTGTTTAATGGTTGACATGGAATAATCTAGATCACTCCCTTCCATCTCGTATGGGCCCCATTCTTCCCACCAATTTTCGAATGGGAAAGCGGGCATTTGCCATGTGGAATAACCTTGAGGATGTGGGAAGTAACATGTGCATTACTATAGTGCATATATTACATGTGCTTAAAAGATCTTTTAATCTGAGCGATTGATGTTGTATGAAGAATAAAATTGAGGCTAGCTAAGGAGTGTGTATGACAAGGCCGTGAGATTTAATCTCAGATGCTCCCCGTTTTCCTGTTGATGAAAGTTGCACATGAGTCATGGCTCACGATGGTAAGGGAAGAGGGACACGTGGATCATGGCTAAAATACAAAGAGATGGTGGAGCCCACATACTACAAACAAGTGCTTCCACATGGCCTCTGTTCATTTGGTAAAAGTTATGGCTATGTACAGTTAGATCTTTCATAATAAGCTAATCAAATTTGGATCGTGGATCAATCAACTAACTGGGAGAATCAACGATTGGTATTCAAAACTTAGTTGATGGCAATTAAGCCATTCTAGTTCACGTGAGTGAGCCTTAATAACTGAAAGGAAATTGAGGTATTGAAGTAAGGAATTGCATGATTATTAATAATTATCTCAAAAGCATAATTTAGCATTACCAATAATTCAATACACTCAAGGAGCTCATGTTCTGGTTGCTCAAAATTTTCTCATGTCAGAACCAAGGTTGTCAACCTACGAGAAAATAGTAAGTCAATTATTGCTTTTCTTATGGCATTATTGATAGGTTTTCTTTTCTCAAGCTTAAGTCTATTAGGTTTTTTCTTAGTTTGAATATTATGTGTTTGGCATTCATAGAAAGGTATTTTTCTAATTTTTCATTTGTATAATTCATGAAAAACCCTCACAAAAGATGTAGGCTTTGCTCAGTTAGACCAGAAAACCCTATCTTGTTGTACTTCTTTCACTATGAATCCTAAAGCAAAAAAATCTTTGTCTAAAGGGGAGGCTTCCGCTCCCAAGAGACCTTTGAATAAATATCTTACGGATCAATTACCACCCTTCACTAGTGAAAATCCTAGAGGCCAATTGATTCCCAAAGGACCACAAATAGCAGAGGGTCTGTTCGACAAAAGAGGTTCTATCAAAGATGCTAGATTACCCTATACTAGATGGGAATTTTTCTATGGCTGGTTCAAGAACAGAAATATGGGTGTCCCAGTAGGAAACCCTTGGAACTGTGATCTGGGAAAGTTAATTGTGCCAAATGTTTATATGGATTCTAACTTGTTGAAGGTGATAGCTGCTAACTATGACCTTGTCACAAGGACTATTAAAACCTATGATGGAAAAGAAATGGTTAAGATCACTAAGGAGGAATTGGGTCTATTTTTCAAGCTTACTAAATGGAATGATGAAATGCCTAAGATAAATGAAGATGTTCTTAGGCAGGAGTATGAGAAGATCAATATTTTATTCAAAGTCCACATCTTATCAAGATTTCTAGCAAAAATTGCAAGACAAAAAATTGTGATAAGATCACATGATAAGGAGTGTTTCCCTGTTAACTACTTTGTTCCTTATTGCATAAGGACCTTCTCTTCCATTTTCCAAATAATTGGTTATGATCCTATCTTTGGAATTCCAATGGCCTGGATGTATATGGCTTCCCATATCCAACATCCCCAATATTGTGCAGTATATGATTATGCAATATTTATTTATCAAATAATGCATGAGGAGTTGGTAAGATTAAAGAAAGATGAATCTAGGGTAGGATGCAACTGGTACTCACTATTGATGCATATGTTTTTATACAAAGGAGCAATTTCCTTTAAGAAAAATATTGACTTGCAAAGAAAAGCGGGTGACATGGATCTACCTATTGAATGTTGGACCATAGTCTTGGACAAGGATGATAGGGCATATGATTATGTCACATTCTAGAATTTGTTTGCTTCTGAACTAAAGAGAGCTTTGATTGTGAAGTTTCTTAGAGTTCTTGTTTCTTTACATGATTTCTTGAGACCAAAGGAAAGAATGCCTAAGATAGGTGTTAATCATAACTAGGGAAATTTTATCTCACTCACTAATTTCATTGTCTTAAGAGTATATGGTTCTAAAGTACCACCTCACTTGTTGTTGAGGTTTGTGCTAGAAAGAATTGGTTTGCTTGAGGTTATGTGTTAACTAGGAAATGTTGAGAATGAACATTTGTTGAATCAGGGTAAGGGAATTTTCTTTCCTTTGAATCAATGGAAGGGAAAATTCATTCATTTATACAAATGTTTATCTGATTTTGTAATGACCAAAGGAGGTTGGAAAAATATCATTGAAGTGATCAAAACATATTGCATGTAGAGGACAATTGGGAGGGTCAGATATTATCCTAAAGGTTTTATGGCCTGGTTGAATGAGAGAAACACAAGCTACAAATATATCCACATTTTTTAGTATCTAGAAGATTTAATAAGGAATATATTAGACAGTGTGGAACAGGAAAAGAGGTTGGCAAGGTGGATTGAATTCAATAAAATGCAAAGGAAAATAAAGCAAGAGGAGCCCGATTTCAGGATCCTCCCTAAGGCTGAGGATATAATTCAAAAGGTGGAGCATGTAAAAAGGAATTTTCATTCAATAGTAGGCCAACTCAAAAATAAATGGATATTTACTAAAGATAAAGGAAAGGATCCAATTGTTGAAGAACAGAGTGGAGGAGAAATCATTGATATAGGAAAAGAGTCTACATCATGAGACCCTAAGGAACCAAAATTATTTTTTTTCTAAGGATAAAGAGTAAGGCAAGGAAATATGATGAAGCCCATGCTCCCACTCAGCATGAGGGACATAAACCTCCTTCTCCTATGCCATAAGCACCACCCCCATCTCCACCTAGGCCGATAGAGCCTGAAATTGTAGATGTTGATTCTCCACCACCTAGTGAAATACCACTTGGGGAGCAACCATTGAAAAGATAGAATATTTTGGCAACTAGTTTAGTGAATTATGACAATGAAGGCTTTGATGATGATATTTGGGTGTCAGATCAAGAAATAAAGGAAGGATTTCCTACTACATCTATAGTAAGGGAAACCAATCAATTGGGAAAAAGATTGAGTAATGTTGATCTCAAAGGGATCAATGGAAGTGATGACATACAGATTGGGGCATGTACCAAATTCTTGGATGATGAATCATTTGTGAAGACTCAAGATTTTTTGGAGTTTGGATATAGGGATAAAAGAGATGAGTATGCAAAAAGTGTGGCTATAGAAAGGAGCCTTCATCCAGAGTTGCTTGATGCTTTCATTCAGAAAAAAGGTGTTAAATGAGATGAGAGGGAAGTTCCAAAACATGAATGGAAAAGAAGGTCAGGAATTGGTAAGAACAAGTGGCATCTTGTTGCTACCAGATTGGGATCTAGCTTCAGCCATAGCTTTTGACACAATCAAGAAATGTGATAGACCGCTCTATGATATAGAAGAAGAAGTTGCACTTGCATTACAAGGGTCTGCTTTCAATGAAGAGTGGGAATCCTTGGCTATATGGTCTTTAGCCCCAAGCACAAGAAAGCCAGGCATTGTTGAGCTTGCACCTGATTATAGTGGAGGCCTAGTAATAAAGAGAGTGTCAGAAACATCAGCCTTAGAAGCTACAAATTTGTTTGTTCATGAACTACATAGTTTACTAGGAAAATTATGGAGTCTGTAACTACTGAGAAGGATCAACTCAGGATAGAATTAAAAATTTTTTTGGTCAAGTATGGAGATATTGAGAGAAATAATATGCAATTACAAACAAAGATGGCATTATTGGAAGATTTGTTGCAAAAGTTACAACCTAGAAAGCTCAAACAGAATGATGTTGATTCCATCACTATTGCACAAGAGGACATATCCCCTATGTTTATTGCTTATGTAAAGACTTCATGGGAAATTGTGCCATATAATATGGGAACCGTGCCCATTTCAATAGTAGAACAGGCAATATATCAAAGGGGCCATAGGAAGAAGGGGATATCAAAGAGGAAGATTTGCTTAGATAATTAAATGAATACAAGGAGAAATGTAAAAGTCGTAATCAAGATGCTTTTAACAGAAAAATGAGGATTCTCACATCAGTACTAAAACATCTAAACATAAAAGTGAATAAAAAACTAAATAGTATTAACTACAGTTATTCATCCATGGTTGATGCCATCAAAATGTTTGATATTGATAGAGAAAGAGCCATTCCACTCATGGAAGTCTAGATCCCTAGAAAAGAAGAATTGATATTGATAGGAATTAGGGTTAAGTAGGATCCCAATCCACCTAAAAGGTGTAAGCATATTGTGCTTCTTGTGAATAAGATTGAGGGATACAAAGGGAATGTTGAAGCATTAGAGAACATGATAAAGGAATTGGTAAAATCCTTCCATGAATCTCATCATGGCCTTATTCCATCCATCTTAAGGGATGATGGCAACATTAAGACTCTATAGGAATGGAGAGGTGAAGTAAACAATGTTATTTCAGATCAAGCTATAAAAATCTATCAAAAATTTGATATGGACACATTAACAATGAATATGGATATGTTGTCCATGTTGAGACTGTTCTGCTAGAATTTGATAAAGAAGCTAACCATATTGTCACCAAGTATGCAGCTTATAGGTGAAGGGTTGATGAATTAATTTATTTTGATTGGCCTACTAAAGAAGAATTCCTAGCATGGAAAGGCAGGTACCTGGAAGGAGTGGAGGTCTAGCACTAAAGGTGGAGGGACAGTGATTTGAAATTGTGAAGGTCTGTAACTGTGATGAATAACAGATAGATGGGAGTGCACTACATAGCCTATATTTATTATAGATTAGGCTTTTGTTAAAGTATGGATAAATATAGTGCATCTTATTAAAATTTGATTTGATGAAAGGGATGCATAAGTGGTCATACCTTTTTTATTGTTCTACTTTCTTCATGATTTTCCTTCTTTTCACTTTCTGTGCATGGGCACATGTTTTGAGGTAACTATTTGGTTGAACCCATTTTGAAAATTGGACCCAATCTCCAACAACAAATGAGGACTACATTCAGTTCTTCACATGTCTCCCACCTCTTGGGAGTGCATTGCAATTGAATGGGAGAATCTTTGATGTAGTGGTCCAATAGGGTTTTGACATGTGTAATTTTTGGCCTGAGCATTGTTTTGCTCCTTTGTTTCTATAGGAAGGAATTCAGGGCCAAAAATTAAGGGTTCATTGTTTTATGCAATTGAAACTATGAATTGTAGAAGGAATACTAAGCATGTTTTAGAGTTTTTTGTTTTAAGCTTTAGGGCTCATAATTATGTATGTAGTTTGGATAACAGCATAGCAAAAATATATACAGATAAATACAAATTTCATGGCTATTGTCTCTCCTTTTAGTCATTTTATGAGTTATGAATGAAAGTAATCAAGGATGTCTTTTATTTCTCTCCATTGTTCACCAGTGGATGTTTGATTTCATTCCTGCTTATTGATTTAATGAATTAATGTAAATTCTTGGATGATATTACTAACTCATGAAAATTAAGTACTAGGATATTGATAAGTAGTGTTAGTCATGAATGTGATAGGGAAATTCTATAATGCAGTATCTCTTGAAATTATATGTTGCTACTATTGAACTGTTATCTGGTTATATAGGTTGATTGTGACTCTGGGCTTAGGATAAAGGCACTAGTTCATGCAAAGTACTTGTGATTCAATTTTCGTGTTGATTTTTTAACTAATCACTTTTAATTTACAAAATTTTATGGAAACCATTGTAGTTGTGTCATGTTGATGCCCCACCTTCTCATGTTCTAAGTATAACACATTGATGAATAAGCTACCAACTTATTTAATGTATTAGGATCTTGAGCAATCTTATGAGAAGTATCTATTATTGGAAATGTATTCGATTATAATTCTATGAATTTAGAAGTATACATTATGGGATAACCCTCCCGGGTCTTATATAGCCCAAAGTGTAGGAGTAGAATTTTTGCATCTTCCACTCATTTGTTGGCCAATCCCTTTGGAGTACTAATTATTGGAAATGGTAAAATCCATAGGTATTTCTATAGATAAGTTTGGTTCTTAAAAAATAACCAACAAATTGGCGACTTTGCTGGGGATAGCTAAGTCCAATTTCTCTAGATCAGATAGGTACTATCATAGTCAAGTGTTTTGTTGTGATACTCTTCACCATGTGAAGAATAATTGGTTTAAATTATATTGCATTTGTCATATCACAGTCAGTTTTATGTGTCAATTCTTGTCTCATTGTGTCACCTTATGTCGGGTTATGTTTAAATTTCTCTCTGAAGTTACAAGTACAAAGTCAAGAACCAATCACTTGATATTTCCCAACATCCTAGGTGATGACTCTAAATTCTCTAACACCAGTGTAAAGTTAAGTTCTCAAAAGGAACGTAAGAAAAGGGATTCTGACATATTTCACATCATGAAGAAGACAAGAATTTATGCAAAGAAACATCTTGAGCAGAAGGTAGAATCTAAACCTGCTAAAGAGAAACAACCCACTTGGGTAAAGAAGGGTTTTGAATCAAGTAAGTTTCTTGACTCTGTTATTGAGACATCTCCTACATTCAATATTGAAATGAGTAGTGTCAATAACCATGAGAAGGCACGTGAAATTGAAGGGCCAAACATAAACCAAGGAAGTTTCTTGATTGAGCAAGTGTTTGATATTGAACTAAATATTTCAAAAGAGGAGGATAGTTGGGAGTATTGGGGAAAGGATAAGGATTTTTTTGAGCCTTTGACCCCTGGAGTTGGTTCTTTTTTTAATAAGAAGAATTTTAAGCCAAGAGGTGAATCTCCTAGTGTACAAGTGGACCTTTCTCTTGAGGAAGACCATATTGACCAGCCTTACTATACTCCTGCCCCAAGTGAGCATCGAGATGTCCTAGAAAATGAGTAAGACATAGATAGAGACATGAAAGCTATGGAAGAAGAATAGCTAAGGATCCAAGAAGAAGAAGAGACTAGATTGAGGGAGTTAAAGGGGAGGGAAGATAGCAATAGAGCTAAGAAACTTGAGAGAGATGCTAGAAAGAAAAAATTGGAGAAAATGAGAGAAGATACAACTAGGTGTAAAACCTTTGAGGAGAATCTTTTTAAGTTTACCTCCAAAATAACCAATGAAATTCCAAAAGTGGCAATCCCAATGGGAACATATTCTACTAATACCCATACCACATCTGTCTCAACTACTAAATCCTTAGAGCCTCATGTTACTACTAAGAAGACATCATTTGTGGATCATGGGAAGAGCCCATTGATCAACTTAAGAAAACCATCTTCAATACCAATACTAGAACCAATATCTCATCTATTGAAATCCCTACACAGAAGGCCAAAATCAATCCAACCCTGCCTACTTCACCTCCAAATCTTGAGATATTGAGGTTACAATTGGAGAATGAAAAGATAAAAGAAGATTTGAAAAAGGATGAGATGGACGTTTCAAATATAGAGATGGCTAGGAAGATTTCTTTCCTTAAGATGTCAACACTTACTCCAGAGTCTTCAAGCTCTGGAAATACCAATACTGAGTCAAAAAAGAAGAATTATGTTGGGCATACTCTTAGTGGAGGAGGTGGTGGTGACCAAGATGGTGGAGGTGGAGGAAAGGATAAGAATAGTAATTCTTATTTTGAGGATGATGATGAGAGAAGTAAGAAGAGCAATGGTGATGGTGAAAGCTGGAATGGTAAAGATAACAACCATTCTGATAATAAGAGAGATGGTGAGAAAAATGATAGTCAAAAGTATCAGCATCATAGGAGACCACTCAAAGTAGATATATACTAGCAGTTATGTTTCACCAGAATACCTGGTAACCCTAACCAATTCCCTATAGATTTCAGACTTGCTTTAGTCAAATTCTCTAGTAATAATTCCTTGAGTGGTGAAGACCATCTCAAAGAATTTGCAAATGTTCTAGATGATTTTGAGGTGAAGGCAGAAGATGTCATGATGAAGTTATTCATTGAGTCTCTCATTGAAGATGCACGAGAGTGGTATAGAAGCCTGCCTACTGAGAGCATTGGATCTTGGGAGGAAATCAAAAGAAATTTCAGAGAGAAATATGGTGACAAGACTGATTAAATTTTTTTATTGAATCAATTTAACACTATTGCTAAAGGTTCTAACGAATCTATTGTTGATTTCAATACAAGACTCCAAAAGTCTAGAAAGAAATTTCCTCCTCGTTTGTAATTGAATGATCGTGTATGTATGGTAAAATATTGCAATGATTTTGATTCAAAAATGAGTTACCGCTTGCTAGATAAGAACCCTCAGACATTGAGGGAAGCCTTCAATATGGTGGAGCATATTGAGAATATTAGTAGAGAAACTGGTAAAGTTGGTAGGAGAGATGATCCAAAACTCTTCAGAGGGTCAAAAAAGAAAGATAAAATTTCAGGTACTAAAAGAGGAACTATTGAGGACAATCTTGATACCTTTATGAAAACCATAAATGATAAGATTGTGAAGCAGGAAAAGGTGCAACCAAAAAATTATCAAAGAAATGAATAACTAGCTCGATTAAAAGATCACCCATACAATACCAATTGGTATAATTGAAATCTTGTTCCTAACAATCAAAGAAATAATCAGAATAAAGTCTCTTTGGATCCTCTATAGAAGACTTCAGGAAATTTTGTTGAAGATACCGCTTGGTGTATGACTTGTCAAATGCCACATTCTTCTCAACAATGTGCAGTTGCACAAATGGTTGAAGTAGACGAAGACATTCCTAGAGATTTTGATCAGCAGAATGAGGAGGATATTAATGTACTTATGACTATGGGTGAATCTAATATTTCCAACAATGAATGCTCTTCTGATGAAGATTTTTGTGAAATGGATGTGAACAATACAAGTCAAGTAGCTAGTACATATCATCAAAAAGTATTTTTTGATGAGGAAACTAAAAATGAAGTTGAGGTTTACAATTTGGAAGCAATTGAAGAAGGTATTTCATTAAGAATACCCTTAGAGGAGGATATTGCAAGATATACTGCAGCTTTGGCTACTCAGGCTAGAAGTTCCTATCATTTGAGGAGCATAACAGTTGGAGGTGAGCAAGGAAATCCTGTTGGTATTTTCATCAAAAAGAAAAATGTCAAGAGTAAAGAACACAAGCCTAATGTAAAAGTTGAAACAACCAAAGCTAAAGATAGTAACAGAGATAAAATTTAGGCTAATAGAGTGGAAAGGCCAAAGGCTACTCAAGAATTCAAATCTCTAGCTACAAAGGTAAAGACACAAAATCAAACTCTTGATGTCACAAAGAAGAATGCTAATCATAGGTTTGAGGCAATAGGAAATTCACAAAAAGTGAGCAATAATGAACAAGGTATGCTCCCAATTGAATTACCTAAATATACTCCTGTTGATATGTTTCAATTACTTAGCCAAGTAAAATTCTTTGTACCTTTTCTTTAAATGATGAGAATAGATGAAGATAAGAAAAAGGTAGTGGCCCCTATCAATGGTGTTGTTATAGCCTATAATGATTTTGTGGAGCCCACTCCACCCAAACTGAGTGAAAAAGGAAAGAAAGATAAGGAGGTTGAGGGAGTTATTACTAAAATTCCCCATATCTTCCTAGGAAATTCTATAACTACTTGTCCTGACAAGATAGATCCATTCTTCCTCACCTTAATGGTTAGGGGAAGAATGTATTATTGATTCTGGAGCATCCAACAATATCATGCCAACTAAAATCATGGATGCACTAGGATTGAAAGTTGATAGCACACATGGAAAGTGTTATGCTATGGATGCAAGAGAAGTCCATGTCATTGGTGTGATAAATGAACTAAGCCTACCCGAACAAAGAATTCAAAATGAGTGTGGTAGTGGTGGATATCCCACCTAATTATGGAATGCTTCTATCTCAAAAATGGAGTGCATCCATGGGAGGCAGTATGCAATGTGATATGTCTTATGCCACTTTTCCAATTGATGGTAAATATGTTCAAATGATGAGAGAACCGAGGGTACCACATATGTTGGAGCATGCTCCTGAGGATGAAAAAGTTCTCTTCATATACACTGATATTGGTGATTTCAAAATAGAAGAAAACCAAGAGAGGTTGAAAGGTGTCCTGCACCAATAGAAAATGAAATTTCAAGGTTGCCTAACAAAGATGGACTTTGGAAACTGTATTCTGATGGTGCAAGTTCAAAAGAAGGGTTGGGTGTAGGGATATTTTTTGTAGCACTGAGTGATAGTACTTAGAATTTTTCCTTCACATTATCTTTTGTCTGTATGAATAATGTGGCATAGTATGAAGCTTTGTTACTAGGATTGAGACTGGCTGAGAAGCACAAAATAAAAAAGTTGATGGTAATTGGTGATTCTGAGCTGGTGATTTCCCAGGTAAGAGCCAAATATGCTTGCAAAAGTAATAGGTTGAAGCAGTACATAAATGTTGTCTAGGATTCCATTGAGAAATTTGATACTTTTAGAATTGACTTGATGGAAAGAGGAAATAACAGAGTAGTTGACTTACCCGCTAACATTGCATTGAGACCTGATGACATAACTTTCATAGGAATTTCGAAGGTTGAGGTACAGGTAATGCCTTCTATTCCTAATAATGTTTACAACTAGAAGATATTCAATGATGATGAAGATATTTTCAGATTCTTGAATTGTGCAAATAAATATGAAAGTCAGGAGATTGAATTTGGGGGATTTGTTGAGAATATTGATGGGAAGGACATGGTATTTGGAAAAGAGATCATCCAGTTAAAGATAAATAAAATTCCCAAAGGCCTTGTAGCTCTCGAAAGGGTCTTTGATAGTTAGGATATAAGTAAGATCAAAAAAACTGTTGCTCATCCAGATGACCTGGAGGAAATAAATTTGGGATCTCAAAATGCTCCCAAGAAATTTTACATAGGAAAGAAGACGAAGCCAAAGGTAAAATCAATGCTAATTTCCTTGCTTTGAAAATACAGGCACATCTTTGCTTGGTCATATGATGACCTGAAAGCCTACAGGGAGGAATTATTTCAGCATGAGATTCCTCTTAAAGAAAATTCTAAACCTTTTAGGCAAAAGAAAATACCAATTAATCCTACTATAGCTCCCAAGATGCCAGAGGAGTTGGTAAAGTTAAGAGATGCAGGCATCATAAATTCCATCAGACATTCTTTGTGGGTATCTAATTTGGTGCCAATAAGGAAAAAGAATGGTGACATAAGACTATGGGTTGATTTTAGAAACCTAAATATATCCTCATTAAAGGGCAACTATCCATTTCTGAATATGGAAGCCATGTTACAAAAGGTAACTAGATGTGAATTACTATCAATGATGGATGGTTTTTCATGTACAATCAAGTAAAGGTAAAGGAGTCTGATTAGTATAAGACCTAAATTACCACTCCTTGGGGAACCTATGTTTAAGTCAAAATGCCTTTTGGCTTGAAAAATGCAGGTGCCACTTTTCAGAGAGCTATGGATGTAGCTTTCTTAGATTTTATTGATTTATTTATGGTTGTGTATCAAGATGAATTGACTGCTTACTCTAAAAAGGAAGAAGACCATTGTATGTATTTAGAAAATATTTTTCTTAGGTCACTTGAGTATGGGATATCTCTAAATTTGAAGAAATGTTCTTTTGGGGTAACTAAAGGAAAATTGTTGGGACATATTGTTTCAAAACATGGAGTGAGGATAGACCCCAAGAGAGTAGCAACCATAGACAAAATCCGTGAATCAAAAAATGTCAAGATCATTTAGTCATGTTTTGGACAAATAATTTTCTTAAGAAGGTTTGTGACTAACTTTGCAGAGATCACAAGACCTATTTACAAGATGCTTAAGAAGGGAGATAAGGTGCTTTTGAGTGAGGAGCCTAGTCAAGCATTCAAAAGGATTAAACAATCTATCAAAGAGGCTCTCATTTTAAATTCCCCAGACCTCTCTAAACCAATGCACATTTTCTCTTTTGCTTCCTTTCTTACTATTGTTGTTGTATTGTTATAGGAAAATGAATAAGGCTTTGAACAACCTATTGCATTTTTGAGTAAGTATTTGCAAGCTTCAGAGCTGAAATATGACATGACTGAGAAAAAAGCATATTCTTTGGTTAAGGCAGTGAAGAACTTCAAGACTTACCTACAGGGAGCCACTTTCATAGAATTTGTACCAAATGATGCTATGAAAGATATTTTCACTCAGTAGGAAACTACAGGCACAAGGTGTAGATGGATCAATAGGATCCAAGAGTTTAATATTGATGTTCAAATCACCAAATTAGTAAGAGGTCAAGGTATCACTAAAATTATGTTGAAATATGACTATAATGAGCCAGATGCTTGTTGCTCTCTTGTGTTATAAAAGAGGATGATAGAAGCTAATTTGGATGCAAATCAGATCAATGGAACAAAAGTAATTGATGTTGCACCTATCTGTGATATGCAAACATGTAGGTGGTATGTAAGAATTGTCCAATACTTACAAAATTTGCAATGTCCTGCAGACATGAGTGATAATCACAAAAGGACACTAAAATTGCATGCCATTAAATATGTAATTATTGACAATGAGCTATGGTGGAGGAACCTAGATTGTGTAATTCTTAAATGTGTGGATGGGAAGCAAGCACTAGAACTCTTGCAAGACAATGGGGTGTGTGTGATTACATGGCAAAGACCACTGCACACAAGGTTTTAAGAGTAGGATTCTGGTAGCCTACTATCTTCAAAGATGCTCACAAGTTTGTTAAAACTTGTGATGCTTGCCAAATATTTGCTGGAAAGTTGAAGTTTTCGAGAAATTTACCACTTAATCCTATGATAGTTCAAGCCCCTTTCCAATAGTGGGGAATCAATTTCATTGGAGAAATACTAGAAAAGTCAAGTGGGGGCCATTCTTGGATCCTTGTTGCCACTGATTATTTCATGAAATGGATAGAAGCAATACCCATAAAGAAGGCAACAAGAAAGGTGGTGGCGGATTTCCTATTGAATAACATTCTCATCAGATTTGGAGTTCCTAAGAGGATTGTCTTAGATAATTCTATGTGTTTCAGGTCTGATGAATTCAAAGAATTTTTTGACAAACATGGAATACAAGTTTCTTATTCTTCACCTTACCATCCTCAAGGAAACGGTCAAGTTGATTCTAGCAATAAGATCTTAATGAAAATAATCAAGAGAGTCATGGAGAAGAACAAGAAGGCTTGGGACCCCAAACTAAAGTTGGCACTCTCGGTAGATAGAGTGACTGTGAAAAAGGCTACGGGTTATTCACCATTTGGCTTAGTATATGGCCTAGATGCTAGTTTACCACAAAATAACCTATTGAAGATGTATAAGTTCATTCAAGAATATAATGAAGAGATATGTGATGATATGTAGCATAGGATAGACAATCTGGTGCAATTGGATGAAACGAGGAGAGAAGCTCAGAGTAAAAAATATGAAGATGCAGTTGCAAGTTAAGCATCTACACGACAAGAGAGCTTCTCCCAGAAATTTTGAGATGAATAGTATGCTATTGGCCTGGAATACAAGAGCTCAAGATAAGGGTAAACATTGAAAGTTTGAAGCATTATGGATGGGCCCTTATCTAATAGCTAGTGCACATGACGAGGATTCCTATTTCCTCCAGAGCTTGACAGGTGAACTTTGCGAACTGCCAGTACATGGACAATTCTGAAAACCATACTTCTCCTAAGTATGTTGTTATTCCATGTACACTGAAGATTTTGTACATTGTGTGTATAGGTGTGTTTATTTTTTGTTGTGTCTAGTTCATTCTTTCTGCCTTGTCTAGGTAGTTCTTGGGTTTTTTGAACCCTTGTGTTTGGACTAGTCTGCTTCAACCATAGATTCTAGGATCTCTCTATGCCTACAAGAGACATATATCCCTAGTTGGAGCCACCGATTGAACCCCTCAAAATTTTGTTCCATCTCCAAAATCTTGATAAGTTTAGGAAGTTGTGGGTTTTTGTCTCCTACTAATATAAAGGTTTTAGGGTTACTTCGGTCTTATTTGAAAAACCCTTGGAGTCTATATCTTCGCCTTTTTTTAATTTCTCGGTTGACTCTTTCTACCAGTCATTTATATTTTAATTCATGACTTTTGACATCGAATCCCATTGCATGACCAACCCTCTAGTCTTGTTTTATTGGTTAATCCTGTTGAATTATTATTTTGAGGTTATCCTAAGGTGGGCTGAATATTTCCAACTGATAAAATATTAAGTCTTTTATGTTGTTACTATGGACTCATCACCTTAGGTGGGTCCCTCTTAGGTTTAACATTTTTTGACATGTGTAGGTGTAAGATCCCACTGAATTTCATGTGATTAGTGAAAAGAATCTAAGCCATTTCCCACCTACCCATTGAATTTTCTCTTAAATTATTTTATTCATTCGGGCTCACAGGTGAAGGACATGTGTCCCTAGTGGTTGGTGGGCCATACATCATTGAAAAGGTGTGTAGATGGTCATTATCGATGGATCAACTATGGGAGATAATTGAGGTGGCCGCATCTAGATCATTCCCCACTAACCTGCCTGCTTTTCTTGGTTACTAAAACAACCACACAAGCTAGTGGGTGATTGCCACTTGTCTTCACTATGATGAGTCAAAGTATTAGTATTTCCGAATTTCAACTTGGTTAATGGTTGATTATGGGTGACATGGAATAATTTGATCACTCCCCACCCTCCTGTGTGGGCCCCATTCTTCCTTCCAATTTTCCAACGAGGAAGCGGGTGTCTATCACGTGGAATAACCTTAAGGACATGGGAAGTAACATGTGCATTATTAATGTGCATATATTACATGTTCTTAAAAGATATTTTAATCTATTCCATTGATGTTGTATGCAGAATAAAATTGAGGCTAGCTCAGGAGTGTGTACGATAAGGCCGCGAGATCTAATCTCAGCCGCTCCTCATTTTCTCGTTGATGAAAGCTACACATGAGTTTTGGATCATGGGGGTAAGTGAAGAGGGACACGTGGTTCATGGCTAAAAATACAAAGAGATGGTGGAGCCTGCATAGTACAAACAAGTGTTTCCACGTGGCCTCCTATCATTTGGTAAATGTTACGGATGTGCACTGTCAGATCTTTCATAATAAGATAATCACATTTCGATTGTGGATCAATAAAATCACTGGGAGAGTAAATGGTTGGTATTCAAAACTTCTTTGATGGAAAGCAAGCCATTTTGGTTCATGTGAGTGATCCTTAATAACTGAAAGGACATTGAGCTACCGAAGGAAGGAATTGCATTATTATTAATATTTATCTCAAAAGCATAATTCAGTGTTACGAATAACTCAATACACTCAAGGAGCTCATGCTGGGGTTGCTCAACATTTTCTCATGTCTGAACCAAGGTTGTCAACATTAGAGAAAATAGTAAGTCAATTATTTCTTTTCTTCTAGCATTATTGATAGGTTGTATTTTCTCAAGCTTAAGTCTATTAGGGTTTTTCTTAGTTCAGCTTTTATGTGTTTGGCGTTCATAAAAAAGGATTTTGTTAATTTTTCATTTGTATAATTCATGCCAAACCCTCACAAAAGTCATAGGCTTTGCTCAGTTAGACCAAAAAACCCTATCTTGTTGTACTTCTTGCACTATGGCTCCTAAAGAAAAAACATCTTCATCTAAAGGGGAGGATTTCATTCCCAAGAGACCTTTGAATAAAGATCTTATGGATCAATTACCACCCTCCACTAGTGACAAGCCTAGAGGCCAATTGATTCCCAAAGTACCACAAATAGTAGAGGGTTTGTTCAACAAAAGAGGTTCTATCAAAGATGCTAGATTACCCTATACTGGATGGGAATTATTTTATGGTTCGTTCAAGAATAGAAATATGGGTCTCCCAGTAGGAAACCCTTGGAATTGTGATCTAGGAAAGTTAATTATGCCAAATGTTTATATGGATGTTAACTTGTTGAAGGTGGTATCTACTAACTATGACCCAGTCATGAGGACTATCAGAACCTATGATGGAAAATAAATGGTTAAGATCACTAAGGAGGAATTGGGTCTGGTTTTCAAGCTTCTAAATTGAATGATGAAATTCCTAATATAAATGAAGATTCTCTTAGGAAATAATATGAGAAGACCAAGATTTCATTCAAATTCCACATCTTACCAAGATTTCTAACAGAAATTGCAGGATGGAAAATTGTGATAGGATCACATGATAATGAGCCTTTCTCTGTTAACTACTTTGTTCCTTATTTCAAAATGAACATCTATTCCATTTTCCAAATAATATGTTATGATCCTATCTCTAGAATTCCAATGACCTAGATGTATATGGGTGCCAATAGCTAACATCCCCAATATTGTGCAGTATATGATTATGCAGGATTTCTTTCTAAAAGAATGCATGAGGGGTTGTTAAGATTAAAGAAAGGTGAATCTGGGGTAGGATGCAACTGGTACTCACTATTGATGCATATGTTATCTCACTCCCCGATATCACTGTCTTAATATTATATGGTTCTAAAGTAGAACCTCACTTGTTGTCGATATTTGTGCCAAAAAGAATTGGTTTCCTTGAGGTTATGTGGCTACTAGGAAATGTTGAGAATGAAAATTTTTTGAATCAGTGGAAGGGAAAATTCATTCATTTATACAAATGTTTATCTGATTTTGTAATGACCAAAGGAGGTTGGAACAATATTATTGAAGTGTTCAAAACATATTGCATTCAGAGGAAAATTGAGAGGGCCAAATATGATCATGAAGGTTTAATGGCCTAGTTGAATGAGAGAAACAAGAGCTACAAATATATCCACATTTTTTAGTATCCAGAAGATGTAATAAGGAATATATCAGATAGTGTGGAACATGAAAAGAGGTTGGAAAGGTGGATTACATTGAATAAAATGCAAAGGAAAATAAAGCACGAGGAGCCCAATTTTAGGATCCTCCCTGAGGCTGAGGATATAATTCAAAAGGTGGAGCATGTAACAAGGAATTTTGATTCAATAGTAGGCCACCTTGAAACTAAAGAGATAGTTAGTAAAGATAAAGGAAAGGGTCTAATTGTTGAAGAACAAAGTGGAGGAGAAATATCTACTATAGGAAAAGAGTCTACATTGCGAGCCCCTGAGGAACCAAAAATAAAGGTTTTTATAAGGAGAAAAAGTAAGGCAAGGAAATCCGATGAAGCCCATGCTCCCACTCAACATGAGGGACATAAACCTCCTTCTCCCATGCCACAAGTACCACCCCCATCTCCACCTAGGCCGGTAGATCCTGAAATTGTAGATGTTGATTCTCCACCACCTACTGAAATACCACCTGGGGAGCCACCATTGAAAAGACAGAAGATTGAGGCCACTAGTTTAGTGGATTATGATGATGAAGGCTCTAATGATGATATTTGGGTGTTAGAGAAATAAATACCAGAAGGAGTGCCTACTACATCTATAGTAAGGGAAACTAATCAATTGGGAAAAAGATTGAGTAATGTTGATCTCAGAGGGATCAATGGAAGTGATGACATATAGATTGAGGCATGTACCAAATTATTGGATGATGACTCATTTGTGAAGATTCAAGATTTTTTGTAGTTTGGATATAGGGCTAAAAGAGATGAGTATGCAAAAAGTGTGGCTATAGAAAGGAGCCTTTATCCAGATTTTCCTGATGTTGTCATTTAGAAAAAGGTGTTAAATGAGATGAGAGCCAAGTTCCAAAACATGATTGCAAAAGAAGGTTGGGAATTGGTAAGAACAAGTGGCATCTTGTAGCTACCAAAGTGGGATCTAGCTTCAGCCATAGCTTTTGACACAATCAAGAAATGTGACAGACCACTCTATGATACAAAAGAAGAAGTTGCACTTTCATTACAAGGGTCTTATTTCAATGAAGAGTGGGAGGCCTTGGCTATACGGTCTTTATCCCCAAGCACAAGAAATCCAAACATTTTTGAGCTTGCATCTGATTACAATGGAGGCCTAGTAATAAAGAGAGCATTAGAAACATCAGCCTTAGAAGCTATAAATTTTTCTATTCATGTTGCACATTTTACTAGGGCAACTATGGAGTCTGTAACTGCTGAGAAGGATAAAATCAGGAAAAACTAATCAATTTTTTGGTCAAGTATGGAGATCTTGAGAGAAATAATATGTAATTACATATAAAGATGGCATTATTGGAAGATGTGTTGCAAAATTTACAACCTAGAAAACTCAAATAGAATGATGTTGATTCCCCCACTATTACACAAGAGGACATATCCCCCGATTTTACTATTGATGTAAGTGCTTCATGGGAAATTGTGCCATAAAAATATGGGAATTGTGCCCATTTCAATAGTAGAACCCAATATATCAGAGGGGCCACAAGCGGAAGCGGATATAAAAAAGAAGAGTTGCTTAGACAATTAAATGAATACAAGGAGAAATGGAAAATTCATGATGAAGATGCTTTTAAGAGAAACATGAGGATTTTCACAACGGTATTAGAACATCTAAATAGAAAAGTGAATAAAAAACTGAATAGTATTCACTACAGTTATTCATCCATGGTTGATGCCATCAAAATGTTTGATATTGACAAAGAAAGAGTCATTCCACTCATGGAAGTCTGGATCCCTAGAAATCAACAATTGATATTGATAGGAATTAGGGTCAAGTAGGATCCTCATCCACCTGAAAGGTTAAAGCCTAGTGTGCTTCTTGTGAATAAGATGTAGGGATACAGAGGGAATGTTCAAGCATTGGAGAATAGGATAAAGGAATTGGTAAAATCGTTCCATGAATCTCATCATGGCCTTCTTCCATCCATCTTAAGGGGTGATGGAAGCATTAATATATAGGAATGGAGAGGTGAAGTAAACAATGTTATTTCAGTTCAAGCTATAAATATTTGTCAGAAATTTGATATGGACACATTAACAATGAATTTGGATATGTTAGTCTATGTTGAGACTATTATACTAGAATTTAATAAAGAAGCTAACTAGATTGTCACCAAGTATGCACCTTATAAGTAAAGGGCTGATCAAGTAATGTATTTTTATTGGCCTACTGAAGAAGAATTCCTAGCATGGAAAATCAGGTACTTGGAAGGAGTGGGGGTCTAGCACTAAAGATGGTGGGACAGTGATTTGAAATTGTGAAGGTCTGCAACCATGATGAATAATGGATAGATGGGAGTGCACTGTACATAGCATGGATTTATTACAAATTTATATTTTCTTAAAGTATGGAGAAATATACTACATCTTATTCAAAGTTTATTTGATGATAGGGCTAGAGACGTGGTATTACCTTTTGTATTTTTTATGCTTTCTTCATGCTTTTCCTTCTTTTCATTTTATGTGTGTTGGCACAAGTTATGAGGTAACTGTTCGGTTGAACCCATTTCAAGAAAATTGGACCTAATCTCCAACAACGAATGAGGACTACATGCATTTGTTCACATGTCTCACACCTCTTGGGAGTGCATTGTAACTGAATAGGAGAATCTTTGATGTAGCGGTCCAATCGGGTTTTGAGATGTGTAATTTTTGGTCTGAGGCTTGTTTTTCTCCTTTGTTTCTATAAGAAGGAATTCAGGGCCAAAAAGTAAGGGTTCATTGTTTTATGCAATTGACACTGTGAATTTTAGAAGGAATACTAAGCATGTTTTATATTTTTTGGTTTTAAGCTTTAGGGCTCATAATTATGTATGTAGTTTGGATAACAACGTAGAAAAAATATATAGAGAGAAATACCAATTTCATGGCTATTGTCTCTCCATGTGCTCGTTTTATGAGTTATGAATGAAATTAATCTAGGATGTCTTTTATTTGTCTCCATTGTTCACCAGTGGATGTTTGATTTCATTCCTTCTTATTGATTCAATGAATTAATGTAAATGCTTGGATGATATTACTAATTCATGAAAATTAAGTGCTAGGATATTAATAAGTAGTATTAGTCATGAATTTGATAGGAGAATGTTTGAATGCAGTATCTCTTAAAATTATACATTGCTACTATTGAATTGTTATTTGGCAATATAGGTTTATTATGACTTTGTGCTTAGGATAAAGGCACTGGTTCATGCAAAGTACTTGTGATTCAAATTTTGTGTTGATTTGTCAACTAATCAGTTTTAATTTACAAGATTTTATGGAAACCATTTTAGTTGTGTCATTTTGATGTCCCACCTTCTCATGTTCTAAGTATAACACATTGATGAATAAGCTACCAACTTATTTAATGTATTAGGATCTTGAGCAGTCTTATGAGAAGTATATGTTATTAGGAATTTATTCGATGATAATTATATGAATTCATAAGTATACATTATGGGATAACCCTCCCAGGTCATACAGAGCCTAAAGTGTAGGAGTAGAAGTTTTACAGCTTCCACTCATTTTTTGGCCAATCCCTTTGGAGTACTGATTATTGGAAATGGTAAAATCCATAGGTATTTCTAGAGATAAGTTTGGTTCTTAAAAAATAACCAACACCATGCAGGAAGAAAAGGGTTGAATGTATAATAGTAAAATATAAATTTATAAGACAAACCTTGTTCATGCTTACAACTATGGTAATATTTTAGGTACCAATTGTCCCATAGATGGGATTCATATCTCCTTGTCCATATATGCTTGCATTGATCCCAACATGATATTACTGCAAAGCAACATTTTATTTGAATCTATCAAAATATGTCTCTAGTTAGATGTGTATGAAATGACAAAAATACATTGCAAAAAAACTTACAACAACAGCATGAAGCCAAATTTTGTAGATTATGGAGCACAACACTTCTAAAACCATCTAATCTGCTATCTAACGGAGGTGGATGGAAAGATTTTTTAATAGTCTTCTATCAAAGCAACACCATTGTGGCTCATTTCACAATGCAACCAAAAGAATATACATCCTCACACTGTAACATTGAGTATTGCATTTACTTCCTCCCATGCCATCATACAACAACGCTAGGATGCATTAACCCTCACGCGAGAAAATAATTACCATTCTATTTTTATTGATCGAGGCAACCAACTCCACCATCGCCAACCCACGTAGTCAACAAACTCCACCATCATTGTGGATAGGTCTAGGCAACCCATTGAAAATTGCATGGAGTCTTATCATATATTAGACAAAAATTCAATGTAGACAAGACTATATATTTTTTAATGTAATATACAACAAGAGTGAAATAGTTAAATGATCAAAAGAGAATTTTGTAGATCAACACTTTCCAACTATTTGAATGAAATAAAACTAATTGAAAAGATAGAAACAACACATAAGAATATGTGCAAGCAAAGCATGAAGGAAAAATGACAAAACTCGGAGTATATAGGCACAAAAAATAGAAAACAAAACATAGGTGCAAAATTTTAAACTTATTAGTCAAATGCAACATAATTTTTTTGAAAATGTTTCTAGAGTATGTGCATATATGGTTTAATATACTGGAATATTCAAAACATGTTAGTGAATTATAGAAATTTTGGCCTCTACTTATTGATGGTTGGTATCTTTGTGCATATGTATCAATTTGTAACAATTACAACTGTATGTTTAGAATATTGCATGTTAAAATCGCTTGAAAGAGAATTGTATGCAATGTGAAAATCATGAAGACTCATGGGCTTAAGCAAAATCTCCAAGAAAAAAAAGTAGAAAAGATTGATGGGGAATTTGGTGGAGTATTGTATATATCATATAGTATTAAAATTTCAAAAAAATGATGATTTTAATATATCATTCCTTAGATTGCAATGGTATATTTTATACAAATACATTTATAATAACATAATTCAACTGTTGTGATAATTTAAGGGGAAATTGGTATCTTGGTAAAGAACTTTGTATAAATAATCAATCAGATAAGCTGAAAGGATAGTTGTACGCACATGGAGATATCCAATGGGTAGAGTAGACTATATATATCTATGTGTGTGTATTTATGTATGTATCTATATCTATACACACACACACACAAATAGACACAAACATAGGGATAACTGTAGACATATATATGTCCATCAATGTGTATATAAATCTATATGTATGGATGTCTATAAGTAAAATAACATGTTTTGAACATTACACTTGTGTGTTGCCTATATCTGATAATTATGAGAACATAGTATTCGATGCATTTAATTAGTCCAAATTTGTGTAGCTATCTTCAATTTTGCATTTTATGTGCCTATATACCCTAAGATTTTTTGTTTCTATTAAATTGAGTGTCTTTATTTAAAACTTTTCAACCTTTTGAATGTCATGTTGCACACACATACGCATACAATTTCCCCCTACATATGATATTTTCTTTAAAACTACATATGTAGAGGACCAATTGCATATATACATATTTGTAAAGGGTGATAATATATTTCACCATTTTGATTCTCATGGTACATGAACATATACATGTGATTGTGCCCACTACAACAATATAGGAGCAATCACATATATATTCATGTGCAAAGGGTTAGTATTAAACTGTAAAGATATTCAATGTTTATATGCCCACATTTTTTGTCTATATTATTGTATGAATAAAAATTGTAAGGTATTTCACGTGATCACTTGTTATATGTGTACATCTTTGGCATTATGTTGATCAAATGGGAAAATGATGAAGACTAAGAGAAATATTATCTAGAACTACTATTTGGGTTGCTAGGATATGGGTACAATTCAACCATAGTAGTCAACAACATTCCATTTAGATCTTGTTAATAAGAAAGCATTTAATAGCGCAGCATGTGGAAAATGTTCATAGGAAAGTTGTAATTTTTTTTGTAGCCAACCAATACAATGTATTCATCATAGTTGAATACATTACAAAAACCCAAAACAGTGCATAGAACTATTTCAAGTAATGACTTGTTATATTTGCACATCTTTTAAGATCCAAACATATTGAAAAATAACAGAAATAGGATATAGAAATAGCATTGTACAAAAATGAAATCAAATGTTGTTAATAACAAAGCATTTAACAATGCAGTATGTGGAACATGTTCATAGAAAAGTTGTAAAATTTTCTATACTCTACCACTACAATCTGTTTATCATAACTGAAAACATTGAAAAATACCAAGAACAGTCCATAGAACTATTTCAAAAAATTAGTTGTCATATTTTCACATCTTTTGCATTATGTTGATTAGACCCAAAAACACTCAAAAACAACCCAATAGAATTCAACTATAGTATTCAAAGATATAGAATTTAGATGTTAATAACAAAGCATTTTATAATGTAGTATGTGCAACATGTTCATAGCAAAGTTGAAAAATTCTTTGGACTGTGCCAATACAATGTGTCTATCGAAAATCAATACATTGAAAAACACCCAAAATAGTGCACAAAACTATGGTAAGAGCTTCGAAGAAAATGATCATAATTTAAGAAAACCATTCAATAGTATCCTTCCTATTATGTTGGTAGTTACAATGAAAGAGTGAATGTATTAGTTTATGTATGCAACAATTAGATCCCTAATATGGGTCTTTTTTTTCCATTGGAGATAATATTTCTATACAAGTGAATTTAGAAGAGGTATGCAAGAACTAAAAATCCTAACATATATCAAGAATCAAGAATCATACTGACAATGCAAACTAAAAAAAATGGGGCCACCATATTAAGATCAAAAGCATGTGAGCTCAATGAATGTGTGAATATATATGAAAACATAGGAATAAAGTATGTTCATATTTGCAAAACACAAGTCTTAGCATCCCATACTGAGCATAAAAAAGGGAAGACAAAGAAAAATATTCAAAAGTGGAAAAGAGCAGTCAAAGAGTGGGCTCGCTGGTGCAACCTTTTCCTAAAATAGGGGTAGATATCTTCAATATATATTTGAAAGCAACCGTTTACACTCTACTTGGAAATCAAGTTTTGTTTCTTTCACAATGGTTGTTTTAAGTTGCTCCTCATAATTGTAATTGTTTGTTCTGATGAAGGTAGTAAAGATGTAAGGTTTACAAACAAGGCCTTTAATAACAACAACAGGATTTGTTGTAGAGTCTAAGTTATGCTGCAACATGTAGAGGTCTTTTCCTAGGATTTGTAGTAAACTAGTGGAAGCTTCATCAAAAGAAATACACCAAAGGTTGGTTGAATGGTCTTGCTACTTTAATTGCAGAAGGTAGCGATAGTTGGATTCCTCGATTTCCATATGGAAGTGATCACAAAACTAGACATTAACACGGGGGCATGTGCATTTTATTTTGCATTCTTTCCCAATAACCAACAAGGGGCAAGCAAGATAACAAAAATAATCATTTTTTTCAATTTTAATGGTTGCTTTAAAAATGGCTTCAACAGTTTCTGGCAAGCCAAGGCAGTTGTTCAAGATGAATGCAATAGTAACTCTACCATTTGAAGTATGAAGTCTATGAGGTCCATAAGAAGATGAAACCATATGTTCTACTTTGATTGGTCTTGTGGATTTGAGAGTGTTTTCCTCACGAATAGAAGGGTTAATGTCGAGGACTATTGTTGTTGATGTGTTGATAACTTTTCCATTAAAGTAGCCTACATGGCCACCTTGCACAACAACTATGACTATATCACCAGAAAGATACATACGCTCCAAGACATCACATTTTTCTTTCCTACTTGGGCCCCACAAATTAACATCAATGAAACAAGTAGAGATATCATATAGTTTAATAGTTCACCAAATTGTTTTAGATCCATTTTTCCTACGAGCAATTGATATGTAGCCAACATGGACTACAATGCCAATAATATCAACCAAATTATTATCACTATAATTGGTTATCTCACTAACTGGCACAAAGGCTGAGGGTTTTTTGGCACAAATATGTCATCTTCACACCGTTTTAGTGTTTAATTTTGGTCCAAGACAATTTCCAGATTACTATTTAATCTATTGAATTTTTTATTTTCTTCCTTCACCAAACCTCTTAATATTAAATAAGTTGCACCTATCTCCACTCTACCATAATGTAGTTCAAAAATATTGTCAAAACAACTAACATGAATTTTTGTCTCCTCCATATCTATAATGTCAAAACTGAAAAGTTGGCCTTCACCTCTTTGTTTATGGAAATGGTACATCTCTTTAATATGTGTTACATGCCCTTTGAATTTCCAAACATTTTGATAAATGTTCAAAGCTTTAAGAGGGCTGACATTTGGAGGACTATTTTTTTGTTAAGGGGACATCTGCACACCAAATTTAGGGGTCCGTTTAGAAGGAGAAGGTGACTCTAGTCCCAACATTTTCTCTTCTTGATGCTTGAAGAGATACATAGGGGTCCCAATGATATGACAGTATGACATAATGACAACTAAGTTGAATATGATTAAGGCCTTGAAAACATGGAAAACAATATATTGGACACATTATATTAGGCACATATGAAGGAGAAAGAGAATTTTAAAAAATACAAAAGAAACAATGCAACCCACCTTGAATCCTAGACATTTCTATAGACCTAGTCTCCCAAAGATACAAGGGACCCTATTTTCAAGGCACCTGAAAACAACAAGTAATTGCATTTGGAAGGAAAAGTTCCTATTTGCATATGGTGTCCATCAGACAAGACAACCTTGTATGGTTCAACCTGCCCTTCATCGCCGCCAAGTTTTTTAAAGGAAAAGAGTTGAAGCATAGGAGAGGGAATGACATCTCTAGCATTGATGGAACAAATTGCAAATGATGTCAAAGTTGGTTGTTTCTTTGCAGCCTACAAAGACAAGTTCAATCAAGGAAAATGTACTTGATCACACCAAATGGATAAAAGGAGTAAGTCAAATAGAGGTTGCAAAGAAATGTTTTTATGTGCTGGAAAATATCAATGTGTATCTACTTCCACATTTGTATTCTTTACCAGGGTTAGCCATGTGTATATACACCTAAAGGTCAAGAAAAATGGAAACATAAATAGGAAAGGGTATGTGGTGTGAATTTATGTATTTGAGAATCATAAAATTAAAGAAATTGAATGGAAATGTTTAGGTTGAATACAAAAGAGGAAGGAAAAAATAATAGCAAATTTGTAGCAGGTATAAGAAAAAGGAAATATAAAATTATGAAATTAGGATCTGGAGGCTAGCGGTTGGCACCCTCGAAGCTGGACTCTACAACAAAACCTATGGGGGATGCCACCAAATCAATCACCAAATCAATCTTGGGGGCTCTAGAGACCCATCCACAAAGCTTGATTCTGTAGACATAGTTGTGGGAACTTTTACAGGGAGAAAATGTTGCAATTTTAGTTTACTGATTGGGAGCTCTATTTCACAATACAAATAAAAGATTAATGTATTCCACTGTTCAATGGAATCTAATAGACAACTTAGAAAGATCGATAATCTGTCAACCATTTTACTAATTTGATTAAATGAAAATGGGCATAACCATTCCACTTTTATTACTCTCCAAATAGTAGGAGATACAACAACACGAATAAAAATGATAAATGCAAATGTATATATCCCTATATGTATATGTTTATCTTTGAGGCTACTTATATATGTATGCATGCAGTTTTTACTATATTTATATATATACCTATATGCAGATATTGTTAGAGTAAAGGTTTTAACTTTATTGTGTTAATTAAGTTACCTTTATTCCCTTCTTAAGATTTCACTTTAGTTTGCATAAAGTGACATTTAATAATTATATTAATTATTAAATGTTCTCCTTTTAGGGTTTCCCTTTTAGGGTTACACTTTAGGGTTTCTTGATCTCCTTTTATAAGGATTGATCCTTTGTATATTTCATTAATCCTATTTACACATTGAACAATACAGAGCTCCACATTTTTGAGCATTTTATTGTTTTCTTTGTTGTTTCTCTTTGCTTCTCCTTGTAACAGGTATTCTTGCTTGCAGAGATCACTGGGCTCCTATGAAGTTGTATTTTCTCAACTCCAACATGGTATCAGAGCTTCAGATCTGCAGCTACTTGTTCTTATTTTGAGAATTTTTGCATTGGAAGCAGATCTAGGGTTCTAGGGTTTTCTTTTTTGATCCAGGGCATACCTGCAATTTCAAAGCATTTTGAGTCCAAACGAACCTCACCATTGCGTCCGCAACGGTCCAAAACCCCTAAATCAACTGTTCATTCATCCATTTTGGACAAAGTTGATTTGAGGAGCAAAATTTTTTTAGTCGTACGACCGTCCCCCTGCACCCTGGTAAATAAAAAAAAAAAATTCTTCTTTCGAATTTTTTATTTCATCAAAAAAAAATTTATTGCAAAAAAATTGTAAATGCATTTTTTGATTTTTGATTAAAAAAAAGCAAAAAAGCAAAGCCTTTTTAAGGCTTGCTTAGGCCTGCCAAGTACCGCATGTGCACACAAGGACGGTACCCAAGGGTATCGCCACCTTCCATTATGGTAGGCGGTGGCCCCTTGGGCGCTGCCCCCTACTGCAGTTGGTACCGCATGGGTACCACCCTGCCACTTCGGTAGGTGGTAGCCCCATGCAGACCCCGCCCCTTTATTTTTTTTAAGCTTTTTTTAAAAATAAAAAAATCCATGTTTTTTTATGATTTTTCTTAAAAAATCAAAAGTTTTTTTTATTTGTTTTTTTATTATTAAAACAACATTTTTTTATGTAATAAGCCCAATCACACTTTTGCGGTGATGGTTGTTTGGCCGTCAAATTTAAGCTGGTATTTTTGCTATGACAGCCGTATGACCGTCAAATTTAATCCCGCACTGGCTTTTTTCCCCTTTGGAGTTGTTTTCTTCTAGAGGCCGTAACTTGGGCATACGATATCATTTGTTGGCAAACAAGATATCATCAGAAAGGTGGTTGTGTCAACTTTCTAGTGTGGAATTCATCACTTCATTTTTCAGTTGATGCATTCTACAACCAGTTGAAGTCAAAGGAGCTGCTTTTAGTCCCGAGCTCATAACTTTTGATATGTTTCTCCATTTTTTGTGATCTCAACAGCGTTGGAACCATATTTCAGAGCTCTTCAGTTCCATCCATGCAATTTTTCCAGATTTGACTCCAAGTATATTTTATACAGTTTTTTGTGTTTTCACACTCTGGTGAATTAGTTGGACATATTTGCTCTTGGGAACTTTTTGATTGCATGGGTTGCTTCATTTTTTGGCTGTTCTTCATGTATTTCCATATTTTTGTCCTTTGTGGGCATTTTGAGCATCATTTGTAAGCAATATTTTATGTAAATGCACTAAGATAAAGTGCCACACTATTGTACATGTATTTTAGGGATTTTGCACATAAGGTTGTGCCATATTTTGTACTTGCATTGTATTATAAAATGCCATGGGGGGTTGTGTAGTGCCTTTTTTTTCCATCACACCTTTGTTCGGTGAGTGTCCCTCCACGTTAACAGTGGATCCATATGATTCCAGCCTCATGCATGTGTGCTTTGTTTTGCACACCACTTTTTCAGTTGCAGGAGCTTTCTTGTGCACTTTCAGATGATCTTCTCCTTCATGCACTATAGGGTGTTACACACCATTTTAGTGGGTCTGTCAGGCTCTCCAGTTTAGCATTATGGGGGGGGTATTATAATGTTCATGCTAATTCTTCCTTGGTTTCACCTTGGAAGGAATCTTCCATTCTTAGTTGATCAGTGTTGTTTTCAAACTATTGGTACTTGTGCCATTTGTATCTTCGTTCCAAGTGTTTGCCTTTGTTTGCCATCTGATTTGAGTAGTGTCATTTGGGGCACTCATGTAGATTGTTGTCTTCTTGATCTTGATCATCCTATCTTCAGCGAAGGTTCTTCAACACCATAGCAGTCATCTTTTGACAGTTGTTTGCAAATTTTTCTACTTCAGTGATGTTCTTCATGGCTTTCTGTATCTCTTTTTGGAGTAGATTTTTTCCCATGAGGTTTTATCTATTTCTCCATTTTACAAAGATTTGATTGTATTTGGGTACCTGATCTGGCCTAGTTGTCGAGACCCATGTTTACTTTCATGCATTGTAGTTACCTTTGCTTTCTTGCACTTGTTTGTAGTTGCACTCTTGTTCATCTTAAGGGGGGGTGTTAGAGTAAAGGTTTTAACTTAATTGTGTTAATTAAGTTACCTTTATTCCCTTCTTAAGATTTCACTTTAGTTTGCATAAAGTGACATTTAATAATTATATTAATTATTAAATGTTGTCCTTTTAGGGTTACACTTTAGGTTTCTTGATCTCCTTTTATAACGATTGATCCTTTGTATATTTAATTAATGCTATTTACACATTGAACAATACAAAGCTCCACATTTTTGAGCATTTTATTCTTTTCTTTGTTGCTTCTCTTTGCTTCTCCTTGTAACAAGTATTCTTGCTTGCAGAGATCACTAGGCTCCTATGAAGTTGTATTTTCTCAACTCCAACAGATATTTGTATATGTTGCTAGTTGGTCCCTTCATCCTCTCTAATCCAAACAATAGGATTTACAACAATAAGAATAAAAATGATTAAGTACATATATGCATTGAATTTCCCCTTTGTTTGCATATTTAAAAAAAAACATATAACCAGATATATATATATCCATATGTACACATGCATATATCTATTTATATATACACAGCTATATCTAAATAGATGTGTATATTCTTGACTATGCAGTCATTGACATGCCAATTAAGGACCTCTATAAAAAAGGGTATAATGTCAAAGGTGCACAGCAGCAAGAAGGAACAATAAGCAGAGGGCAAAATTTCTACAAGCTAGCAACATGTTTTAAACATTGCAGCCTATTAAAATATATATGCAAGAAGGGGCTCTTGGCCACCTTGGAAAACAAAAGTAGAATGGTAAATGGTTGCTCATAGTGTTGGACAATGGAAATCAAGATGGCGAGAGAAAGCAAATGTAATATTCAATGTTTGTAGCTTCAAAAAATTACATTTTTGTTGGCTTGAACTATAGTTTTGTGCACTATTTTTGGTGTTTTTCAATGTATTCAGTTTTGATAGGTACATTGCATTGGAAAAGTTCAAACAATTTTATAGCTTTGTTATGAACATGTTACACATACTACACCATTAAATGCTTTGTTATTAACAACATCTCAATGGTATATCATTGAATGTTATGGTTGTATTGTAGTGATTTTCTCACAAGCTAAATAATACTTATATATATGTTATTTTTAACTCTTTTTAAATCAAAGTCTACATAAATATGAATAAAGATAGTATACAAATCTGTTTAGATATACATGTGTATATATAAATTGTCGTTGTATTGTCAAATAAGCCACAGTGGTCTTGGTCTGTATATATGGATATATATATCTACCTATATGTATATTTTTAAATATGAAGTGGGGAATTCAATAATATATATCAGTATATGTATATGTGTATGTTTTGGCGAATTCAATATAATTTCCCTTTTTGTCTATAATATTTAGTAGCAAATAAGTGTTATTCTAACACCTCTTGTACAATTTCTCTATTTGCCTTCAATATTTACTACCAAAGAATGTAGCTTGATTCTTAATGCTATCCAACGAATAGATAACAAGACCCATATAAAATGATTTACAGATTCTAGAGCACAATAGTTTTAAAACCCTCCAATCTACTATAAAACAGAGTCGAAAGTGACAATTTTTACAATAGTCTGCTATCAAACCAACACTGCAATGACTCTTTCAACAATGCAACTTAATCAATATATTTTTTCGCACATTTTAGAGTATACTTTCCCACACTACAACATTGAATATTGTATTTACTTCCTCTTGTATCATCGTACAACAATGCCAAGATGCATTAACCTTCACGTGAGAAAAAACTTACCATTCTTCTTCCATGTATTGAGGAAACCAAATCCACCACCGCCAACCCACGTAACTAGCAAACTCCACATCATCATAAACAACCTCGAGAAACTCACCGCTCGCCGTCATTGATTATTAATTTCTAGCGCTGAGAAATTCTATTCACAATTGGGCTAACAAAAATCTCGGTAGCAATTTCAAAAAAATAGCCTATCGGTTAATTATGCTGATATTATACTTTTTTGTTTAGTTCAAATGAAATTTAGGAAGAAAATATTTAGTGTTCTAAAAATAATTCGGTATAAAATCGTAATTGTAAACTTTTCATAATTATGTTGTATCTTATTTATTATAAATATTCATATACTTAGATTTTAATATAGTTGTTATTCATCCAATTATAACCGTTGTCCATTCATATCCATTTTTGTGGTTCAATACTTGAGTGTCCACCTTTCCAAAATATATGTCTAAAGTGTAGTTGATTGTTTCCCTTTAATTTTTTCACCCTAAGATAACTTGTATATTTTTTATAAAATTTGATCATATGTGCTACTATTTAAGGGATTTATTTAGCATTCACTTGCACATTTAGGAACCCACACATCCTCTCCCATCATAAGCATTAAATCAATCATCAATATCAAATAATCTACATTTAGTGCATTTGAAGGAGTAACAATTTTACATAAATCATTTTAGAGTGCTTGTGTACTACCTTCTATCTTTTACACATATTTATAAAAGATGAACTAAGAAATCACATCTCCTTGTGACACAAGAATAACCCTTTCAAGATGTTTTTAAATAGTCCCAATATTTAGATCAATGAAAAAGGGAAGAGGAAAATGAAATGAAAGTTCAAAGTTATTAGTAAAATAAAAGAATGCATTGCGGAAGGTCAGATTTGAACACAAAGGATGAGTTTGCAACTACAAAAAGGACCTATACCTATAAATAGTTCAAGGAAGAAAAAATATTGAGTGTAGGATTAAAGCATTTCAAAAATAGAGGGATAACATTTTTAGTGTTGAAATGGTCAATATTCACAATCTTAAACAAATGACATTCATTCTTTAATCATAGAGCTATGTACCTATTGGTAAATATTTTTTCTATTAGATCCTTATACCTATTGGTTTCATAACCTCCCTTTAAGATGATGATGATGACTTATCGAAAGAAAAAATATGTTATATACCCATCTTTGTATGCATTTTAATCACATAATAAAACACATGATCATTCTTAGATTGACTAGAGTAGTTACTTAATCATATAAAAATAAATAAATAAATTCCTACAAGAATTCATAATATTTTAAATAAAATATTATATACAAATAGTGATGAATGGGATTGATTATTAACCATGCAAAAATTATACTTTTTGATAGTTTGCTTTTCTCTTTTATAGTCTTTAGTTCATGTGTATATGCAATGTTAATTAAAATAAAATGGAATGTGGAAACAGATGGGGGAACCAAAAGTGTCCACAACTGCTTTTTGGTCCATCTAGGATATAATGCAAGCATGGTATAACACAAACATGTTATAAAACAAGTGTATTACAACATATTTACTTTATATCTAACATAGAAACTAAATTATTTAGAGGTCAAGCTCAATTGAACTTGGCCTCTCAAAATTTTATAATAAATCGTGAGAAAGGAAAAGTGTGCACTATTGAATATTCTGGATAACTAAGAGGGGGGGTGAACTAGTTATTATCAATTTTCTTTACTTTAATTAATTCAGAGCAAAATTAAATCAAACAGACATTGATGAACATGTAAGAACACAACAACACCATGCACAAAGAACACCAGAATGTATGTGGAAACCCAAGAAGGGAAAAACCATGAAGAATGCTAATTCTCAATTATAAAACATTGGTTAAGGTGATTTTTACAAGGGCTCACTGCCAAGTTGCTCACTACAGGGTGGCTCACTGCCGGTTCGGCTCACTACCCAGCTATTATAGCCAAAGATGCAAAAAGGCTCACTACCAAAAGAGAAAGGCTCACTTCTAAAAGAGAGAGGTTCACTGCCTATAGAAAATGGCTCATTGCCTAAAGAATGATGAAAGGGAATCCACCACTGAAAAATACTATCACCAAAAATGACACCGAATAAAATCTACTATCTATTGCCTCTGGTCATACACTTTCACACACTTCACAATGTATGGATATTTAGATTTAGATTCATCACACTTACCTTCAATGAACAAAAAAATCTTATACTTATACCATTCCATGCTTCCATAATCTCCCAAGTCAGAAAAACACAATTTCATAATTTCTAAGTCAACCAAGTAAAAATTGAAATAGGTCACCAGAAAAACATTTCCATGATGGAGAGGAATGAAACATGGACCACACACAATCTTCTCACTTAAATCAGCCCACTAAATGATATCTGAAACCATAGAATAATATATACACATTACAATGCAAACCATGTGTTGGAGCATATTAACCAACTACCAGATCGATCTAGACCCAAAAGAATGCATCTAATTATGTTACAAGAGGAATGGGACCAAGAAAGATACAAATCAAGATAGATCATTACAACACAACATTTAGAACCAAGCCAACCTAGATCACCAAAGTGCCAAAACAAAACATCGGTCACACAACCAAGATATGTTGACATCAATGACAACCATTAATGACAACAAGCAATCTGCATCATCTCAACACATTCCAAAAATCTCCCCCTTTGTCATTGATGGCAACATTCATCAATAACAAACCAAACAAATCAATGTCAACATCAAGGACCATCTTATCTTTTTTTCTTCTCCCCTTTAACATCAAAGACAAAGGGAAAAACTCCCCCTGAAAAACTTACTTTTCTCCCCCTATGAGGAAGTCGCCAAACATTGATCTAGATAAAAATGAGCATATAATATCCTAGAACAATGCACACCCCGATGCATGTTATTATAGACTAGGAGGGGAAATAACCCCTAACTTCTATCGAAGATACTCAAAAGTTTCTTTGCTCAACTATTTTTAAAAATTATCTGCATTTTGCTCTTTTGTAGGTACATATTCAAGTTTTACTTCATTGTCCAACACCTTCTCTCTCAATAAATGATATCTTATGGATATATGCTTCATTCTAGAGTATTGTTCCAGATTCTTGGAAATATTTATTGCATTGGTATTGTCACACGTGATTGAGATTAGTTCATAAAATTATATACCAAAATCCTTCAGCATTTGTTTCATCCACAGTATCTGAGTGCAACATGAGGATGTTGCAATGTATTCAGCTTCAATAGTAGATAGATATACAAAATATGGTTTCTTACTTGACCAAGAAACCAACTAGGAGCCAATGAAATAAGCTTCACCACTTGTACGCCACCTGTTATCAACACATCTGGCCCAATCAACATCAGTATAGGCTATCAAAGTGATGTCTGAGTCCTTTGGATACCATAACCCCAAATATTTTGTACCCTTCAAATATCTAAAGATCCTTTTTATTGCAACAACATGTGATTCCTTTAGTTCTTGTTGAAATATTGTTTCTAAAAAAATTGCATACATAATGTCTAGTCTAGTGGCAGTCAAATATAACAATCCTCCAATCATTGATCTGTGCATGCTTACATCAACTTTAGGTGATTCATCTTCTTTTGTCAACTTGCATCTGGTAATAATAGGTGTACAAACCGGTTTATAATTCTCCAGCCCAAATTTCTTCAATAGTTATTTTGTATACTTGGACTAAGAAATGAAAATTCCTTTGTTCTTCAGATTTACTTGCAATCCAAGGAAGAAATTTAGCTCACCTATCATAGACATTTTGAATTCCTTCTGAATTTCATCTAAAAAAATTCTGCACATATCATCATTTCATCCAAAAATTATGTCATCAAGATAAACCATAACAATCAACATATGATCGGATTGGGTTTTGTAGTGTAAATTACTGTCAGTAGATCCCTTTTGAAATCCTTTTCCAATCAAGTAATTTTCCAATCCACCATACTAGGCTCTAGGTGCTTGCTTCAATCCATATAAAGCTTTCTTCAACCTACAAATGGTATCTGGGTCACTTCCAGATTTGAATCCCTCTAGTTTCTCAATGTAGACTTCTTCCTTTAGTTCTCCATTTAGAAATGAAGATTTCACATCCATTTGATAAACATTCAAATCCTTGAAAGCTTCGAAAGCTAAGAAAATCTGAATTGCTTCCATCTGGGCAACAAGGGCATATGTTTCTTCAAAATCAATACCTTCAATCTGAGCGTAACCTTTGCAAACAAATATTTCCATGTTTCTCATTACCTTTTTGTTCTCATCCAGCTTGTTCTGGAACACCCACTTTGTTCCAATTATATTTTTGTCTATTGGTCTGGGCACAAGTTCCCAAGTCTAATTTTTCTCTATCTAATTAAGCTCTTCCTTTATTGCCTTCACCCAATTCTAATCATTGCATGTTTCTTCCAGAGTCTTTGGCTCAGTTTCTGAGAGTAGGCACAATAAAACTTTCTCTTGAGCTGCTTTGCTTCTTGTAGTAATTCTCTTATTCATATCTCCAATAATCTATTTTTCAGAGTGATTTTTTTGTACATACCTTGGAGTTTTAGTTGTAGTTTCAGGAGCCTCTTTTGTCTCTTCTTCTTCTTCTTCTTCTTCTCATTTCTTATCCTTCTTTCCTGTGTCATCTGAGTTATCTGATTCATATTCAATATGCCTTTTAGGAATCCTTTTAGCATCTTCATCTACTTTCAGGGTATGTGCAAGATCATGATGGGCCAAAAAGTGGTGATATCTAAGTGATATGATGACCCATGTGGCTGACGACTTTTTTTTACCCAAAATTGATGAAATGAAAAGGGTTTTTAAAGGAGATTCTCAGATTTCCACCAATATAAATTATGTTTTACTTTGAATTTAATAAATAATTATTATTCATTTTCTATTTGAATTATGACTAAAGTCCTAATTGATAGGCTAATTGAAAAAAATCTATAACTTTCAAATGGTATCACATTTTTTGAATCTAAAACATGTGTCACATTGTATGCTTTGCATAATATAGGATAAAAAAAAACAAAATTGAATTTCATGAAGTTTTGACCAAGTTAAGGTGGTTAGATATAGGAGTTTTTTATATTTTTAAATATTTGTAATAAAAAAATCATAATTAATTATTTACCTGGAAAAAAATTACAAAAAAATATGTATCACATTAGGACATGATTCCCCTACTTATATATAAAATATTATTAAAAAATATTATCATTTTATTATGGTTAGGGTGGTCCGACAGACACCTACTTCTTATTTTTCCCTGAAATTTAAGTACTACTGCATTGAAATTTCAAATTTTCACCAATAGATTTATTTATTTTTTAAATAAACCTAGTAGTTTAGAAACTACATTCAATTTGATACAAATTCTATTGTTACATATTTTTAAAATAATATAGATAACTTATTCAAATTTTTACGTCAAGTTGCCTAACTCTGATTTTCTAAATTTTATTGCCACTTAAGAGCCTGTTTTTTCCACGATGATCCTGCACATACCCTTCACATTCACACTTTTAACCATCTTGTTTAGTCTCTTGTTGTAACACCGGTATGCTTTACCTTTTTAGAGTAATCCAGGAATATGCCTTCATCAACTTTGCTATCAAACTTTCCAAGATTGTCCTCATATTTTCGAATGTAGCACTTGCTACCAAAAATCTTGAAGTACTTTACTATGGGAGCTCTTCCGTTCCATAACTCAAATGATGTATTTCCATACTTCCTCTAGAATAGTAATCTAATAAGAGTGTATACTTCTATGTGTATTGCTTCTCTCTAATAGACCTGTGGTAAACCTGGTTCCATGATCATTGTTCTAGCTGCTTCTTGAACTATTTGGTTCATTCTTTCCACTACACCATTTTGCTGAGGTATTCTAGGGGTAGATAGTTGTGTCTTAATTACATGCTTTTCAAATTATTTGTTTAACTCATCAAAAGTAAACTCTCCTCCTCTATCAGATCTTAAACACTTGATTCTCTTATCGGTTTCATTCTCAACGAGCTTGCTCTGAAAATATTGATTTTTTCCAATGCCTTTGATTTTTCTCTCAAAAATGCAACCCAGGTAAATCTGGAATGATAATCTATTAAAAGCATGAAATACTTCTCACCTTGTAAGCTTCTTGTTCTGGTTGGACCACAAAGGTTAGTGTGTACAAGGTCCATTAGTCTGGTAGATGAATCTTATTTTCTTGGAGCGTTTTCTGTAGTGCTTTTCCTTCTGTGTCCTTTGGCAAATGAATCTTACGTCTAGTTGGTTAGTCTTGGAAAGAATCTCTAACTTCTCTTGATGAGCTTATCCTTAAAATTTTAAAGGTTAATAAAACACATCCCTCGAGTGATGTGCAGGCCAGCTGTCATTGAATTTGAGATATTAAGCGTAATCTTTTTGTGGCTCCTTCGGACGATACATATTTCCCGCTTTTTTCTTTCTAGTTGTAATAACATTTCTAGATTTTTTTTGAACCTCACAACCATCATCCGAAACACCCCATTATAACCATTTCCGCACATCTTTCCAAAACTTCGAAGTTATGAGTATAGTCCCTCACTTAAATGACATGGTTAGTGTTTATGTTTTTCTGCATCAAGGTAATAGAACTAATTCCAAAATCTATATTTGTTTTATCATCCTCAAAATCTATAAAACCTCCATCATATTTCTCAAGATTCACAAACTTACTTTTTTCACGGGTCATATGATTCGAGCATCCACTATCAATCATCCATTCATATCTATTTCTTTTAAAAAATAATGCAGTCTCAATGTCATCATTAGATTTCTGACAAATATTAGAGATATCAAATCTAGGTTCATCCTTCTCAACTAGAAACAAACAATACTCATGATCTGATTCATCATCTAAAATTCCAACATTCTCATTGACATAATAAGCCTTCTTATTGATCTTTTTGAACTTTTGTCTTGTTCCTTTCTCCAAACACTTAGTTGCTAAATGACCAATCTTTCCACATCTAAAAAATTTAAGAGGTAATATACCTTTGTACTTTCTGGTACCTTTCTTCAGTTTCCTTGTGAAATTTTCTTCCAACTCTTCAAAACTTTCACTATCTGGATCATCTTTTGTTCTTGTTTCTTTGAAAGTAGTTTTAGTTTTCTCTTTTTCTTTTCCAAATTTTCTCATCTCAAATGCGGTCAGGGTGTCGAATAGTTGCTCTTTGGTGAATTTCTTCATATCATAAACTTCCTGTATAGATGGGATCTTCTCATTTTAGCTCTCTGATAGGGTCATTAAAATATTCTCCATTACATCTTCATCTATCAAAGTACCTCCTTGATTTTTGACTTCATTTACTACACTTTCAACCCTTTAAAGTAGCTTTCAATATCCTCACCTTCTTCCATCCTCAAGTTCTCATATCTGTGCTTAGCTTTCAACTTCTTTGATAGTTTGAATTTATCATTTCCTTCATAGTTTTCTTTCAACTTTTCCCAAAATTCATAAGCAGTGCGCAATGAAATAACTTTTGTTAGCTCGATCTTAGATAAACTACTAAAGATTGCATACCTTACCTTTTAATTCTCCTCATAGGCTGAAATATCATCTGTAGTAGAAACACATTTTCTTAGCTCAACATATTTTGTCTCAACAACTTTCCAAGTCTTGTAGCCAAAAGAGATCAGGTAACCTCTTATCTGCACTTTCCAAAAACTATATTCATATCCATCAAACATAGGAATTGTCAATTTGTGTGCCATCAAATCTACCCTAAGCGGTTAAGATCTTCTTTGAGGAACCAAAGCTCTGATAGCAATTGTTGAATAGTTTAGATACCTAAGAGGAGGGGTGAATCAGTTATTATCAATTTTCTTTACTTTAATTAATCTGGAGAAAACTTAAATCAAACAAATATTGATGAACATGTAAGCACACAAAAACACCATGCACAAAGAACACCAAAATTTATGTGGAAACCCAAGAAGGGAAAAACCATGGAGAATGCTACTTCTCAATTCTAAAACACCGGTTAAGGTGATTTTTACAATGGATCACTGCCAAGTTTCTCACTACAAGGTGGCTCACTCCTGGTTGGGCTCACTACCCGAATATTATAGCCAAAGATACAAAAAGGCTCATTGCGAAAAGAGAAAGGCTCACTACAAAAAGAGAGAGGCTCACTGCCTACAGAAAATGGCTCACTACTTGAAGAATGATGAAATGGAATCCACCACTAAAAAGAACTATCACCAACAATGACATCAGATAGAATCTCACTGTCTTCTTCCTCCACTCATACACTTTCACACACTTCACAATGTCTAGATATCCAGATTTGGATTCATCACACTTACCTTCAATGAAAAAAACATATTATACTTATACCATTCCATGCTTCCATAATCTCCCAAGTTGACAAAACACAATTTCATAATTTCTAAGTTGGCTAAGCACAAATTGAAATAGGTGACCACAAAAACATTCCCTTGGTGGAGAGGAATGAAACATTGACCACATTGAATCTCCTCGCTCAAATCAACACACTACATGATATATGGAACCATAGAATAAGATATACATGTTACAATGCAAACCATGTGTCGAAGAACATTAACTAACTACTAGATCGATTCATACCCAAAATAATTTATCACATTATGTTACAGGAGTAATGGGACCAAGATAGATACAACCCAAGATAGACCATTACAACATGACATCTACAACCAAGCTAATCTAGATCACCAAAGCACCAAAACAAAACATTGGTCACGGAACCAAGATATCTTGACATCAATGACAACCATTAATGACAACAAGCAATCAACACCATCTCAACATATTCCAACATGCAAATGTATTAGATTAAATTAGGTTTCCACCAAAATCCACCATGATGTTTGTGAGGTCGAGGAGATAGGATATAGTAGTTTTTATGTAAATTATCAATTAAATGGTATATAGGAATTATTAAAGAATTAAAATTCACCCACAAATTGATGAAAACCCTAATTCACCAATTAATGAAAACCCTAGTGAAGAATAACTATAGAAACTTCCTCCGAAAATTCCTTGACATCCTCTTGAAATGCAAGAAAACATCATAAGGAAAATATTTTCATCAATAAAAAATAACTTAAAATATTAATTGAAAAGATGTGAAATTCGAGTGGAACTAGTTCCCACCAATCTACCCTTACTACTTCATTACAATATGATGAAGAGGAAAAAAACCTTGCAATACGAAAACTAACCACACACATATTTGTTGGACAACAATTAATCAACTCAACAAAATTCTTGTAATAACACAAATTTGTGTGAAATGAATTCAATTCTATCATTTAAACTCTCATGTTTTACATAGAAATCAATGCCAAAATGAAATTACATTTTTCAGCCATATGGGATAATGAAAACCATCTAAAATCTGATAAAAATTGGAAAAACAACAACAAAAATCAAATGCAATTTTATTTTCCTCAACTTAGATTCCTTTACAAGATTCTAGCTCTTGTAACCCACAAATTGTCATGTGTAGCCTTGCTGCAATAAAACCTTTGTAACCCCATCTATATGCTACTAGAAGTTCATCTTCAAACTTTCAAATTCATGGTGTTTTGGTCTTCTCTCCAATGGCTACACCCCAAGCCTTCCTCTTCAAATTTTTGGCATCAAGACCCCCCTAAAATTGCTAAAAATCAAGCCTTTTCAAGAAAGACTTCCATCATTTTCCTATAACTCCTAAATGCTATGCCCAATCTAGGAAGATGCTCAATAAAATGTAATAATAAAAATATTAAATAATAAAAGAATCTTTGAACCCACCTTTGAAAAATTCCAATTCAAGAAGACAATTTGATTTTCCCACTCCACTCCACTAGACCCCAAAATAGATAAAGATATTATCACAATCTTGGGCACCCAAATTTTTGAATGCTTTAATGAGGTGAAATAAAAGAGTTCATAAAAACTTTTAACTCCCCAAAAATCCATGTCTAGTTCTACTTTATATATATTTTCAAATTTTCCAAGTCACCTCCACCATTATCTCCCACTCATAATTTGCAACATAAAATAAGACTAATAATTTAATATAAATTATATAAGCCTTAATATTTCATTTTATTCACCTAATAACATTACTCCACCAAAAAAGTAATAAAATAAAATACTCATTTTTTCGGTTGATGTTGATTGTTGGTAACCCCAAATGCTGATGCATCAGAATATATCATTTCTCAAATAGATTCAATGAGTCGTCAAATTAACATGTGTTCAAAAAAGAGGGATGAAATACAAAAATATTATACCATAAAATTATCCTACCAACTAGAAAAAAATATAGAAATCATATTTGTATGCATTGTTCATTTACCCATGAACTAATTAACCCTTGCACAACATTTGCAAGATGTTATCTATCTATTGGTGTCAACACCAAGGGATAAATAATATTTTTTAGGAAAAGTGGAGGAAATATTTTAGCCATCCTACATGCAAGAACAATGAGGTCCTACTATGATATTGGCAGGCTCTTGGGCACGGTGGCACTTCCATTGGGAAATAAGACCAATCACTGTGCAGGAGCCAAGGCTGCATTCATAAGTATTAAATTTTCCTTGGAAAAGTGCTACTGTAAAATTTGGGTGGAGGGAGATTCTTTAAACATCATCAACTGCCTACATGGAATCCAAAAGACTAGCTGGACCGTCGATTAGTTGATTAAGGATAATATTATGATGTTGAGATTTTGTGAGGAAACTTGTGTTTCTCACATCTATTGAGAGGGAAACTCATTGGCATATTATTTTGCTAATGAGGCTATTAGAATTTATGAGTATAAGGTGTGGGAGGAGTACTCCCTCCTTTGTGAGGGTGCTAATATTTTAATGTGAAATGATGGATATGGCTGAGCTTATTTGTTGGCTTTATATTACAATTAGTACCTGCATTATAGTTGCACATTTTTGTGGGTATCACTTTCCTTGTTGGCTCTTAGTCGAATATTTCTATCTGAGGGTTTTTGCTGTTGGTTATTGTGAATATGGAGGATAACCTTGGTAGAATTGAGCCTCATTCCTGCACTATTTTGAGGAAGAATAGGAAAATTTGGAGGATCCTCGAGCACGGTAACTTCACGCCTTTCCTGGAAAGGCTACATGGCCACGATCCCAAGGCTTTGGTAGAATTTGTTTCATATTAGCATAATCATAAGCTTCAGGTTAAGGGAATGGTATTTGAGATCAATGAGGATTTTATAACTGTTGTTACTAGGTTGCTTGTGGTTGGTCACAAATTCTTAAAAGATAAAAATACCAACGACGATGCTATGGCTTAATTATTTAAGGATGATGAATGGAAAAATCTTATCAAGATGCCATCTTGGGGCTATGAGCAGAAGTCTCTCAAGAAAATCTAGGCAGTTATTATGGAGATTATCGTATGGTATGTGACCCTTGAAGGCTGGTTTACTACAATCTTAGGCCACCATTTGACTCTATTAAATTATTTTATACACGTGTTGTTTATTTTGTTTCATTTATTTCTCGTATCCTTTTTGGAGGTTTATGTTTATGTGCATTTCAAAAATAGGAGGGCTTTGATTTTGCACGAGGGCCTCATCTTGCTTATAATGGAGCATGTGAAAGCCCTCATTCCTACTAAATCAATTAAGGGCAATGAAAAGGCTTTAAGTGATGGTTCCTGCTCGACTGGTTCAGATACCAACGATGTTGAGGAGGAGGAGTGGAATGAGGAGGGTGAGGATGGCTCTTCTTCCTTATTGACAATAATTTCACTCGCAACAATAGTTCAAATAAAATCTTCACAGACAAACCACAAAGAGCCTATCCTTCTTGAAGGATATGGAACAAGGCAATCTATAAGGGGAATTTGCCTTAAAAAAACAAAAGATTGACTCAGTTCAATCCCAGGTCTCTGATAATCAGGTCATGATTGTACGAGGTTCACTTTAGGATATGATGTGATTTTTTTGTTAATCTCAAAGGGAATATGTTGTTTATAATCATATATTAGACAATAAATTTTCAATTGGATCGTAAGACAAATATCATGAAATCAAAAGATTTAAAGTAGTATTTCATGAACATCAAAAATTTATTTGCTACCACTTAAGTAGGTTTAGCATTAAGCATTCAAAAATTTCATAGAAAATGAAATATTTTCAATAAATTTCCATTCATTCATCTATTTTTTGAAACATTTTCAAGAATTTAAACATCTATTCTAAAATGAAGCATAAAAAATACTAAAAATATAAATTTTTCCTGGTTATTCTCCATGCATGCCCCAAAGAATTAATCAAATCAAAGAAAACCACTTTATACTTCACTAGATTGTTTCACAACTACATATAAAATGGTGTGAGGTTTTAAAGAGAGGGGTTTTAGTTTGGACACCAAGTAGGTTTTTAATGCACCCTTAAACGGTGCAACACACAGTCTTGCTTGGCTAAACTAAAAAAAATGAAAAACGAAAGATTCAAGAGCTAGGTAGCTATCAAATTGGTTATGATATTGATTAATGTCTATGCGCATACAAGTTTTTAAACCAGAATGATTCAAAAAATAGGAAAAAAAACAAAACTTAGAGAAGTTTTGGCTCTTTCAATAGCCACAAATTCTAAACTTAACTTAAAAAAAGGTATCCTCTAGCCTTTTATAGAACACAAGGCACTAATAGGATAAGACAAATACATGAAAGAAAATCAAAGGGACCAATCATATGAAGGAACATGGAATATAATGATTGACCGGAAAATTGCAATTGAAGTCAATGAAGATCAACTCCAATTTCTCATTGGAGCTCTTTGGGTTTTAATCTTTTATTATTAGGGTTCCTTCTTCGAACCAAACAAATCTGCTCATAAGAATGTAGGAAATTCCCATATATTTAAAAAAATGAAGTGGAAATTCAATTCCTATGCTTCAGGTTCATCCTCGATTTGAACATTCTAGGAATGAGTAACTCCCAGAATAGGTACACTTCTTTGTCGCATACTTAAACTCTAGAGTCCCGGTTTCTCGGTATCCGACACATCTTTGCAAAAAAAATTATTCCAGCATGAGCTTATAAAGTCTATAAATGAACCTAGAAACACCATCAAATCTATCTACAAATTTGATTTGCTTGACCATCCATACCCGAACTTTGCATCAAAATTTGCATCTCCTGCAATAACAAATTCCACTCATTAAATCCTTTTTTTAAAAGAAGCATTTATAAACATCTCATGTAAATAAAACCATTATTCAAATGTTATAACATAAATATCTCATAAATAACATGCTTTCCAACATATCATAAATCCTTGTATGATTATCTTCTACATATACCAGATCACCGAGCTATTGGACTCATTAGATAATAAAAAAATCTGAAAATTCACTTTACCTCACAACCGGTACCCAGTTTTCAGCTTTACCCATTAACTTTCCACGAACTTCAGTTTTACCGGACTCCCATCTTACTAGACTTCAAATCTAGAACTGAAACACTCTGCTCATATTTGCATTACCTTTTCTACCTTCCCAACATTCCCGGTTCCCGGTATCCGATACGTGGAACACTTACATTATGAAGTAATCTTTGATTAAATATTTCCTTTACTTTTTACTTTCGGTGATCTTCCAACTAGTTAGCTCATACCATAAGAGTTATAAAAAAAAATCACTTGGGTCCCCAAACCTTACAATCTTGGGGTGTGTTGTGAGACCACACAACATTTCCTTGTGGTGGCCCCTTCTAAGAAGAGAAAGAAGGGAAACCCTAAAGGAAAATGGGCTACCAATAGGATTATTCTTAGGAGTCAGAGACCTAGTCTACTGGCAATAGTACGAAGGTTGGTTTTGGGAATTCCATGTCTAAGGACAATGTTGTAGTTATTGGATAGGATGATGTTGAAGGGGGTGGTAAGGAGGAGGGTTTGTAGGATAATGTGGTGGTAGTGGAGGCCAAGGTAAAGCATAGAAGGGATTCCAAGTTCATTGCTAAGTTGAAGAATCAAGTGTCGAAATATTTTTTAAAGGATACCACAAAGAATTGCAAGGAGAAGGATTTAGAGGAGAAGACGGTTGAAATTGATGATTCCCTGGTTTGAAACACACCAAGTGTGGAATCCTCTGGTGAGAAATTTGTGCAGGAGGAGGATGGAATTAATCTAAGGCATGGTAAGAACCTCTTAAGGTCAACCCATTGTCGGAGGATTTATCGTACCTTAATAATGATACCACCTCAATGTTTGAACTCCTTGACATTGCGCATGTAGGGGCCACTGACACTTTCAAGTTGGAAAAGTGGACTCTATAGGATATCAATAGTGTAATGCCCCACCAAGTAACCCTAAAGGAAGTTATAATTAACAACTTAAACGAACCAATTTATTTTTTATAAAGTGTAATTAACATACACATTCACTTACTAATTACAACAACCTCTAAGGCTACAAGGTTGGGATTACTTAAACCCACACAAACATCTACATGTAATCATAGCATTAAATACTTAATGAAATAAGCATCATGCAACATAAGGATACAACATACATAATAAGATAAACATCCAAGATACCATTTCATAATCATTTACTTAATCCAATAGTTACATCACTCATTCCCAGAATGAGGCAAAAGTACATAAGTGATATAGTTACAATATTCCACCACATAAACATAAGAGGGGTAAAATAACATATACAAATTGAAATATTACAATGCAAGAAATTACAACAAGAACCACGAGTTGTCCATTTGGATGTCTCGCCATCAAGTATTGAAGATAAATGGGGACCCAACGGTGTATGGTGCATGTTCCACCGAACCAAGTGGTACCCGAAGGCCCACCCCCCATGCTAGGAGATAGTAACCACATAAAATGGACAAAGATCTACAACCTCTAACCATAGGCTGACTCATACTGACACAACCAAACACAAATACTACACAAGTACAACTCTCACATCACTGACATAGGTCACATTGCTTCCAAACATAAAATAGATCAAGTATGTTCAGAGAACCATACACATAATATAAAAACCAACTGTTGTCCTAGACAGAGTGTCATCACACAGCTCGTAATAAGTTACCCTCAGCGGATCTTCATAGGCTCCGGTAATCCTGGTGGCCTCTACCAACCCTCGGCCCTCATACTTGCTAATGCGAAATCAAATACCTCTCGTACATACAAGATAGATGACTATGTCATTTCAAGCCTTTCCACTCATTACAAGCCTTAACTAGCACTTGACTATGAGTGAAGCTAGAACTTATATTTTTAGTGTGTAGTACTCCCCAAATTTATAATTTTAGTTATCACTTGATTAAACCACTTCCATTGGTTACCCAAATCTTACCTCTTCCAAGCTCTGGCCCCTAATGGAAGTCACTCTTCTATTTGACAACACACAAACAAACTAATCACCAAGGGACTCACAAGTGCATATAGCCTAGGTATCAAGACCACTCAATCACAAGGAGGAAACAAATAATAGAACACACTGCAAACATCTTGGAGGCAACAAACTCATAGTCCACTCCTTTCACAAGAGGTACAAAATATCCCCGTTTGTGGAAACTGGGTAAATACTAAAAAGACACCATGCACTATCCAAGGGAAAAACAATTGGTTGACATAATGAATCGACAACCCCATTCTCTAAGATCTTCTAGAAGACTTACAAAATTTGGACTATCACTTAATCCCATATCCCAAAATGCAACTTGATGACATAGCTACCAAAGCATTCAAGTCATTAATCAAATCTAATATTTGGATTTCTTAAATCCATACTCATTCAATAGATAATACTGACAAAATCAAAGGCACGATAATAGGGTTAACTCAAATACTTACATACCCCTTTACCCTTTTCATAATAGGGAATCATAACCAATTTAAACTTACACCCCTATGTGAAATACACAAAATAAAACATTTAAGGTAATCATGAAGAATATTACTATTTTTGGATATACTAAATCTATCTCTTTCATATTCCATTCTTAATAATATAAAACTTTTTCCCTCACAAAATAATTGAACTAATTAAACAAGTGCCTTTAATTTACAAATATACGAAATACTAATTTAAATAATTTAAATCAAATTCAATTTTTACTTTTAAAACCAACATAAGTTCTCTACTAACTGGATTTCTTTCACTTTCCATCTAAATCATATAATTTAATCAATTTATTCAAATACCATTTCCCTATCAATTTGAATTATGCAAAGTAATCATTTCCATTTTAAACCTCCAATAATACTAAATAGTATACATCAATTAAAGTAGGATAAGATAATAAATATATATATATATATATATATATATATATATATATATGCTCCTACTATACATACATTCATTATATATTGATATATTTAATCCTATATATACATTTAACTATATCTTCTATCTTATTCAAAACTATAAAATTGTTTTATTTAAAACAAATAAAACTTTATTAATTTCCGGATATATAAATATATTCTATTTTAGCAAATTAGTCATATTGAAATTAATATGCACCAAATGTTAAAACACATATATAAAATAATATAAATACATAATATATACATACATACACATATTCAATGTATTATATATATATACTATATAATATATGTTATTCATATATTATAATAAAAACAAAAAACGCCATTAAAACAATGGGCACAATTCTTTTCAATCGCGGATTACATTTCTCCCGTTCGCGGTCTGTACAGTGCATAAAAACCCCACTAAAAGGGGCTGTCGAATTAGCATTGTTGCCGCTTCATTATATATTGTGGGGAGGGGTGGCTATCCCAACCGACCCTCTCCTAACTTGGCCGCGTTGAGGAAAGGGGTTTGGGAGGGGACTACAGAGGTCTCCCTCCATAGTCGTCCCCTCATGGGGGCGGCTGTGGAGGCAGCACCTCCCATGCCTCCCCCATCCAAATATTGGATTCCAAAACACAAGAAAATCCGACGGAAATATAAATTTTGAAATTTCAGTTAATTAAAAACCCTTAACCATGGATGTCGTACAGACGGCGAAAATAACATTTAAACCAGTAAATTATTAATATATAAATAGTATATATATATATATATATAAACGGATCTAACATAAAACAAATTGGGTAAATTTTATTAAAATATTCACTTACAGGTGAAATTGTAAAACTTTTTCAGAAAATCCAAATTTCACAGAGGCTTTAAAAATTAATTCTTTTAAACCCTTTTACTCGAATTCATGAACAATAAAAATAAAGGGATCTAAATTAAAACCAAAAGTTTTTAAATCCTCAAGGTTTCCTCACCTAATTTCTATAGAGGTTTTTCGAAATAAATTTGTTTTCTACAGTGATTTAAATTTTCTAAAACAATATAAATGTATTGTTCAATCTCTAGGCTTGATTCAAATAACAAAACAATCCATTTCCTCAAATAAAATAAATTCTACAGAGGTTTTCACAATTTTCCTAAAAAACAAAAGCTTTAAATTTATTTACTTCCTTTCTTCTAATAGCAAATTTCTTTTCTAAAATCGATTCAACAACAAATTCTTAAATCACTACAATTTTCAAAGCAAACAAAGAACAAAACATAAACATAGAAGAAAACCTAATTCAAGAAGCTACAGGTAATGGAAATTTGTTGCAAAGCCTTCTCCAAAGATCTCACAATTTCTCTTCAACTGTGCAGTGAATCCAAGCAAGCGAACAATCCAAAAACACAACCAAATTCAACAAGATTTTCTTAAATCAATCCTACAGCCAAAAATTTCTTCAAACCCTTCTTTGTGCAATTTTTTTTCAAAAATTCTTCTTTTCTTTCAAGAAACTTTTCTCTTCCCCCAAAATCTTCTTCTTGAATGAATGAATTTTCTATTAACTCTCTTTCTTAATTAAACATGCACTTGAGTCCCAAATCAAAATATCGTAAACAACCACATCTAATTTTGCATGCAATTTATTAATTTCAATTCATAAATTAATTTCCAAAATTGAAACTAATTTCCATTTAATTTCCCAATATAATTTAGTAACTTCTAATTCAAATTTAATTCCCAAATAAACATTTAATTACAATTTCTAATTTAATTTCCCACAAATTGAAATTAAATTTCAAAATTAATTTTAATTATTTTCTTTCTTTTAATTTTCTAACATCACATTTAATTAATTAATTAAATTATTTAATAACTAAATTTATCCCCATGGATTAAATTTAATTAATTAAATAAATTAAATTTAATCAATTAATTTAAATATAAACTTCTATCCACATTGCATAATTTAAATTAAATAACCATCAACATGATTTAATGCAATTATTCTAAGTATTTATTTTCAAATCAAGAATCCTATCAAAATTAAATAAGATAAAAGCATGGCAATCAACGACTCGACACACAAACTGACGACACACTAAGGCTAGTGTGTAGACTTGACACAAGTTACCTAGCTACTATCTCCCATTCAACTTAACCGTTGGATCGACACACTCAGACTTGTGAAACTAGGTGGAGTTGGTGTCATGTACTTGCAAACCTGGAAACATAGTAACCAACATCATATAATATAAACAACATATAATACACATCGTGAAGAGAAAATCACAAAATCATAGGGAACTCGCAAGCGAGTGATGCGAACCCATCCCCTTCACCAATACACTCATCAAAACTTACACTTCCATCATACATCAAATATTCTCATAAACAATTACATGTTATATCAACTAACATCTTTACACCTATTAAAGCATGTAAACCAAAGCATCAGATAAATCAAATCACCTCACATAATATAGTCTATCGCTCAATGAATAGCAACCAAGAAACATAAATCAACACAAAACAAGGACACATTGTCCAATCTAGAAAGCAAAACGGAGGGGTGTTACAAATAGGGTGAATACCAAGATTAGGGGATTGAAAGAATGTGTAGAATAATCTGAAGGGCTCTACCTCAGATGTTTTGATTGATATAATTATGGATCTTGAGTGTTCTTTTTCTCACTTCAAGTCTTTATGTGAGCAACATCTAGCTGAGTTGGAGGCCAAGGTTTTGGTTACCAATACAAACATCAAGAAATTGTTGCAATCCTACCATGTTTCCATTAAGAATAGTGTTAATTCCTTGGAGGTCATGTTCTGCAAGATTAGTGAGCTAAGAGAAGACCAACTCTACTTTACTGAGCTGATGGAGAAGGACCAGGTGACTAAAGTAAAAGGAAAAAAGGTTGGAAAGGATGATTTCAAAGGCCTTGGTACTAGAGGGAAGGGTAACCTAAGGAAGTCCTTTGAGGAATAGGAAAAATAACTGTTGGAAATGATTGGTGTTCATAGGAATCAAGAACTTGAGGTGGCTAACATGTTAAGGAGCATGAAATAGTGTCTAGTTCTATATTTTTCTTTATTTTTTCCTTATTGTTGGGTCTCTTTTTGTTTCTTCTTATTTTTTTGTTTTTTGTTGATGGTTCCTACTGATGGTTTAATGTTTCATCTTTAAGTAGCATTTTGTATTTTCAGTTGTAAAGGGTTTCGGGTCCCTTCAAAACCTATTTTTCCCATATAATAAAAACAATGATGTCCTACAATAATTTTTGAGAAAACTATATTGTGATTTTATCCTTAATGAGATCCCAAACTATTCTGACATGTGTGATTTTAAGCATATATGTGGGAGATTTATACATGATAAAGAGAGGGCACATTCTACCAAAGACTACGTACATAGACCCCTTGCTAGGAAAAACATTGAGCATGTTATGATCCCTTATGTTATGAAGGATATTTTTGATGTGGAGACCCTATATTTCATCAACTCCCTCACTTAAACATTGTTACAACACACTAGGCCTTTAGAACAAGGTGATGAGGAAGAGGCTCCTAGGTCTCAAATTTTACCTCAATTTTGTTGAAAGTACGAAGCTCTTTGTGATTATAGGTTAGAGGATGCTTGGAATAAATGTGGCCACTAGTAGAAAGACACATACATATTGGATGAATAGGTGTTTGATGCAAAGACAGAGGTTTCACAACTCAACACAATGGGAACATATTTCATAACAATGGGTTCAACTCATTCACCCATCCTACAAGGCAACTTTCTTCACAATTTTCTTGATTCAAAACACCAAAACAGAAAAAAAGGCACCAAATCATTTATTGATTCCACAAAGCATCTTAGCAACATCACAATTTTCAATCCAAGCCCTTTCATCAGCTTAAATAATTCAAAAGTGAGAATTTTTCAAAGTTGACTAACCAAATCAGCAACTAGGTCTCTTTAGACCACACAAACAACCAACTATACAAACCCAAGCCCATTTCTCCTTTATAATATTAAAAAAAATTGTAAATAGGTCTGCACAATCATATTATACCATTCTCCAAACTTTATTCAAGACTTTTTATCAAATACCAATTTGAAACCCTCTTGATTGCTCTTCCTAGCATTGTAACAGTGTCAACAAATCACCTAATGAGCCAAAATATTAAACAATTACACCTGAAACCTCAATAATCTTGAATAAAACAATCTAACTGACTTACAAACCAATTTTCAGAGGATTCCAATCAATATAAATGGAGTTATGAATTTTTGAGAGCTTGCTGCCCTACCAAAATTTGAACTTGACTGTTACTACAAAAATGAGCATAACTTTCTTAATATTCAATGAAATGAACTCAAACTAATGCAAAAATAAATTTAACTCATTCCTCTATCCAACCATATAATATCTAGTTCATTTGGAGGCTTTACGTGCATGCACAATTCACTGCAACACGACTGTTACAGAGAAATCTACAAATTGCAGCCACAAAAACCTTCATAACTTTCATTCTACTCCATGAAAATGAATGAAATAAAAACCAAAAAAAAATAGACTCTTATTTCTATCATTACAAATGACTTTCCCTTCATTAAAATGCAGTACATGGCCATACAAGAGACTAAAACATTGAATTTCCAGTCAAAATACATAAATTTAAATATAAAAAGAGGCTCCATTAATGTTTCTTCATTATTTACACCCCCCTCCTCCTTCCAATGATGTATTAATTCTATTTATTCATTTTCAAAAAAAAATAACTCAAAACTAATCGATCAAAACTACTTTTATACCTACCATGACTCTTTAACTTTCATTTTGCTCTTTTTTCCAATTTTGCATTTTAACAACTTTACACAATCTGCAGTTTTTGCAACTTGACCCATTGTAGGACTCCAAATTACATTAAATATGGTCTTGTATAACCTTACATATACCTTTCACATGAAATTTACCCTTCATATTATTTTACAAGCAATTTTGCACCCTTTTTATAAATATGACAAGATTGGACAAATTGACACCAATGACAACTTCACCTATCCAAACACTCTTCAAATGACCTAAATACATTATGATGGTCTTGAAAGACCTTATTAAATGACCCCAAACACTTCTTAATCAACTATTTACAAATAGGCCTCATGGAGGCTTGAATGCTACATGGTGCTTCTGCACCAGTGTTCATAGATGATATGCTAGATGCAACATTTGGCATTGATAGATAGGTAAATTTCAATAAGGTAAAATTGAATTTCCTTTATTTACTTTTGAAATGTAAGATTAAGTATATTCATCTACGATATTTAAAAATTAATCTAAATTAATTATAATCTAATTTAAACGTCAAATTGTTGACATAATGTATAATATCCCTTCAGCTCCTAATTTCATGACCACATTGAGTCCATAAATATGTAATTAGTAAAAAAAATGTAAATATGGTACATGTAAATATTTTTTATAGGTACATGAATGATAATCTTAAAATTTACATTAGATGTTGGAGAAGTGGATGTTGGAACTTCAAAATAAAAACCTATTAGTTGAATTAGTCATACATCTTTCACTAAGGTAAGCTTGACTATTTTTAATCAGTATATTTGTAAAATTTAATATTAGGTAGCTTTTAGAAAAAAACATTGTTTCATTTTTAGTTTATGATGTCAATTTAGACTCCTTCTAGTATTCATAGAACAATGGAGATTTGTGTTAATATTGTAGTTTTTTCTTTGATTCCTTTGAAAAAGGAATGAGTCGGATTACTAAATTTCATATTATATTTGTTGTTTTATCCCACATCTATTAGTGTAAATTTGAATTCTATTCATTTGTAGTTTAATTTGTTTGTTTTTACTCATTACAAGGAGTCACAACTCTTGTTCATGAAATATTCCCTTAGATATATGAAGAGTGATCATGAGATGGTGGTAAGTTATTATCCCTTATATGTCATTATATAATTGAACATTTATATATTAATGTGTATATTTTTTATTATATAAGGAGGAGCTCTATAAAATTTTAAACAGGAGGTCAAGTAAAAATTCAAAAGAGAAATTCAAGAAGAATGATAGGAAGTTAAATTTTTGTAGCGTAGAAAATTGTATACCTTTACAATTTCACACTATGTCTAGGTCCCTTAATTAATTGGACTTAATTAAGCTTTTAATTTGCCAAAATATGCATTCCAAAGTCCTTTTTTTTCTATTTTCTAAAAGGGAAACTTATATTTAATTAATGCAATTGATATTTTAATCACCCCAAATCAAATGTGTTCTAGAATTTTGGGCCAGGACCCATTCACCTAAGGGAAAATGGGTCCTCCTTAATTCATAGGTCCCAAATTTAAATATATTTTGGTGGTATTTTAATGATTCAAATTTCAAATGCATCTGTCATCTTTTGGATTCTAATTTTATGAATATTAGATAAACACTTATAAATATATAGTCTTTTATCATTTGAAATCTAAGGATCAATTACAAGACTTCATATGAGAAAAATTATTGTCAAGAGAAATCAAGATAAAATTTATTAGTCATTTTTTGCAGCATTCAAGATCTTATCATCATGTTAAATCTTATGTGAGTTCATGTCATCTTGTGAAGCCTAATATGCATTGTTGATCCTAAACCATCCAAGCATTCACGTATCCAAAAAATCAATCAAAGAAAAATATGATTCCTTGGAGTGATGTGTTTGACTCCAGTCCTCTAAGGGAAGCCATTAAAGGTTTGGTGAGTTGTAGAAGGCATGTGTTCATTAATCATTCCTTCCATTTATCAATTTTCATTATCATTCTATCAAGGTTTAATTACCAAAAATTGGGTTTGACTAAGGTAAACACCCATTCAACCAAATAAATTCTACTCTTTAGATGTCTAGATTACAAGTTGAAGGACTCAAAGAATCTCAAAGAGTGATTTTACAAAATTGCATAATTTGTCACCATTGTTGTCAAACCATCAAAACTCAATTGTAGATTTTATTTCCATCTTTTTGATAGTGGGACCTATGTCAAACTAAAGCCAAGATCCAACATCAAATGATTGTCAAAGCTTATTTTGGACACCCAAACCAGGACCCATTTCCCCTATGGAGAACCTATCCTTCAACAATGCTCAGAACCAAATTTTAATGCCAGGTACATGTGTCGAGACCCTTCTTAGATCTGCCTACAAACTATGATTTTAGTTTTTATATCTTTGGGATCTTGTATTTTATCATCGAGGTGATATTATTCATTAGGATTAGTTGTACCAAATCATTTCCATTTAGTTCCAAATCTTAGTGTCCTATGAAATAGAAGATTTAGGTTTGTTGGCTCACCATAGGGTTGAATCTCAATCTCTACACCTTACAATCTCCTAGTTTCAATGAAATTTTTGGAAGAGGGACACCATTATTTCCTAATTTATTTGTATTAAGGACCTAAGACACCTTATTTTAATCATTACCCATTTTCCCATCATTTCATTTTGGTGAACTTGACATTGTACATCATATTTTCTATTTTGGAGATTATTGAAACCCTAGATCTAGGTTTTTCATTATCTTGTTTTGCATTACATTCAAGGCTACAAATTGTATACTTGCATCATCTAAATCCATAAAAATCCAAAAATATTTCATACATTCTACATAGTAAATTGTATAAAAGTGTGTTTCAGTCATTTAGATCAAAATACCATCAAATATTGCATTCAAAAAATAATTGTCATTTTATTCATAGATTGTCACAAAATTGCATTTTCATTTCATATCAATTTCTGAAAAATTCTATTATTGAAGAATCTATTGTAAATTAGGAACGACAATCTTAAATATCAAATTAAACACTCATAATTTAATTTTTGAGACCCTTGTCCAAGGACTCATTTTCCTTAGGGTGAAGTTGTCCTTGTACAAGAAATTTTCTAAATTTTTACACATTCATTAGTGTTTGTTTGCTTAAATTTCTTGTACCTATAGATCTATTTTTTATTTTCAACAATTATAGTTTCCTATAATTGTTTCCATCTAGTTCAATTTGTGAGAAAAATTCATTGTTTAAAATTCAAATTAGTATTTCGGGTAAGTGCACCAAGATGGTTCCCAAAAAGGGGACTTAAGTGGACTAATTTTTTCTGAAATCAGGAAATACTAACCTTGGACATGAAATTGAAGATACTTAGACTCAAAATTTTGAGATGAAACAAAAATAAGGATTCAAGTGATCCAAGTCTACTTTCTAAACTACTAATTTATTTTGAAAATGGTTGAGATTAAGGGGTTCAAATGAGGGATGTACACAAATTGGTGTTGTTTTTATCAAAAAAACATAACATAGCAACTCTTGTACGACCCTCGTATGGTGAAATTTTTTTTAGTATTTTTAAAATTGCAATGGTCAAAAGTTAGCTAACAGTATGTAGTTGATGTGCAATTTTTCTGATTATTTTTTAATGAATATTTGATTTTTTTCTAATTTGTGAAGTGGACATTTCTTGAAAAACAGAATTTTGGCCGTGCTACCCCTACAAATTTTGGAAACTAATTGATTTTATTTTATTTTATTTTTTTAATTTTGTAGAATGGAATCTAGTTTCTAAAAATGTAATTTATTTGAAAAATTGATGAACGGTTAATTTATAACGAAAAAAATACCAAACACTATTTTTTGGAAAAAAAAGACATACAGATAAAATAAATTATGGATGAAAGACTTAACATTTTCAGAAAGTGAAAAAAATTACATCGTTGGATAGCTAAGAGATAACCCAACATTACCCATGTGTTCAATTTTTTAGATATTGAACCACATTCAATCCTGACGGTGAGCACGAAATCGATTATGAGAAATATGGTAGATTTTTTTTAAACACGTCTCTAGTCATTGGGAATGCCCTCCAAACCTTTGGGTTGGTATTCCAAGGAAAATACCAAGCCTAAGGCTCAGGAATTCCCAAAGAAAGATATAGTGTGAGCACGTTATAATGCACGCACATTATATCTCACTTTTGACATGGTTTTTTCTTTTGCGGGAAACATGTCAACTAAGACATAACACGAGCACGTTATAACATGCTTGCGTTATGTCTTCATTTATGTTAAATGCCAATATATTGAATGTATGCTGATATATTTTTATGTTTGTATGTACATGTATGCTTGTATGTCATGTATGTATGTATGCTTGTATGGATGCAAGATTATATGTACATATGTATTATGCTTGTATGTATGCATTTATGTATGGCTTTATATGGAGGGATAATTTAGAGAGAGAGAGAGTCTAGAGAGATGGAGATGGGGTGGAAGTGAGAGTTTAAGAAAGATGGAGTGGGAGAGAAGGGGTTGGAGTGAGAGGGACTTAGCTAGGTAGGGTGGAAGGGATAGAGGGAGGGACAGAGAGAGAGGAGGGGTGGGAGAGAGATAATTGAGGGAGAGGGAGAGAGAGAGGGGGGTGGGAGAGAGAGAATTGAGGGAGAGAAAGAGAGAGTTATGTAGGTAGGGTGCCAAAGGGAGAGACTTGAAAGTGTGAGGGGGGTGAGAGGGAGAGACTTGAGAGAGAAGGTGGAAGAGGGAGTGTGAGAGAGATGGAGTGGGAGAGAGAGGGAGTGTGAGAGAGATGGAGTGTGAGAGAGAGGGAGTGGGAGAGAGGGAATGTGAGTGAGAGACCTGAGAGAGGGAGAGGATGTGGGAGGGAGTGACCTGATAGAGGTAGAGAAAGAGGGGGGCGGAGTGAGAGGGACCTATCTAGGTAGGGTTGGAGGGATGGATAGAGAGAGGGGAGAGAGACAAAGAGAGAGTTACCTAGGTAGGTTGCCAAAGGGAGAGACCTGAGAGAGAGAGGGGGTTGGAGGGAGAGACATGAGAGAGAGAGGGTGGGAGGGAGAGACATGAGAGAGAGGGAGAGAGAGGTAGTGGGAGAGAGTGGGATGGAGTGGGACATAAAGAGAGATGGATAGAGGGAGCGAAAGAGGGTGGTAGGGATTGATTGAATGAGAGGTACGTAGAAAGAGGGAGACGGTAAAGAGAGACAATTAGAGAGGATAGGAGGGAGGGAAGGAGGGAGAGGTGAGATGTATAGATAGAGAGAAAGTGATAGGGGTTGAGGGTATAGGGTTGAGGGATTAGGGTGGAGGACCTATAGGGTTGATGGTTTCTAGGGTATTAGTGTTTAAGGTTTGAGGGTTGATGGAATAGGGTCGATGGTAGAGGGTATAGGGTACAAGGTTTAAGGGTTTAGGGTTGAAGGGTTTGGGGTTAAGGGTTTAGGGTTAAGGGTTTACTTGGTTGAGGGTAGAGGGTTTAGGGTATATAGTTGAAGTATTAGGTTCAGGGTCCAATGTAAGAGATAGAGGGTTTAGGGTTTAAGGATTGAGCATTGAGGGATTAAGGGTTGAGGGTTGAGAATTGAGGGTTGAGCATTTAATTTATAGGGTAAAGGGTAGAGGGTTTAAGGGTTGAGGTTTGAAGATTGATGGTTTAAGCTATAGGATAGAGGGATTAGGGTTGAGGGCCCAATATATAGGGTAGAGGTTATAGGGGTTGAGAGATTAAGGGTTGAGGGTTTAGGGATTAGGGTAGAGATTTTTCTTGGATTTCACAGTATAAGGGTTGAGGGATTAGGTTTTAGGGTAGAGAGTATTGGGTTGAGGGTAGAGGGTTTAACAGTTTAGGGTTTAAGGGTTGAGGGTTGAGGGTCGAGGGTTTAGGGTTAAGTTTTTAAGGATTTAAGGGTTGAGGTTTTAAGGGTCAAGAGGGTTGCAGGATTAGGGTAGAGAGTTTACTAAGTGGGTCTAAAGGTTGGGGGATTACAGTTGAGGGTAGAGGGTAGAGGATTGATGATAGAGGGTAGAGGGTTTAGGTTTTAGGGTTGAGGGATTAATAGGTTATAGGGTAAAGGTTATATGAGTTGAGGGATTAAGGTTTAAGGGTTGAGGGTTGAGGGATTCAGAGGGTATAGGGGTTGAGGGATTAAAGTTTAACGATTGAGGGTTGAGGGTTGAGGGATTAAGAGGGCATAGGGGTTGAGGAATTAGGGTTTAAGGGTTGAGGGTTGAGGGTTCAAGGATTAAGAGGATATAGGGGTAGAGGGCTTAGGGTGGAAGGGTTGAGAGTTGAGCATTGAGGGTTGACATATTAATAGGGTATAGGGGTAGGGGGATTAGGGTTGAAGGGTTGAGGGTTGAGTGTTGAGGGTTCGGGGATTAAGAGGGTATAGGGGTTGAGGGATAAGGCTATGGGTTGAGGGTTGAGGTTTGAGGGTATAAGAGTGCATAGGGGTTCAGGGATTAGGGTTGAGGGTTGAAGGTTGAGGGATTAAGATGGTATAGGGGTTGAGGGATTATGGTTTAAGGGTTGAGGGTTGAGGGTTGAGGGATTAATAGGGTATAGGGTTTGAGGGATTAGGGTTTAAGGGTTGAGGGTTGAGCATTCAAGGATTAAGAGGTATAGGGGTAGAGGGATTAGGGTTTAAGGGTTGAGGGTTGACCATTGAGGGTTCACAGATTAATAGGGTATAGGGGTTGAGGGATTAGGGTTTAAGGGTTGAGGGTTGAGCATTCAGGGATTAAGAGGGTATAGGGGTTGAGGGATTAGGCTTTAAGGGTTGAGGGTTGACAAATTAATAGGGTATAGGGGTAGAGGGATTAGGTTTGAAACATTGAGCGTTGAGGGTTCAGGGATTAAGAGGGTATAGGGGT
>CM021107.1:486878964-487038636 GCA_007115665.2 Sequoiadendron giganteum
AAGGGTTGAAGGTTGAGGGTTGAGGGATTAAGAGGGTATAGGGGTCCAGGGATTAGGGTTGAAGGGTTTAGGGTTGAGAGATTAAGAGGGTATAAGGGTTCAGGGATTAGGGTTTAAGGGTTGAGGGTTGAGGGTTGAGGGATTAAGAGGGTATAGGGGTTGAGGGATTAAGGTTTAAGGGTTGAGGGTTGAGGGTTTAAGAGGGTATAGGGGTTGAGGTATTAGTGTTTAAGGGTTGAGGGTTCAAGGATTAAGAGAGTATAGGGGTAGAGGGATTAGGGTTGAAGAGTTGAGGTTTGAGGGTTGAGGGATTAAGAGGGTATAGGGGTTGAGAGATTAGGGTTTAAGGGTTCAAGGTTCAGGGTTAAGGGATTAATAGGATAGGGGTTTGGGGATTAGGTTTGAAAGGTTGAGGATTGAGAGTTGAGGGATTAAGAGGCTATAGGGGTTTAGGGATTAGGGTTGAAGGGTTGAGGGATGAGGGTTGAGGGATTAAGAGGGTATAGGGGTTGAGGGATTAGAGTTTAAGGGTTGAGGGTTGAGGATTCAATGATTAAGAGGCTATAGGAGTAGAGGGATTTGGGTTTAAGGGTTGAGGGTTGAGTTTTGAGGGTTGACGGATTAACAGGGTATAGGGATTGAGGGATTAGGGTTTACTAGTTGAGGGTTGAGTATTCAAGGATTAAGAGGGTATAGGGGTTGAGGGATTAGGGTTGAAGGGTTGAGGGTTGAGGGTTCAAGGATTAAGAGGGTATAGGGGTAGAGGGAATAGGGTTTAAGGTTTGAGGGATGAGCATTGAGGGTTAATGAATCAATACGTAATAGGGGTTGAGGGTTTAAGATTTAACGGTTGAGGGTTGAGCATTCAAGGATTAAGAAGGTATAGGGTTTGAGGGATTAGGGTTTAATGGTTGAGGGTTGAGGGTTGAGGGATTAAGAGGGTATAGAGGTTGAGGGATTATGGTTTAAGGGTTGAGGTTTGAGGGTTCAAGGATTAAGTGGGTATAGGGGTAGAGGGTTTAGGATTGAAGGGTTGAGGGTTGAGGGTTGAGGGTTGAAGGATAAAGAGGGTATATGGGTAGATGGATTAAGGTTGAGGGGTTGACAATTGATGGTTGAGGGATTAAGAGGGTATATGGGTTGAGGGATTAGGGTTTAAGGGTTGAGGGTTGAGGGTTTAAGGATTAAGAGGGTATAGGGGTTCGGGGATTAGGGTTGAAAGCTTGAGGGTTGAGGATTGACAGATTAAGAGGGTATAGGGGTTGAGGGATTAGGGTTTAAGGGTTGAGGGTTGAGGATTGAGGGATCAATAGGGTATAGGGGTTGAGGGATTAGGGTTTAAGGTTTGAGGGTTGAGGGTTAAAGGATTAATATGGTATAGGGGTAGAGGGATTAGGGTTTAAGGGTTGAGGGTTGAGCGTTGAGGGTTGACAGATTAATAGGGTATAGGGGTTTAGGGATTAGGGTTTAGGGGTTGAGGGTTGAGCGTTTAGGGATTAAGAGGGTATAGGGGTTGAGGGATTATGGTTTAAGGGTTGAGGGTTGAGGGTTGAGGGTTGAGGGTTGAGGGATTAGGGTTTAAGGGTTGAGGGTGGAGGGTTCAAGGATTAAGAGTGTATAGGGGTAGAGGAATTAGGGTTGAAGGGTTGAGGGTTGAGGGTTGAGGGTTGATGGATTAAGAGGGTATAGGGGTTCAAGGATTAGGGTTGAAGGGTTGAGAATTGAGGGTTGAGGGATTAGGGTTTAAGGGTTGAAGGTTGAAGGTTGAGGGATTAAGTTGGTATAAGGGTTGAGGGACTAGGGTTAAAGGGTTGAGGATTGAGTGATTAATATGGTATAGGGGGTTGAGTGATTAGGGTTTCAAGGTTGAGGATTGAGGGTTGAAGGATTAAGAGGGTATAGGGGTAGAGGGATTAGGGGTGAGGGATTAATATGGTATAGGGGTTGAGGGATTAGGGTTTAAGGGTTGAGGGTTGAGGGTTGAAGGATTAAGAGGGTATAGGGGTAAAGGGATTAGGTTTGAAGGGTTGAGGGTTGAGGGTTTAGGGATTAAGAGGGTATAGGGGTTGATGGATTAGGGTTTAAGGGTTGAGGGTTGATGTTTGAGGGATTAAGAGGGTATAGTGTTCAGGGATTAGGTTTTAAGGGTTGAGGGTTGAGGGTTCAAGGACTAAGAGGGTATAGGTGTAGAGGGATTAGGGTTGAGGGTTGATGGTTGAGGGTTGAGGGATTAAGAGGGTATAGGGGTTGAGGGATTAGGGTTTGAGGGTTAAGGGTTGAGGGATTAGGGTTTAAGGGTTGAGGGTTCAGGGTATATCTCTCAACCCTCTCTTTTTCTCCCACTCTCCCGCTCTCCCACTCTCCTCCTCTCTCCCCCCTCTTTATCTCCCACTCTCCCCCTCTCTCCCTCCCACTCTCTCTTTCTCCGTCTCTTACCTTCTCCCACTCTTCAACTCTCTCCCACTCTCACCCTCTCTCCCTCCCTCTCTATCTCCCAGTCTCCCCTTCTCCAACTCTCTCCCACTCTATTTTCTCCCAATCTCCCCTTGTCTCTCTCCCTCTCTATCTCCATCTAACTCACTATCTCTTTCTCTGCCTCTCCTCTTCCTCCCTCTCCTTCTTTCTCTCCCACTCCCTCTCCCTCCCTCTCTCCCTATTTCTCTCCCACTCTCTCTTTATCCCCCTCTCCCTCTCCCTCTCCATCTTTCTCTCCCACTCCCTCTCCCTCCCTCTCTCCCTTTTTCTCTCCCACGCTCTCTTTCTCCCACTCTCCCCCTCTCTCCCTCCCTATCTATCTCCATGTCTCCCACAATCTGTTTCTAACCCTCTGCCTCTGCCTCCCTCTCTCTCTCTCCCTCCCTCTCTCTCTCCAACTCTCCCTCTACCTCTCTCTCTCTCTCACACACACACACTCACCTCTATCTCCTCCACTATAAGGGTGCAGGGGACAGATATAGAATTAGGATAGAGGGTAAAGACAAAGAGGGAGAAAATAAATATACTAAGAAAACCATATTTCACATAATGCACTCGTGTTATAATGCGAGCGCCTATTGTACTCCACTAAAAATGGTAAAAAACTCTATATACCCATGATTTCAAGGCCCACAGTCTGTATATTCCCCTGGTTCTGCGCGTGCTCCATCATAAAGTAGCTTTTTGATGATGTTGTGAAGTGTGCAAGCATGTTTTTCACATTCCATCACCTTATACATGATCTTTCTACCACCTTTGCATGAAATAGCAGAGTTTCCATGTTGAAAGACATATAATATCAATTGGAGTTTGAATTCCAATTGAAGTTTGGAGGGGAACAAGCTTTTGAACAACTCAAATTGTTGTGGAGTTTGAAGAAAGAAGAAGCTAAGGCTACATAATTGGGTTGAACTCCTCCATTTGAAAGTTTGGTTTTTCAGGTATGTGAAGTCTTTACACATTTTATTTCATTCTATTATGGCTTGCTTTCATTTTTGTTTGTCATTATTACCTTACATTGTCAATGTACATTTTAAATTACCATTATATACACAATTATATACACTTGCCAATTACCATTTTAAACTTGATGCAAAGCATCTACCAGGATCCACAAATCATCAAGGGTACTTCTAACCCTAACTTAAATTGAAGAAGATCAACAAACAAACTTAATCATCTTTTCATCAAAACATTAGAACCTGGTTTCAACTCTTTGTCATACTCAAAAAAATAGATTAACCATCATAAAATTGATTGTAACATAGCATAAAGTTGATTAGAAACTCAAAACCATTCACCTAAATTCATCCTTTAAGACAACTCCAAGCCTCTTCCATTCCTCCGAAGGGTCCAAACACCCTCCAATACCTCTAAAAAACTGATGCAGTACAAAGGAACAACTCAACAGCTTTCTTGACACACTTATTCAACTATATTTCTCTTCACAAAAAAATTGATTCATATACTCAAATTAGCATTAAGAGTTCCCAATTCCTTAAGGACCTTCAAAACACCTTGAAAATCTTGAAAATAACTGATTACAATGAACTAGGTTCCTCAAAACATCAACCAATGATTATGTCATTCACAAGTTGTCTTAAATCTTCTATAATGGCACCATTATTTACAAACACAAACTATAATTCTTAAGACAACCAAACCATTATTTTCTTAATAAATCCTTGTTTGAGTTAGTACAACAAAAATGAAACCTTTCAAAAGTCCTCCCTTACACACAAACTTAGTTCCTTTGTTCACTATCCACATTACTAGTAGCCAAGCATCTACAAACTGTCACATGTATCTCCCAAACCATGCACACACTTCAGACTGTGATACTCATTTTTGATGCAGAGCTAGAGGACCCAAAACCATTGAATATGTCAACTTGCCTTCAAGAGGCATCTAAATAGATTAAAAAGGCCTAATGGACCAATCCCAACACTCCTCCAAGTTGGAAAACAAACATAAACACTATTTCCCACATTTCACCCTTGAAATCTAGTTACTATGCAAAACCAGTTTTAGGCCCTTAACTCCAAAAATTTCCAAAACACTAGGAAAATAAAAGAATGATTCTAGCACCCATTTCAGAGTTGCAAGAAATACCTTAACCCATCACATGACTCCTTTGGGACAACTTTAAGAAAACTAACCTTTTCACTGTTTTAGGCCTCCAAGTAGGCCAATTTTACAAAGGAACTACCCTTAGATCCTCACACCAGACTTCCAAACCCAAAAAAAGTCTTTAATTAGGTCTCAAAACATGATATTTTCTAGGTCTTAGGACCTTGCCCACTCAACTAGGCTTCCAATACAAAAACCCCCATTTTTCAATGCAAAGAGGAAGGGTTTATAGAAACTCCTATACCCGGGCCTTCCCAGACCATTCAAAAGCATAAAAAATCTTCAAAATACCATGTAGAAGGTGAAAAGTTCATTACATAGACCACTCCTTCAACACTTTTTCAAAATCACTCCTTGGTTCCTCAAATTCTCACGGAAAAGTGCTTGTTTCAGCCTAAGAACCCCATCCTATTGTCATTAGTTTCATTCCAAGGCATGTTAAACAATAAAAGACCCTAATATAAAAATTTAAATGCCTTCCCATAGAGAAACAAGTCATAATAGTAGGTGGGATGATCATTTCATAATTAAATCCTATTCAAACCCTTGACTAGCTTGAAATGAGCAGTTTTAGAAAATTGTCAATTGCTCCCTTCAAACATATTGTTAAGCCCTCAAAACTGATGCATTAGAGAGTTATGACATGTTCCTAAAATATTATATTAGTTTTGTATCAAGGGGACTCTATACACATCTGTAAAAGTGCAGGAAAGTGCAAAAAAACTAGTGAATTTCTGGAAAACAACGTTTTTTATCATAAAAATGGATTTCAAAATGAACAAAACTCCTCCCTTCGAACCAATGGAGGTTTTTTAAACCTTTTGCATTGAAAATAAACTCCCCCAATGCCTATAACTAACAAACAACCACCTTTGAATGCATATAACCGGTACATGGAAAATGTCTTTAATGACTCTCTTACAACATGAAGATACCCAAAATTGAATCAAATTTCAAAATGGAAGCATAGATTGTCAAGGTGCTCCTACACCAAAAACTTATCAAACACTCACAATGCCATTACACTCATTAGTTTGCAGAATCACCATCATGGTTATTCAATTTTAGTTAGAAATGTGCTTTGGCCAACCTAGTGCTTCCATAGTTTGTACACATTTGTCTATGCTAGGTTAACTTTTGTACACGATGATTGTAAGTATTATTTAAATGAAGCCTTGAATGACATATTTTTTAATTAACTTGAATGGATACAATATTTAGGAACTAATATTCATCTCATTACCATGGTATAGATAAAATTATCTGCCATGCTGAAGAAAAAGACAAAGAGGAAACTAACAGACGAAGAGAACGAAACCTTGAAAGAAAAGGAGAGAGTTCGGGTGGCAGAATATCATGAAAAGAAGAAATTAGAAATGATTGATGAAAACAACCTGATTGTAGAGGAACCTCGACCGTCAAAAAGAGAATGGGAATTGGCAGCACAATAGGCACGAATGCAAAAGCATCGTCATAAGATAGATTCAGATACCATAGTTGGAGACACACCCTCTACGACAAGTGAATATGAAGGGAAACCATTAAGAACAAGTGAATATGGAGGGACACCATCTAGCACAAGTGAATATGGACATACACCATCTAATACAAGTGAATATGGATGAACACCATGTACTACAAGTGAATATTTTTGTACACCATCCAACACATCTCAAGTTAAGGGTACATCATCACTCAGAATTGATAAAGAAGGTATGCCATCATCCCCATGTGAACCTCAAGGTATGTCTTCTTCTCCACCCTCGATCGAAGGTACACAATCTAGCCCACCTCAATTAAATATTGATGAAATTCCTAATGTTGAGATGTATGTACCTAGGAGAACACCACCTAGAATTTTGTGTAGAAAGCCAAAGTATTTGATTAATATTGATGATGAGATTTTTCAACATATGGAAGGTAAGATTTCAACATGCACTTGTAGAAGATATGCTGATAAGATTTGGGAACGATTCTTTGAAAGGCTAAATGAGACTACAAAATGTCAACTATTTGTTGAAATGATGTAGGGTGTAAAGTATAGGAACATCATGAAGACTCTTGGGTTGAGAACATCGAATGCATCGAGTGAAGACACTATTGTGAAGAATCTAATGGACGCTTATGAGAATGTGGGTAAGACCTCATGCTCAAAGGATAGTAATGTCACCCGACATGTTATTACATCAACTTTGGTAAGCTGTCAAACAAAGAGATCTTGTCTAATTAAAAAGACTAGTGAAGAAACAAGAATTAGTAGAAAAAATTTATCAAGAACCATTCAAAGGCAGCAAAGAATTAAGGGCAATGATACAAATGAATTATGGGAATTCTTGGGGAGACGGTCATGAAAGGATAAAGAAGTTGTTGAAGCCTTGAGAACACTAATTGAAGATTATTGGAAGAATAACACAAGGCCATATCTGAATCAAAGGGATGTGGTAAGAAGGAGAATCAGTAGTCGGAATCATGAGCCACATCCAAAGCATTTTTTGGATATGACTCAAACCCAATTTTTTGAAAATTTGAAAATGATTATCCTCAAATTAGTATTTCTCAAATATTTTTTGAAATGCTTAAACCTTTTTATGTCAAGATAAATCACACACACACTACTTGTTGTTGTAGACTACATATTGAATTTTCTAACCATTATGATGTTTATCGTTCTATATGTTTAGATTTGCATACTAACGATGTTTTGCAGGATTGTGGCATAGAAGCCCCACCAAAATCTTCAAGAGAGTTCTTATAAAAAAATTTATATGAAATAGAGGATGGCCATATATTCTATAGAACAACATGCTTGGATGTTTCATGCGAGCATTGTGGTGGCTTCCAGCATATGCCAGTATGTCAACATATGGAAAGCACAGATGAGGTGGGACATAAACTAGTAGAGTTTGAGAAGTATAAAACAATGGCATATGCTACAAAAGATGGGTCTCAAGAAAAAAGGTGTGATTTGGTTATTGAGAATATTCCAATGTACCAATTTATGACCACATTTCATGACAATATACTATCTGAGTATGCAATGCATACCCATAGAGCCCGATGGTTGGACACACAGTTCAAGCTATGAAAGGACACCTTTCCAATTGGAAGCATAGTATTCTGTGGTTGAATTTCTAGAGAACTACACTCTACAACCACAACATGAGGTGTAGTCATTGTATTACAACTCCACACAAGTTTTGATATTTGTTCACATACCATTCATTCATGCATCTGATAGTACATATGAGCAAAGGAAGGTATTGAGGGAGTACCACTTTTCCATTAGTGATGATCGCACGCATTCTCCAGAGTTTGTGCAAGGTTGCTTCCAGATGTTCTATAGTGGTTTGGCTCAGAGGGGCATAAAATACAAACAACATATAATATAGTCTGATAAGTGTGCAGCATAGTTCAAGAACTTGTGCATGTTCTACTGGTTGTGCAAGATGCATGTCATTACAGGTGTTCAACATATGTGGAAATTTTGTGAGGCCGAACATGGAAAGGGGGAGCATGATGGTGTAGGAGCATGCATGAAAAGAGTATTAGCACAAGAAGAGTTAAAGTATAAAGATAGTGCAAAGTTGATAGATGCAAAATCAATTGTCGGTGGTGTAATTCTTTGATGGGTCCAGGTAATGAAAGTATGTCTTTAGTTCATAGATTTTTTGGTTGATGGATGATACTAAAATTGCACCATATGAAGATTGTTGTACACTAACAGGATCGAGTGAGGTACACTCTTTCTTTAGCTCAAATTCAAGTTCATGGAGTATCGATACACAAAAGATGGAATGCTTTTGTTCTTCATGTACAATGCAAGCCTGGAATGATTGTGAGTTAGGGGAGTGGGTTGAAAAATGGTTCACAAGTTATCTTAGCCCACTTCACACGTATCGCCCTTCGACGGCATTGGAACTGACACAGATGGAATCATCGGTAGACTTTGACCACATATCAAATCTAGTTCAACCAGGTGATATATCTACTTTCTTAGTTGTTGAAATTCCATATCGTTATCTTACCTTGTACTATATTCATAATGTTGACAAATTTCAAGAGATTTTTTGCACATATCAATGCAAGGCATGTTTATGTAGTTATTGCAGATGAAGACAATGAAAATGGAACAAACTATTACTTGTGTCATTATGTTGAGGCCAAAAATAAATTGGAGGCACCAGTTATAGATGGAGAAAACATCGAATACCCTACAGGCTCAGTTGTGGTTACTATAACATGGCTTAGAAGGTACCCACATTCAAGTGTTAAACATTGGCTATTTCAAGACTTTGACATCGATTGTAAGAATCTTCATTATTCGAACCTTGTCGTGGCATCCAATTTTCATTTGACCAAATATGGGGGTAGACCTTTGAACAAGATGTTGTGGAAGGTCCATGAGTCTGACCATGAGGCAATACTTGACACAATAAAGAGTAGAGAAGACCCAGATGTTTCGTTGGATTAATTTGTAAGTATATGCATATTGGTTCTTATTAATTTATACTTGTATACACATTAATTTATTTGATTCCAATGCTATCATCTTCTTTTATAGTGATTGGTGTCCCCTTGCAAAAAATGTAGATATATGAGCCATCCAAGAGAATGTCAGCCAAAAAATCAATGCAACATCCTTATTTTGATGCCTACATGCAACATTTGTAAGTTCCTTCCATCTATTTTTATTTCATTTCCATTTTGGATGCTCTTTATTTTTCTCTTTTACTTTGTGTATTTGTAACTAAACTACTAAAAATTGATTGATCTTTTGTTGTAGAAAATGTTGATTTAAGAGCCATCAAAGAGAATCTTAGCCAAAAAAGAAATGCAACATCCTTATTTTGATGATCTTGAAAAATCTCAATTTTGATTTCAAGCTATTATAAAAGAGATTATGAAGCTTAGCGAGGGAATCTCAAGTTACTCATTTGAAGTTAACCTCATAATGAGCACCTATGATGTAGACATTTAAAGAGAATCTCAAATGTATGAGTGACATTGTAAAAGATCTGTGAGAACGAAGTGCCTGAGGCATTGTAATAAGATTTACTTACATAATAAGATATACTCAAATATTGTAAGGTTGGAGTTCATGTTTGGTGTAGTAGCACCTTGTTCTATAAATGCCTTCGATAGGAAAATTTGCAAAATTTGAATTTTGAAATGTAAACAACATGAAAAAGGTCATATAAAGGTCATGTAAATAATTTGCAATTTTTTTTTTGAAAATTGTGTGACCAAGCAGACTATTCAAACACATCCAAATAGGTATTTTTATGCTAGGCATGGTCCTCTTTTGCACTGAAACACATAGAATCACTCTGAGCTATGTTCCACCAGATCGATCCCTTAAGAGTCCAAAGTGCAAAATGGCTGCAAAATTCAACATGCTATTTCTTGGATACCGTGACACTTGGAAACTTCTCATCTAATCTTACAATATTGTGTTGGGCTCCTCTAGAAAACCTCTCTCAGTTTTGGCTATCTCGGAGTGGTTTTCTCGTGGTGGTGGATTTTCACTTGATGAAAATAGTGTCAAATTCAAGCTGTGCAAAGTTGTAAAGTGGTGCAAATTTTTCTTTGCAACTCATGTGACCAAACTAACTACTCCAATGCATCCAAATAGGTATTTTTATGCTAGGAATAGTCTTGTTTCACACTAAAATATGTGGAATCGCTCTGAGCTACGTTCCACTGGATCGATCCCTTAAGGGTCCAAAGTGTAAAATGGCTCCAAACTTCAGCATGCTATTACTCAGATACTCTGATGCTTAGAAACTTCTCATCTAATCCTATAGGATTGCGTTGAGCCCCTCTACAAAAACCTCTCTCAGTTTTGGCTATCTCAGAGTGGTTTTCCTGTGGTGGTGGATTTTTACTTGATGGAAAAAACATCAAATTGAAGCAGTGCAAAGTTGCAAAGTGGTGCAACTTTTGTTCTGCAACTCGTGCGACCAATCAGACTGTTCCAACACATTTGAATAGGTATTTTTATGCTAGGAATGGTCCTCTTTCACACCAAAACACATGGAATCACTCTGAGCTATGTTCAACCGGATCGATCCCTTAAGGGTCCAAAGTGTAAAATGGTTGCAAACTTCAGCATGTTATTACCTGGATACCGTGAAACTTAGAAACTTCTTGTCTAATCCTACATGATCACATTAGACCCCTCTAGAAAAATCTCTCTTGGTTTTGGCTATCTCAAAGTGGTTTTCTCGTGGTGGCAAATTTTCACTTGATGGAAAAAGTGTCAAATTCAAGCTGTGCAAAGTTGCAAAGTGGTGCAACTTTTACTCTGCAACTCGTATGACCAAACTAACTGCTCCAATGCATCTGAATAGGTATTTTTATGCTAGGCATGGTCTTCTTTCATACTGAAACACGTGGAATCGCTCTAAGCTATGTTCCACCGGATCGATCCCTTAAGGGTCCAAAGTGCAAAATGGCTGCAAACTTCAACATGCTATTACTCAGATACTATTATGCTTAGAAACTTATTGTCTAATCCTATAGGATCGCATTGAGCCCCTCTACAAAAACCTCTCTCAATTTTGGCTATCTCGGAGTGGTTTTCCCGTCGTGGCGGATTTTCACTTGATTGAAAAAGCATCAAATGCAAGCAGTGCAAATTTGCAAAGTGGAGCAACTTTCGTTCTGCAACTTGTGTGACCAAGGAGACTATTCCAACACTTCTGAATAGGTATATTTACACTAGGCATGGTCCTCTTAAGGGTCCAAAGTGCAAAATGGTTGCAAACTTCAGCATACTATTACTTGGATACCATGACACAGAAACTTTCTGTTTGATCCTACAGGAAGACGTTGGGCCTATCTAGAAAAACCTCTCTCAGTTTTGGCTATCTCAGAGTGGTTTTCTCATGGTGGCAGATTTTCACTTGATGGAAAAAATGTCAAATTCAAGCTATGCAAAGTTGCAAAGTGGTGCAACTTTCTCTTTGCAACTCATATGACCAAACTAAATGCTCCAATGCATCCGAAGAGGTATTTTTATGCTCAACATGGTCTTGTTTCGCACCGAAACACATGGAATTGCTCTGAGCTACATTCCACCGGATCGATCCCTTAAGGGTCCAAAGTGCAAAATGGCTGCAAAATTTAGCAAGCTATTACTCGGATACCGTGATGCTTAGAAACTTCTCATCTGATCCTATAGATTTGCATTGAGCCCATCTACAAAAACCTCTCTTGATTTTGGCTATCTCGGAGTGGTTTTCCCATGGTGGTGGATTTTCACTTGATGGAAAAAGTATCAAATGCAAGCAGTGCAAAGTTGCAAAGTGGTGCAATTTTCGTTCTGCAACTTGTGTGACCAAGTGGACTATTCCAACACATCCAAATAGGTATGTTTATGCTAGGCATGGTCATTTTTCGCACCAAAACATGTGGAAACGCTCTGAGCTATGTTCCACCAAATTGATCCCTTAGGTTGGAGGAGTCTAAAGTTGCAAATTTGTAAGTTGCTTAAAGCAATAAATTTGAAATGCAACGGTTACTTATTTTGAAAGTTGGTTTCTAGTTAGTTGAGGGCATGGATCAGTTAGAGAAGGGTGTAAAACACTATGTAAAGCCTTGAGAGGCTTGAATGGAGGTTGTTGATGAACTTTTGGAGAAGATCTAATAAGAATTATTCATACTATTCTCTATTTTTTAGATTTTTTATACAAACTTGTTGATCCCATACTTGGTACAACCTCCAACTTCTTATATAGTCCCAAGGCTGACATGGATTGAAAGAGGGCTGAGTTCACAAGAACCTATCTCTCATGATAATGAATGGCCCACTTAGCACTCATTACATCTAGGTGATGCTCACAGAGGTGAGGTACTAGGCCTTCCCAGGAGGTCACCCATCCCAGTACTACTCTAGCTCAAGCGCTTAACCATGAAGTTTTTTCCCCAAGGTTAAGTCCACTTAGCTTGCAACCCCATTTGCAAAACCTTCAAAAAGTGTTGTGCCTTATGAAACATTCATTGTAGAGCCCCTTTAGCTCATCAATTGATAAGTAGGAGGTATTTTCTACAATGTGTTAAATTGTGTAGTCTTTGAGTATAAAAGAGAATAAGAAGGGAAGATCAAGGTAATCAATTTATAGACTTATTTTTATTATTGAATTACCTAGTGTGGGATTGGTCTATATGAGAATTTTTTTATAATATGGGAGTATATGTTTCAAGCATATAATCCGGAAATGACTCAAAGTAAGATGCATGAGTAAAAAGTATCGATCAGGAAAGGCATCCCAATTCTCAAGGCCTATATATCAATGATAGGAAAATTCATATTCAAAGCTAGTACATGATTTTAATTGATTAATTAGAAAAAAACTATTATATTTATTTATCAAATTTCCATTATCAAATTAATTTTTGAATTAGATTTCATATTCATTATTTATTTCATTTATAATTTGGGGACTTTGTTATCTATCTTAATAATATTGGATGACAAACTTTGTCAATCTAATAAGAAAGAAATAAAAAATCTACTGATCCAGAGCTCGATTCATTACAGCGGTATTGGAGTGAATGAACCTACTAGCCTTTGGGTATTTCAACAAATTGACTTTCCATTGGAAGTATGGCAACCGATGATAGTGGTTGGCAAGATTACTTTATCAATCAGGTAGTAAGCTTAGTAGTTTATCTTAAAGGAATTCCATTATGGTCACATTGAAAAGAATAGAAGAATGTTTAAGCTTTATTGAGCAGTCATTTGTAGTATTAGATATAGCTCTAGCTTCTACAATATTGCACATGATTGCAGACAGTTTCAAAGATCTAGATGACATCAATAGTTTGTATTACTCAAGAAGGATGAACATCTTATAGACATTTGCAGAAATCGAGACAAGTAACCTTCTTGTGGACTTAGGGTTGCAATATTTGATCTACAACATGTTCCACCATTTCTTTAGTAGGATTAAGAACACACATAATGAAGGTGGGTTTGAAGCCATGAAAGATTATGGTTCGTACTATCTAGAAGAGTGATGTTTTATCTCGACCAACCATATCTATACTATGGTTTGTTTGGAAACAAGGATGGGTTCTCTCTTCATCGGCATATACATTATTCCTTGATGTGTTCACACCAGTGTTACAAGACTTGGAATTGCCTCGGACTTGACAAGACAATTTTTGACTTGGACTCGGGCTCGTAGTCTAGACTTGACAAATAGAAATACCTAAGAAATTCAAAGATTTTTAAGGATTTAAAACTTGTTTCATGCACCCTTTAATAAATAAACCTTAAAGACACAATAGCATCATCAAATAGAAATTACTATGATCCCATACACAAACATACATCAATCACATAATTATAAGCACAAATTTTAGCTGAAGGAAATAACACATTTAGATATATAAATATTGTGATATTGCTATCAGGATTCAATCGTGTAGTTTTACAAGTCAAACTCATTGACCCATGATTCATCAGTAGTGGTTCACAAGAACCCATCTCTCATGATAATGAATGGTTCATAAGGAGGAAGATAAATCTTCATACATTTCTTCTATCACAAATGAGATAAGTGCTTGGTTTCATGAAGGTAATGAGACAACCATTAATGGGGAGTGGATACATGAAGAACCGACGAAGAATGATAATGGCTTCAAACCTGCTATAAAGGATAATTTTTTTCATTTTAATGATGCAAGAGGTTTTTGGTTTGACTACCAAAATGAGCCTATGAATAATGGATGTGAAACTCCTTTTGACCTTGAGGGTGTTCTTACTCCATCTCAAGGATCATGCATTGAGGATGACATAGATCAATGCTAGGGCTAACCAATTAATAATTATACACGTGAATAAGTCAAACATGTACATGTCAATAAGGGATGTACAAGTACTCAAAAACATGTAAGCCTCAAAATGTATACACACGAATACATAGTATACACAAATTAAAACAAAGTATATGCACAAATACAAGGTATACACATGAAGACACGTAAGCCACAATGTATACTTTCGAACGCACATAAGTCACAAAGTATACACTTGAATACACATAACTCATATCTATTGAGCCATCAATTTAGAATGCAAATATGGACAAGCATCGATAAAAGATATTTGTATTGACCAAATAGCCATGTAGGCATACATCAATATATGTTGATATAATTATGAAATATATGTACAAAATAGTCATATAGGCTTACGAGAATGCCATATAGGCATAAAATGTCAAATATGTCCAATAAAAATTTTGTACAAAACTGCCATGTAGGCATACAACAAAGGGCTCTGGAATCAAAAGTCATTGCTCTCCATGCCTTGGAAATAAAATCTTGCCCTTTCCTTTTCGATCAAATGGTGATAATTCTATCACTCATTTTTTCTACGCTCGTGGAGTGCTCCTACTGCTCCTCCTAGGATTTAGTTCATGGTGAATTTTTAACTGTTACAATAAGAAGTAAAGACATGAATATATAGAAATTACATTATAAAAAATGATATATTTGACAAAATAATCACTTACATCCATCTCACAATCTATCTCCACAAGGGAAATATTCTCACACCCATGCTTAGGCGTGCTCAAGCCCTGTATAAACCATACAAATAGAAATAAACTATGTCAATCAATAATGGTTTGAATTTTCACTAACTAAGATCTATAACAACAAATGTAAATTAAAATTTACTAATTTGCCTCATACCTCTTTTGTCAGAGTCATCGAGGATTGTATAGTATATGTCACACCAATATCCATTTCCCTCGTCACATTCGAAGGTGTACCATCTCACAACAACTGAGAATAAAACAACAAATTATTCAACATAATAAACAATGTGCATATAAACTACACAAATATATTAAGTACTTGATTCATTAGTTAAACTCTTTATTCTATTACCTGCATGAAGCTTTGAGTAAATCCACCGCCACTAGGAAGTGTTCCATCAAAACCTCCAATATTAGTCTGTTCAACATCCAAAATCGCATATTAAATTACCATTTGTAAAACAATGCTATTAACATGCAATAAATTTATAATTTTTTACTTGTTACATACCCTAGCAATAGGTGTACTACAAAAATAAGTTGGTAGGGGGCCGGTGTATCCAGTCTCAACACTGTGACACTGCAATTTTATTAAAATCATAAAACATTTTAAGTTAATCTTGCATTTCAAAATCAAAATTTAATAAATTAAATTTAATGAACACATGCACTAACTTTTACCTGACTATCAATGCTATATGCCTCATGCAAAATGTCAGTTGCCCTCTCCATCTCCATAGTTGTAGATGGATCCTACATACCAGTCTCTTGAGTGTTGGTGGGGTCATATGAACGAGTAGGCCCACAAGATTGACACACATGTGTTCGAAGGCCACCACTCGAAGACTCCCCTGGATGATGCTGTAAAATAGGGCTAGTATGATGGATGGCACTCTGGGTCAAAGTGTTGATTGCTTGCAATGTCTCTACGTTAGAACTTTCCTTCACAATGGAAGGCATATCAATGTGCTCATGAGGTGGCCTAGTGAGAGCTTGTCTACCTTGCCATGTAGGATCTAGCTATGCACCAAGTCTATCTTGAGCTGACCCCACACCTCTCCCCTACAAATCCCTCATATCAAAATAATTTAGGATTTTGTTCAATATGAACCCACTATATAGTTTCCTAAGGAAATATTACGGGACCTCGCAATTGTTGCACGGTGGGTAATCGAAGACCATGCACCACCTATCATAAAACTAGTCCCTAATCTATTGGTGGTGGCACCAATGGATAGGAAACCTCTTTGCATTGAGGGTAAGATTTTGATTTGTGTGTGGGTCGGTGAATAATGAGCACAAATCACCTTTTGTAATTTTTAAATCCTTCACATCCTTGTATGATAGTTTATTTGCATAATAATCCCTATCCACTTGCCTCCTATCTTTCCATCTAGTTATTTATTTGCTAATTGAATCTACAATTTTTAACATATCTTTCAATGAATTTTCTAGGGTCATTATTTCTGTGGTTGAACCATTTGGATCACTCAACCTACTGATCAAATCTTCAATTTTCTTTTTGTTGTTCTCAATTTTACTCATTAGATTTTGTTGAGTGCCAGGAGGGGGTTGAGTGATTGGTGGAGGAGGTTGATGTTGTGGTTGATTTTTATCTTGAGGATTTGGTTGGTCTTCTTGTTGAGGATTTGGTTGGTCTTCCTGTTGAGGATTTTAAGGGCTTGCAGGTTGATTTGCATCTCCTAAAAATTCAAACAAATAGATATCAAATTCAACCTAAAACTAACAAATTCAAAACAAAAACCATAGAATCCTTACCTCTCACAACTCCTCATCGTCGTGACACCATTGTTGTGAAGAAATAGGGATTGTTGGTGAAGAAATTTGTTGAATTTCTCCTCCTAGAATGCGAGCGCAAAATTGTGGGGGTTTTGGCTGTGACTGCAAAAAAAATAGTCAAATGCTAATGATAGATTTGCATTTTTTTTTCTTTTAACAATCAATAACGTGAGTGCGTTATAACGTTCTTGGGTTATTGGTTTGTAGTTGCCGATCCTCAGGGTCGGCATAATGAGCCATAACGCGAGCATGTTATAACACACTCACATTATGGATTTTCAAATGTTTCTTAAGAGGGTTTCCATGGAATTGTTACCCATTTCCATGTGCCTGCCCTTTCAAAAGTAAACATTTTCAGTTTTTTGTATCTAAAACCAATCAATTATCATATTTTAGATCTGAAAATTGCAAATATCTTCCTCAATACTTGCATTGTGCTTCCTAGTTCTAAGTGTTTACTATCTTTATTTAGTTCATTTTATCTATTTTGGGTACACTTTAGGTTTGGTGAAACTTGTATAAGTATCACAACCTAGTGTCCTACTACCATACTTCAGTGAGGTGTACTTCAAGACTCATGGAAACCTGTTTTGGTACATCCACTATGGATCTTGTGTTTTCCAACTCTTTCACTCATAGTGTTGGCACTAGTCAACCCATTTTGGACTCCATCCCAGATATCACATGACCTATGAGCACCACTTCTACTAATTTTAAAACTCAAATAAATGGATAAATCCTTAGAAGAACTTCAATATTTTGTGAGTATAGATTATATTGTTGGTACTACATTTCCTATCATAAATAACATGAGAATAATTCTTGATCATGAACATGGAATAAAGATTATGCATAGCTCAACTCATATTATCGATAATCATATTCCTACAGTGGCTAGCCATGCTCAAACTTTGGGTTACACCCAAAGTCAAGGATGAAATCAAATTTCCCCCCTTCAACCATAGCTTCTATTCCTACATACACTCATTCAACTGTCACTACAACAATGCAACCAACTAGCAGTATCACTTTGAAACAAAGAAAAATAGGTTTATGGGGGAGTTAAAATATGATATGATAAGTGACCTATTTTCCTCTATTTCATTAGGAAATGAGATCCACCAAATGAATTGATCATCAACCCTTAGGTGAATCAAGTCAAATATAGAATCTTCAGATTTCCTTATGACTAAAAGATGGGGGTCAAGGCCAAACAACACTTTGGGGACAGAAAATAAAAATAGCAAATCAACACAAAAATATAATCTAACACTTGAAACAATAATATTTAACTCAATATTTGCAAAACCAAAAAATAGAATGTAGATCTAAGAAGGGTAGAGACTTGTGTACAAGTCACCAAAAGTGCTTTTAAGAAACTGATCTAAGACTCATTCCCTAATGGGTGAGTGGGTCCAAGTACAAGGGTTGCAACAATCTTTCAGGAGCCTCTAGTGCAGATTTGAATCTTCTAATTTTCCTAGTTTCAATGCTAGAAAGTCAAAAATCCAATATGTAGGTGAGATTCTATGATTTGATGACAACTTTGGAAACATTTGCAACCTTGACAACTTTGTAAATCTTTCTCTTCAAAAATTCTTCAAGTATTTTTCAACCTAAATCTACATAATCACACACACAAGAGAGAAAACTATTTGTTTTGGGTGAATAGGGTTTTTCCTTGGCCAAACCCCATTTTGGTAATTAATCCTTGAATTGAAATAACGAAATGAAAGAGGGAATGAAGAATGTGAAACCTTGATAATGGAGATCTTAGGAAGTTTGCATGATATTGTTGAATTAGATGTGGATCTTTACACTTGAATCTTTCTTGAAATGATACTTTGAATGCTTGATCATGAAACCAACATTACAATGTTAGCTCCAAAAGCATGCATGATGCAAGACAACTTTGACATGATGAATAGATCTTGAATGCTACGATAAATCTTTGATATATTTGCTCTTGAATAACCTTGATCATAAAATTTTCTATATTTTTTCACAATTGAAAATTCTAAGTTCTTAGATGTTGAAATGATGAAATAACCTTGTATTTATAGGTATGTATCCTTAATTTCCCAAAATTAAAATATCAGAAGCCAATATTCGATTATGGATTTCAAAACATCAAAATACCACCAAAAACATAATTTAAATTTAGTTCCAAAGATTTAGGGAGGATCCATCCACCCATGGGCGAATGGGTCCCAAGTCCATAAACCTAGAACACACATTGATCAAAGTAAATTGTTATGTTTATGCATTAACTATTTTTGAGTTTCCCTTGGGTAAACCCACAAAACTGGTTTACAATTCTAGTGAGGAAGGAAAATGGAAAAAAATTCCCCCATAGAATTTTTTCTGGTTTTTGGGTGTTTGAACGAACATATGGTTCGAGCGAACCTAACTTCGAGCGAGACCATTAAATGTTGGGTCCCACATTTCTTGGGAAAGAAAAATAAATAAAATTTTGTGGAAAGGGGGTTCGCTCAAACCTAGGTTCGAGAGAAAATTCCATGGGGGGTTCACTCAAACCCCCCTTTTCCCCTCTTCTCTCCCTCTCGCACCAAAAAATCTCACAAAATTTTCCCTTCGAAGCTCGACTTGAGGATGAAAATGGAGAAGACTTCATAGACCCAACTATATGTTGGTTGTCCTCAAAATGAGCTATCCAACGAATATAATTTTAATATTTTTTGGTTTTATTGTTTTTTTTTTTAGTTTGATTAAACATAGGTTTTTCACTGAAAATCAAGCTCTATGTTTTGCACATGTGGAAAAATAGAAAATTATGATTTTTTTTTTAAAAATATCAGTGCACTAGATATTGAAGTCCTTGATCCAACCAAAAAAAATGAATTTTGATACATACAAAAAAGTTATGTTATATGTGGTCTCCCTATGTCTAAATTGTTATTGGTTTGACTTTGAAACTTGATTAAGGAAAAAAATTCAATAAAACACTATGAAACCAAATGAAAGCACTAGATATCGTACTTACAAATCTAAATTAAAAAAAATAATATAATTTTATCCTTCATGGAAAAAGAGTTATGTTGTATACGGTGAACGTAACTCCTTAAAAATGGTGTTTACTAAAAAAAAACTAGTTTTCGAAGAAGATGGAAAAAGAAGTGCAATCTGATTCCAATTTTTTTGAAAATAATATATATATAATCTACAAACAAAATGTCACAAATCACTAGTTCGCATCATCTTCAAATTCCTCATGGTTTAGCCGCTATCGGTGCTCGAAAGTGAATATTTAGTTAGAAATAATAAGTTCAATGTCTAGTTTGGCCAAAAATTGTAAACCAGTATTGTGGGATCACCCCCTTTTGAAAATGTACTTTATTAGGCTTTGTAAATTAATTAAAGGTCCAATTAAGGCATAATTAAGCTCAATTAATTAAGAGGGCCCAAATAAGTGTGTAAATGCAAATAAGTACATTTAACAACACTAAATTAAGACAATATTAACTCCAATTAAATTAGGAGGGACCAAACAAGTGAGAAAATGTAAAGGGTTACATTTTTCTACACTAAATTTAGCCCCCACTTTAGTGAGAGGATCACCTTGCATCACACTCACACTAAAGTAGACAATCAAGAGAGATCTAATTGTACAATCATTGGAAGGATAAGCCCACAAAGATCAAGGAAGTTGATAAAGCCTCCAAGATCTAAGATCTCATAGAAAATCCAAGAAAGGCACAAAGAGACACATGTCTAGATGTTAAACATATATATGTATGTAGCAATGACAAGATACTCAAGCATGCAATGCTAAAGACTAAAATAGAGAAATAAAAGTAAAATAAAAAGGGAAATGATCAAGCCTCAAATATCTAACGTGATGTGAACATGCCTCGACTATTTTTCCAAAATCATTTACAAGTGGAACTCATTGTCCACTATGAAAAAATAATGCATGCTCACACAGGCTAGTGAAATCCATTGTCCACTAGGTGAGCCCCCAAGGGTGGAAAATGAGAGAATCTTATTAGACTCCCATACCATACCAAAGTTATACCTCCAATAACTTTAATAAGGCACCACACAATACAAAATTCAAGCTCCATAAGGCTTAGCAAGCTGTGTTATGCTAAACACTTATGAACAAACAAGGCACCACAAGAAAGAAAGGTGAATTATTCTTGGTGGCCATGAAAAAGCGTTGTAATATTGAGCTTCATAAGGTTAGCAAGCTATGTTATACTAAAAAATTATGAAAAAAATGAAAAATTCGATAAAACATGTTCAAAGGGGTTTCAGTTAGTTCATGTAAGGTCTCCTCTTAGGGAACATCATGCCTAATGTCTCCAAGAGAGGACAAGTCTATGATAAAATATTTAAAACTTAGGGAATGCAACATGTAGCATAACCACTAAGATGAAATTTGCATGCCAAGAAAGGTCACACTCTTGGAGGACATCAAATGCAATGACACTACCAAGAATAAGACACATTGTAAGAAATAAGAATACCACACAATGAAACATAAGGAATAGTCCAAGATCTCCAAAATGATAATTCCAATGTATTCCCCCACTTTAAAGAAATTGTTAACACCACGTTGTGAGCAATTACTTTAAAGTAGAAAATGATAAATGCTAACAATAAATAAGACATGAGAGGTTGTTTGGAAAGCCCTATGCCAAGTCATATGTTTCGAAATGAAGCTACGTCATGAAAAAGGAATGGGTTGCCCTAAAAATGAAATCCCAAAATCACATAAGGGATCCATAGATTTTGGGTCAGTGTATGTCTTTGATACAATGATATTATAGAGCTTAGAAACATCATCATCCCCCAAATAACTCATGGAATAAGAACAATGGCACATAGAGAGTGAAAACAAAGAAAAGCCTTTTGGATCAACATGGAAGAGACCTAAATGTCTCGATGACATGTGTCATCCCCAAAATGAAAACACAAGACAAAATAAAATTTAAAGGGGTTTACAAAATATAGAGGAATGAAAATGAAGACACATCAAACGGAACAATACGAGGAATCACATTATGCACATGCAATCACATAAATAACATGAAAAAGAAAAAAAATACAAGACTAGTAAGGAACATTTGAGTCAACCTATAGCAGGTTGTCTGCATCCCAATCTTGTTCATCGTATGCAAAAGGTGGAAAAATAGCAAAAGGGACAACATCAAGCACCATACTAGGACAAGGCTATCTAACTCCTTGGCACCCTTGCTAAGTGCAAGACAAGGATGAGCCAAGATGGGTGGTGAGAATGAGATTCTCGCAAGATAGAAAATGATTTGGAATGAATGTAAAACATGAAATAGTGAGTATTCTATGATCCTACAACATCAATTGGCAAGGAGAAAAGTTCATGTAATTGCTATCCAATTATGTTGTCATGAGAAATGTTTTTTAAAAGTTAAGCAACATTTATAGGGTGTTGTACCCTTCACAAAGAGCCACAAGGGCCAAAAAGGAAAAAGTCTAGAAAGATAACATTAATAAAGAAAGTAACAGGGACAACACTTTGACAATACAAAAACCACAGAAAGGCAGCCAAAAGTTAGAACATTGATGTAGGCAATAGCTAATTGGCATTATCCTAGTTTTTAAATAGGAGGTCCACAACATCATCACCAACCCAGTCTTTGTTCTCCTGGCCATTATTTACCTTCAACTCCTCCTTGATAAAAGTGGACAGGGTGCTACTAACGAAGTGGCCCAACTTCATTTTGAAGTGGGTCAATCCACGAAACCTTTTGTTGAGCATGTCCATTTTCTTCTCCAATGCATAGGGCTCCTCCCCAACGTCCATAGTCCCCGAGATCTCTTCAGGCTCATCAACCAGGGGATGTGAAGAATGAGAGGCCGAGGTTTATTTTGGTAACTTTCTGTCTTCCAGGGTAAACTGGGGCCCCTCCACATTCTCGTCCTCATCTTCCTCAGTTTCCTCATCCTTATACTCTTTGCTGTCAGACCGGTCCTCCTCAGAATCCTCAATTATCTGTCTCTTTTTACTATTTTTTGCTAGCCTACCGGATCTCCTTATGGTATTCTCCCCACCAGTCATTACCATTGTTTCCACAACAACATCTCCTTTAGAGTCTTTTCCTATTATGTTTTTTCCCTTCCCCTCCCTCACAATTAGCTCTGGCATACCTTTCTTACCATCCTTTCCTTTTTTGGTAGTGTTGGCCCTATAGGTAGACTTTGTTGGGGTGGACTTCAAATCATAGAGCCTAACCACTACACTAGCATAAGAGATTTAATGCATGACACTCATCAGTAAAATGTTAGGAGAAGAAAAATCACTCAATATGAGCTTTAATGCATGCCACTCATCAGTAAGATGCCTGAGAGTTATATGATATGCACAATAATTCATCTTCTTAGGCTTATTGATTCTAGTGGGAGGTGGTAGTGTAATCCATCCTAGATGAAGAAGTTCCTCCATTTGTTATTAAATATATGTTAAATAGTATGTAGGAATGGAAATTTTTTGACTTTATAAGGTTTAGATTTCTTTCTTGTTTGAGGATTTTGTTGAGGTGGCTTTGAAGAAGAAAGATATAAAATGATCCTATCATCTTTGTAACATATATATTTATTATGATAGAGGACACTTATTTTTGTAGAACATATTGAGGGAGGAGGATGTTGATATCCTAAACCTTTAGTATCTTCAATTCAGATTTCTTCTAACAAATTATTAATCTCATGCTCATTTGTTGTGCCACATCCTTATTTATCCAAGATCTTAAAGCCCTGTCCATAAGTTTCTTCTAGGTTGATGGGTGTGTTGGTGACTTTATTAACATAGGATGGATGAGTATGCACTTGTTTAGAGGAACTAGTCTCACTCATTGTTGGAGTTTTAGGATTTTTTTGTAATTCAATGTCAGGATACAAAAGAGAAAACATCTCTAGTGGTAAAATGGTAGGAGGTTTTGGTTGTTGCATGGAAGGGTAAATGATTCATTGTTCTCAAGGTTTTTAAGGAAATTATGTGTGAAATTATGCATGCTTTCATCATCTTCAGCTAAGATGTCAACTTCACGTGGACATTCATTAGGGGTAGGTTGAGCATGATTAGGTTATATTGCATTAGGATCATTACCAAAAACACAACTTGATACATCAACTAATGAGATTAAGGACTTCCATATATTACCAATACACATGTCCATTATGAAAGAATGAATTGAAATGCTTGCAAAGAGATTACAAATTTTTAGATCTTAATCAACATAATATTCTTATTATATTATGTAAAAATATGAAAATGTTGTCTTAAAGATGCAACTTTGAAATGAAACAATGCACTGAATTTGACAAATTAAGTTTAATATGAACAAAATTAGATAAAATAAATTCAAAAAGTCAAAACAATAGACTAAATATAAAACATAAAAGGTAGAATCAACAATTTCAATGCTCAAAAAATTAGGAAAAGCCCTAATCAAGGTCTCATTCACCCATGGGTGAATGGGTCTCACTTCAGGGTTTTTAAGAACTAATTTGCAAGTTTTTGAAATGATTTTTATGGTTTTTAGATTTTGGTTTTAGATAGTGAGTTACTGTTTCAAACTTCTATAAAATGAGGTTTAAATGCAAGTACAAAATAGTGCTAAATGACAAGCAAAAAGACCTAATTTGAGAACCAATTTTGATTGAATTTTCAAATGTAAATGATTATTATGCAATGCTACTATGCAAAATGACAAATATTTTTGAATTTTCTAGATTTTAAAGAATGAAAAAATACAAACCTAAAACCCTAAACAAGATTGAAACTAATGTAAGTGATCAACCCTAAATGACATGCAAATCAATGCAATGCCATGCAAAGGAATGCAAAACCTAGATCTAGGGCTAAAAATGGACTCCAAATAAATAAGATATGATGTTCAAACATCGGTTTCACAAAAATGAAATGAAGTAAAATAGGTTTTTGCAAGGGTTAAAATATGATATGATAAGGGACCTATTTTTGTCTATTTCATTAAGAAATGAGATTCACATAATTAATTGATTATCAACCCTTAGGTGAATCAAGTCAAAGTGAGAATATTCATATTTATTTATGACTAAAGGTTGAGGGTAAAGGTCAAATAGCACTTTGTGAAAAAAAACTAAAAATAGTAAATCAATACCAAAATACAATCTAACACTTGAAACAACAATATTAATCTCAATATTTGTAGAAAAAGAAAACATATTGTAGATCTAGGAAGGGCATAGACTTGTTTACCAATCACCAAAAGTCCTTTTCAAAATTTGATCTAAGACTCATTTTCCCATGGGAGAATGGGTCCAAGTATAGGGGTTTCAACAATCTTTCTGGAGCCTCTGGTGCAGATTTGAAGCTTTAATTTTCCTAGGTTTCAGTACCGAAAACTCAAAAATCTGATTTTTAGGTGAGATTCTATGATTTGACAACTTTGACAAATTTTGCAATTTTGACAACTTTGTAAATCTTTCTCTTCAAAAAGTCTTCAAGTATTCTTCATCCTAAATCTTCAATCACACACACAAGAGAGAAAAATGGTATTTTTAGGTGAATAGGAGTTTTCCTTGGTCAATCCCTATTTTGGTAATTAAACCTTGAATTGAAATAATGAAATGAATGAGGGAATGAAGAATGAACAAAGATATGTTACCAATCAACAAAACCTTGTATGAAACCTTAATAATGGAGATCTTAGGAAGTCTACAACATGCATGAGATGGTTGAATTATATGTGGATCTTGACACTTGAATCTTTCTTGAAATGATACTTTGAATGCTTGAATTGATCATGAAACCTACATCAATATGTTAGCTCCAAAAATATGCATGATGCAAGAATAATTTGACATGATGAATAGATCTTGAATGCTACAATAAATCTTTGATATATCTGCTCTTAAATGGCCTTGATTATTAAATTTTCTATATTTTTCTCACTTGAAAATTATAGGTTCTTAGATGTTGAAATGATGAAATAACCTTTTATTTATAGGTATGTATCCTTAATTACCTGAAATTCAAATATCACAAGCCAACATTGAATTATAGATTTTAAAACATTAAAATACCACCAAAAACATAATTTAAATTTAGGTCTAAAGTTTTAGGGAGGACCCATTCACCCATGGGTGAATGGCTCCTAAGTCCATAAACCTAGAACACACATTACTCAATGTAAAGCATTATGTTTAGGCATTAATTATTGTCGGGTTTCCCCTTTAAAAAATGTAATTTATTAGGCTTTGTAAATGAATCAAAGGGCCCATAAGGCATGATTAAGCTCAATTAATTAAGAGTGCCCAAATAAGTGTGTAAATTTAAATTACATTTAACACTAAATTAAGGAAATATCAATTCCAATTAATTAGGAGGGCCCAAACAAGTGAGAAAATGTAAAGGGTTACATTTTTCTACACTACCCACTCTAACTTTTGGTATTTCCACTAGGAATCCTTTTAGCTTTGTGAGTTCAAATATCATATCTACAAACCCCCCACCTCTCACCAACACATATACACCTCCACCATATTCCCCTCCAAATCTTGTAAAATATCACAACCCTCTAGCAACAAATAGCAACATTGAACTAAAATGAAAATGGCCAACATTCACAATTTGTCAAAAGAAACCCATTTTTATTGGAGATATTGAGAACAAAAATGCCACAAGGTATATAGATTCCTAGATTTGAGAAATACAATGGTAAAGGAGATGCTAGCAACCATGTTTCAACATACACAACCTTACGTAGTGACTTCATTTTTGAAGATAAACTCTTGGATAAAAAATTTCCTTGGTCTTTGAAAGATACAACCTTAGGATAGTTTTTTTCCTTACCAAATAACATAATCAACTCATTCAATGAGATTTTTGATGCCTTTCTAAACCATTTCCAAGTGAAAATTGGTACTAATGGCTCTACCTGATATCACACAATGTAAAAAATGGGTAGATGAAAAGGTCACTAATTTTATAGCTCATTATCAACTGCTTTACTCATAAATCAACATTAAGGTTACTAATTTTGAAATTCAAAGGATGGGTATGTGCAGGATCATGATGGGCCAAAAAGTGGCAATATGATGGGTATGTGGCTGACGACTTTTTTTTTACCCAAAATTGATGAAATAAAAAGGGTTTTTAAAGGATATTCTCAGCTTTCCACCAATATAAATTATGCTTTAATTTGAGTTTAATAAATAATTATTAGTCATTTTCTATTTGAATTACAAATAAAGCCTTGATTGATAGGCTGATTGAAAAATATCTGTAGCTTTTAAATGGTATCAAATTTTTTGAATCCAAAACATGTGTCACATTCTATGCTTCACATACTATAGGATTAAAAAAAAAAATGAATTTCATGAATTTTTTAACAAGTTAAGGTGGTTAGACATACGAGTTTTTATATTGTCTAAAAGTTGTAATAAAAAATTTATAATTAATTATTTACTTGGAAAAAAATTAAAAAAAAATATGCATCACATTGGGACATGCGTCCTCTACTTATATATAAAATATTATAAAAAAATATTATCATTTTATTGTGGTTAGGGTGGTTAGACAGACACCTACTTCTTATTTTTTCCTTGAAATTTATGTACTACTGCATTGAAATTTAAAATTTTCACCAAATAGATTTTTTTTATTTGAAAATAAACCTAGTAGTTTAGAAACTAAATTAAATTTTCTACAGATTCTATTCTTACATATTTTTGAAATAATATAGATAACTTATTCAAATTTTTACATCATGTTGCCTAACTCTGATTTTTCTGAATTTTTTGCCACTTAAGGGCCTATTTTTTCCATGATGATCCTGCACATACCCAGATGTTCATTGATAAATTACAAAAAAATATTGAATACAAGCTTAAGATGATGAAATTTACCTCTTTTACAAACTTATTTACAATTCTGCAATTATCAGAACTCACTTAATCAACGTGTAGACAAAACTCCTTCAAGTAGTCCTAAAATATCTGAAACTATGCATCATAACAATTTTCAACCATTCAAGAAACCAAACAAGAGCTTTATATATATAAGTAAACCTCAACCAATCCATCATGTTGAACCTCAAGTGGATGCCATAAAAGAAACAACTCCATACCCATTTAAAGAAAATAATAGAAAATTCATCCTGCTACACAATACCCTACATTCAACCATGTTACAACTCTTGAGAAAAACTTAATCACCTTACCTCTCATTAGACCACTTGCTACCACTAAGAATTTACCTCTAAACTAAAATCCAAATTCCTTTTGTCAATATCACTAATACAATGGACATGATACTAAACGATGTATACATCTTAAACATTTAGTGCAAGACAGGGGTCATTAATTATAATCACATCTAGTTTTGTCGTGTTAATGATTAGGGAAATAAATTTGTCCCCCAACCAATCAAAATTTGCAAATATTTACCAATTCAATGCCAAACCACTAGCCATCTCATTTGGTAATGCTTGTGATACCAATAATAATGTAATGAATGTTGACAACATACAAGACATAACTTATGGTGACAAGAGTGATAATGAGGATGACCTACATACCATGATTGGATTTATTGATATTAAACCTCGTAAGGGCCAAACCAACTTGTCTATGAAAATTGCTTTCTCACATAGTGATATACTTAAGAATGCAGCAAATGGTCCTCTTCACATAGTCAAAAGAATCAATGACAAGGCTACAAATGGGATATTAATTGATCCTATATGTGTGGAGAATGTGATCACTGAGGAATTCTTATTTGTGCATGAAATTTACTAAGATTGTTATGAACAATCAAAAGAATGGATCAAAATTCATGATGGTTTTTCTCTCCCTATAATAGGTTCGATCAATCTACTGTAAAAAGTTGGACTAAAGGAATTAAATGTCTCATTCTCCATCACCTTTATGTCAAATCAATTCTATGTGAAGTTAGGTTATCCATGGCTACGCTCCATGGATGTTGTCTCGTCGAAAGTTCATAAATGATTTAAATTTCCATTTGGCAATGAAATTTTTACTATGCATCATAGTGGTTTTAATCCTTTGTCTTCCCATGGAAACTTTTCATTGGATTTCCTTTGGCCCAAACCTATGGAACCTATAAAGCCTCATGAAAACATTTTTTTCAAATCCTATCAAAAGTTCAAGGAAAATCACATAAAAAAATTATCTCTTGGAAATATTCATGATTCCATGATTATTTATACTCCTCAACCTATTATTAATGAACCAATGCTTGAACCAAAATACCTTCCAAGTAACCAAGAAATGTTCATCACAATTCATCCATCCATCTCCTATAAAAGACCATGAGATAACAATACAACTCCTTTGGTGCCTCCCCAGCTCAAACAAGTCTATAGACCTAAAGAGATAGTGGTTTCCCAACCCACGTCGGTTCCTTCTATTCCTCCCTTGTGGGAAGTAAAGAAAGAAATGTTTAATAAACCCACTCCTACACAATTACAACTTGAAAACCATTCAATAAGAAACAAAAAAGCTAAAGAGTGTAGGCATAGATATCATGATATTTCTCATTAGTTAGGAGAAAAGAATAAAACAACAAACCAAGGTTAAAAACTTACTCAAAAAAATCACGATGAATATCTACCTCAGTAACAACAAAAATATGAGCATACAATGGATATTGTCATTATATCTCCTATTGTGATTAACTTGGGTGATGATGATGAGACTATTAAGATTGATGAGGAAGTGCATAATGAGCTAATTTTTTTATTTTCCTCTTCAATGAACTTAGATGGGTGCAACCACTATGATCCTACTAAAAGAGTACATTGCCATGTGTTAAACCTAGTGATTTTCCTAGTATGACACTTTTTGTTACCCCTTAGGATAGTTAATTTTTGTTTGTATATGATGAACAAGATTGGGATGTAGATGACTTGCTTTAGGTCAGCTCACATGTTTCATACTAGCTTTCTTGTCTTTCTATGTTCTTTTTGATTGCATGTTTGTAATGTGATCCATCATATTTTTCTTCTTGGAATGTCTTTAAGTTTTTGAGCTTTCATTGGATGACCCTTGTTACTTCATTGGTGCAAGGATATAGAGAAAGTGAATCCATTGTGATATTATTCTATTTGTATCTTCATTCTTCTATATTTTTTAAACCTTGTCTTTTCATTTCTCTTGTGTTTTCCATTTGGGGATGATACAAAGCATTGAGACATTTAGGTCTCTTCCATATTTGGATTACATGTAGGGAAAATCTCCCTTTTCATGACATAGCTTTATTTGGAAACACCTGTTTGGAATAGGGCTTTCCAAATAAGCTCTCATGACCCTTTAATTAATTAGCATATATCATTTTCTATTTTAAGGTAATTTCTCACATTATGGTGTTTCGTAATTCCCTTAAACTGGGGGCATACATTGGTATTCTTACATTGGTATTGCTTCATTTCTTGCTTCACATTTTTCACAAAGGTTGAACATAGTGTAGCATTGGCATTACATCTTGATCATGTTGTGGCACCTTATCAAATTTATCAAGGAGTATCATAAATTTTGGTATGGTTGACATATGGAAGGTCTGTAGTCCTACCATGATGTTTCCATCTACCACCATTTTATGGGTACACACCTTGTAGACCTAGTGTGTGTTTCTCAGCTAACCTTGGGGCTCACCTAGTGTATAATAGACTACACTAGCATTTTTGATAATATTTCATAGCCACCTAGCATAACACAACTTTCTTTCTAGTATAGGCCCAAGGGTGAATGGATCCTCCTTAATTCCAACATTTGTACAATTGGACCTCTCCGAATGCATATTTGTCTACTTTAGTGTGAGTTTGATCATAATCCCATACTCTCACTAAAGTGGGGGATAAATGTATTGTAGGAAATTGTATACCTTTTCAATTTAACACTATGTTTGGATCCCTTAATTAATTAGACTTAATTAAGATTCTTATTTTCCAAATTATGCATTCCAAAGCCCTGTTTTTCTAATTTTCCAAAAGGGAAACCTACATTTAATTCCAAGAGAATTCAATATTTTAATAATCACCCAAAATTGAATGTATCATAGACTATTTGGCCAAGGCCCATTCACCGGTGAATGGATCCTCCTTAATTCCTATTTCATAAATTTTAATATGTTTTTGGCGGTATTTTAATGATTCATATTTCATATGCAATTATTAGATTTGGAATCTAATTTTTGAGAAATTAGATAAAAACCTATAAATACATAGTATTTTTATCATTTTAAATCTAAGGATCAATTAAAAGAATTCATATGAGAAAATATTATTTCCAAGAGAATTCAAGTGTAGATTTATCATCCATTTGTTGCAAAATTCAAGATCCTATCATCATGTTCAAGGTTATGTATGTTCATGTCACCTTGTGAAGGCTAATTTGCATTGTTGATCTTAAAGAATCTAAGAATTCAAGTATCCAACAGATTAAGCAAAGAAAGATCAAATTCCTTAGAGTGATGTGTGTGACTTTAGTCCTCTAAAGGAATCCATCAAAGGTTTGGTGAGTTGTAGCAAGCAAGTGTTCATTCAACATTCCTTCCATTTCTTAATTATCATTATCAATCTATCAAGGTTTAATTACCAAACATGGTATTTGACTAGGGAAAAATCCCATTCAAACAAAAAAATCCACTCTTTGTATGTGTATATTACTAGTTGAAAATTGACTAAAAGGATCTCAAAGAGAAATTTTGCAACATTGCATAAGTTCTCACCATTGTTTTCAAGCCACAAAAACTCAATTGTAGATTTAATTTCTGACTTTCTGATAGTGATACCTGTGCCAAACTAAAGCCAAGATCTAGCATCAGAGGACTACCAAATCTTATTCTAGATAACCTAACTAGAACCTATTTACCCTAAGGAAAAGAAATCCTTCAACAATTCTTAGAACCAATATTTAATGATAGGTACATGCATCAAGATCCCTCTTACATATTCTTGCAAAATATGATTTTAGTTTCTATATCTTCAAGATCTGGAAATTTATTATCTTGGCCATATTGTTCATTAGGTTTAGTTGCATCAAATCATTTCCATTTAGTTACAAATTCTAGTGTCCTAAGAAACCAGAGATTCAGATATGATTGGCTCACCCTAGGGTTGACATTCAATCTCTACACCTTGCAATCTCTTAGTTTGAATGAATATTTTAGAAGAGGGGCACCATTAGTTCCTTGCTGAGGTGAGTGTAGGATCATGGGGGTCCAAAAAGTGGCAATATGACAAAAAAGTGGCAGATGACTTTTTTTATCTGAATTTGATGAAATGAAAAGGGTTTATTGAGAAAATTTAATCTTTCCAAAAATATATGATATTCCTTATTTGGAATTAAATAGATAATTATTATTGATTTTGTACATAAATTCTAACTAAAGTCCTGATTGATAGGTTGATTATAAAAATCTATAATTCTTAAATAATTTCACATTTTTTGAATCCAAAATATGTAACACATTCTATGCTTCCCATACTGTAGGATAAAAAAATGAATTTCATAAAATTTTGACCAAGTTATGGTGGTAAGACAGACAAGTTTTAATATTTTTAAAAAGTTTTAATAAAAAAATCATAAATAATTATTTACTTGCAAAAAAAATACAAAAAAAAGTGGCTCATCTGGGCATGTGTCCTCTACTTATATTTAAATTTTCAAATAAATATATTATTTTTTCTTCTACTTAGGTTGGTCACACATACACCTGCTTTTTCTTTTTCCTTGAAAATTTAGTACTATTGCACTGAAATTTCAAATTTTCACCAAATAGATTTACTTTTTTCCAAAAAAGGAATAGTATCATAGATACTACATTCAATTTTCTAAAAACAAATTTCTTACATATTTTTCAAATTATGTTAATAACTTATTCAAATTTTTATTTCATGTTTCCCAACTCCATTTTTCTAAATTTTCATTGCCACTTAACGGCCTAGTTTGGACCCCCATAATCTTGCATTGACTCACTCATTCCCTTCATTCTTGTCTTCTTATTCACTTTTCTTTGCATCTCCTTCCTTATCACCTTCATCTTTTGTTTCTTTCTCTTCTTCTTTATCCTCAACATTATTTTCACCTTCATCGGTGGCATGTTCTATGTCTTCCTGAAGAACAGATGTCTCTGGCTTTCCTTGGTCATTACTTATCGATGGGAGAGTGGATAGGTCCTCTATAGTACCATGAGTAACTAGAGGAATAAAGGTGTTATCCTTATAATTTTCTTCTCTCATCATTGCCTCTTCATCTATAACCTTTTCAACATCATCATTTCCTTACACTGGTTCTTTTGTATTCAAAGGAGCATTATCAAGATTTTCCTCCTCATCAGTAGCTCCATCATTGATCTCATGCTCATGTTGAGCATCATCAGTGTGAACATATTTTTCCAGATTAAGCTATGGGGCACTAGAATCATCATTTAAAATTTCTTCAGTTGTCGAGAGCATACCCAACTTCTATACAAGTTCCTTAGCCTTGTCATTACATTCTTTCTGGATCATATCATGATCCTTTTATCCATTCCCATAAGAATATTTACTTTCTTCTTAGTTCTAAGCTCCTTGTTGTACATGGTAGCCAATGTGGCTTAGTTTTCTTCAGTTAGGGGAGCGCCAACTCTCTCTAGTGCTTCATCTTTCATCTTTTCATGCTTCATTATTGCATTCTCTCTTCTTTTCAATTAAAAAAACCAATCATCATTTTATATATCCTTCTAGATATTATGCATATCAACTTCAAATATAGAAACATATTTAACTATGGCTTCAATTATTGTATCTTTATCTACCTCATTCACATCTTTATATGTTTTTGTTGTCTCCTTTAACATCTCATTTCATAATATACTATTGAAAAGTGCATCAAGATTCATAGGAGTGTGAGATTTATTAGTTTTCTTCTACTTCTTTTCTTTACCTAGAGACTTCTTTGTTTCTTTCTACCTCTTCTTTGGAGGAGCCTTCTTAGTTTCCTTCACTTTTCCCTCTTTTGAATTATGAGTCCTTCTTTCTCTTTGTCATCTTCCTCATTAATCTTTGTATCTAGAATATGAATTATGTTTCTTTTCCTAATCAGAGGGGCTTCATCCTCTTCCAAATCTTCTTCCTTGGCAACATTCATGCCACTTTTCTTTTTCCATGTAGCTTTCTATTTCACTCTTCTTTTAGAAACAACATGGGTTACTTTGGTAGCAATTTTCTTTGATTCTTCCCTAGTGGCATGAACTATCGAAGGGGATTTATCCTTTATTAGAGAACTATTTTTGGTTTTCCTCTTCTCAGTAGCTGAAGGAATAGATATGGTATAAAATCTTCCTAATCTCCTTGAGCTATTGTAGGCTTCTAATATACTCATATTAGCTCTAGATCTATCTTTGGCATACTTAACTCTTTCCATTGAAAGACCACTCTCTTGTGCATATATGCCAAGATCTTGCCAAAATTATTTCTCATCATTGGTTTCATAAACTCCAAGTGAAATTCCATTGATTTTTCTTTATATGTTCCATATCTTGGTCTATTAATATTTTTAGGACTATTCATCAGTACCTCTACACAACCAACAAGTTATGCCTTTGAGACTTCATAACCTAGTTCTAGAACCCAAATGGTCCTATGTTTGACTGATTCCATAATACAAAAATTTGTGGTTATTAGGAAAGTAATGTCATTTGTCTATCTCTCATTCATTCTTTTCTGGAATATTGAAAAGAAGGTTGTAAGGGGATCATCCTGAGCATTCATATCTCTTAAGACCTCTCATATAATCTCCTATTTTGTGTGCAACATGCCTTATATTTGACTAGTTAACCTTCCCAATCATTGCAACTTCCCTTGAGAAGTAGAAGAGAAAAAAATTACCATTGTTCCATATTTGAACACATACTTCTTAATTTCCTTGAAATTCTCCATAAATTATTGTTAGAGAAATTCACAGAGGTCATAATCAACATTGTTTTCAACCATGTCTTATGCCGCATGGATTGGGGTGGCAGAGATAAAATTATCTCTATTGGTATTGTAAATCTTGTATCTAATAAGAATAGTTGCATATCTAACATTCGGGCTCCTAATAGGATTTACTATGAGGGGTCTTTAATCAAATGCAGCACTCATTTTCTCCATTACATCATTATTTTTGATAGAATTCAAGACTATAACTGGTCAATTGGACCATAAACCAGTTATTTCTCTAATTACCTCCTTAGTAATCATATGAGGGCCATCAATCCACATAAATTGGTCATGAATTCTAGCTAGGTCCATTCTGATATACTTCTCATCATAGCTAAAACTCGGAAACTATTACCATACATCCAACTTCTTCTTAGCTAGGGTTTGGTATTATGTCTTAAAGGTAAAATCATCTATAGTTAACTCATTCATCCATAGGTCCACTAATTTGTTGGGAGATTTCTCATCTATACTTCCATTAATGTATTCCCTAATGTCTTTGGTAGGTAAAACTCCATATGGTATATGTGAAAATGCACCTAAAGGATCATCTTCTATGGCTTTGGTGGGATATCTTTTAAACTTTCATTGTGGCTTTTGACAAACATCTACAATATTTAGTCTTGCCATGATATTTAAACTACTTTCAAACAATAATTCTTGAAAACTAGGGTAGGTAAGTGCAGTGTACGAAAATGCATACCCTTGCATTTTCACACTTGTTTGGACCTGCCTTTCTTTGTTTATTCCTATTTATGTCTTAATTCATCCTATTTTGCATCCACAAGCCTAATAAATTATATCTTTGTCATGGCTAATCTCGACAAACATCAAAGGATAAATGATAATTTAATAATTCTAGATGTGTATCCCTAATTTTTGGGTCGGGACTAAGATGCCACCTAGGGAATCTTTGTCCCCCAAAATTCTTGGGACCTTAATTTCAAATGGAACTTAAATGGGCCCCTCTTTGGAGTCTGTGCCCCAAGTTTTAAGACTTGGGACTAAGAAGCCACCTAGGGCATCTTAGTCCCCCTTAAGGTATTTTTGGGATTTAATTTCAAATCTTGGTGGGATTTAGCCTCCTTTAATTAATGATTTAATGTGTTGGCTTCTTGTGGTGTAATTTCTAGATATTAAGCATGGATAAGTATAAATACAAGGTTCAAGCATTCATTTTTCATCCTAGCAACTTGATTATTAATTCCTAAGGAAATTTTTTGCGATCAAGAAACATCAGGTCCCTAGGTAGGCAATCTAGGAACATTGTAAGCAACTTAGAATTTGACGTTTTTCTAAAAAAACCTCTACTGGGACTAAAAATCCCTTCCTAGCATCTTAGTCCCTCTAAGGGTTTCTGGCTCAGAACCCTGTATGTGCTATTTTCTTTCTATTTCACATTCTGGAACTTCAAAATATCACTAGTAGGACCAAGACGCCCTTACTGGCGTCTTAGTCCCTGTTGACTTTGACTTTGCAGTTATTAGGATTTGAATGTGCTTTTTTGTGCTTCTATTGGCTTCTTTTAGTTTTCTATTATAGTTTGTAGAATTACTATAATTTCAATTTCTTTCATTTCAAGTGTATTTGTTCAATATTGCATCATGGATATGTACTTTGGAAAATTTTGGATGTTCCTTAAATCTTTGGTAGATGTGTGAAGTTGTGAATTTGGTAATGATCCTAATGACATTGAGCACACTCATGCTCAATAAACTCCTAATTCATGTCCTTCTCATGATGTTGACATCATTGGAGAAGATGATATCAAAATGAATATGTTCCTAAATGATTGTCTTAACAACCTTGATGCTAATGCATCCTTTTATCCATCAATGAAACAACCAAAATACCCTACAATACCACCTCTTGAGATGTTTGGTTACTTACATCCTGGAATTAATTTTATTTTTTAACATAAGTTCCCTACAATAAGTGAACCTAGCTCCTCTAAACAAGCAAACACTTAACCATTTTATAATAAAAAAGTAACAAACACTCCAATCAATCTAGAAGAAACATATGGAAAAGGATTCACAATATTGAGTAAAGAAGGATTTGATACAAAAAGTGAACATGAAATTAATCAGCTCCTAGAGAACATATACCAACTAATGAAAACACAAAGGGGTTAGGATACCAAGATCCCCCTCACAAAATAAATTCTCCTAAAGAATACCTAAAGCTACGTAGTAATGGTACAGTGATCTTAGATTATCCTCCCGATATGAATGTCCTTATTCCTAAAGAGAAACCAATGATTCATAACAATGAAAAGGATGATAGGATCACCTTAGGTCCTCCTTCTCAACCTTCAACTCAATAAATTGGTGAATCTAGGAAGTTCAAGAGGCCCTACAAGCTACAAAAACTAAAGTTCCCTTGTCCACCACCTGAAAGTGGAAGGAAACTACAATTGATTTTGAATAAAGAACTAAAACATTACCACCAATGAAAGATAGGCTTATACTATATCCTAAAGATGCAAAAGTTCCACATTGTCACTACCACATAACTCTTGGACATAGTACCAATGAGTGTCATACATTCAAGTTAGTATTGAAAACATTTCAGTTTGATGGCAATGATTTCCATCTAGTAATTGAATAGAAGGACCCTAAAGCCCCTTTATCATGTAATAGTTGTTGAACATTATATTCTCACTATTCCATGATCTTTATCATCACCTACCTCAATTCATTCTTGTCTTGCACTTAGTGGGGACAAGAAGTAGATAGTCTTGTCCTAGTAATGAATTTGTCGTTGTCCCTATGGTTTGTTGTCTACCTTTTGCCTATATAGACTGAGATTGGGGAGAAGATGACTTGCTTTACGTTTACTCTTATGTTCCTTACTTGTGTTTTCAATTATTTCCTTTTGTTTTGTGTGATTACATGTGTGTAATGTGATCCCCCGTTCTATTTGATGTTTCCTCTCTCTTTGTGCATTCCTCTATTTTTACCTTCATTCTTCTAAATGTCATAAGCTCTTGCCTTTTTCATTGGTTTTCACCTTGCATTTTCACGTGTCTTGTGTTTTCCTTTTGGATATGATGCATGGTGTTGAGACACCCTATGCCTCTTCCATGTTGACCCAAAAGGTTTTTCTTTGTTTTCACTTTCTTTGTGTCATTTTTCTAGTTCTATGTGTATTTGGGGAATGATGACACTTTCTAGCTCTGTAATTTCATCGTAGCAAAGAGACATACTGAGCCCAAATCAATAGATCCCTTATGTGTTTCTAGGGGGAAACCCTCTTTTTCATTTTCTTTTCCATGTTTGTCTACTTTAAAGTAATTGCTCACAACATGGTGTTTAGAAATTTCATTAAAGTGGGGGCATACATTGGCATGATTTCATGTGCATTTTCATGTTCCTTGACATGGTTTTATTACTTCATATGATGTGTTTTTCTGTTTGTGGTGACATTGGGAGTAATGTCCTTCAAGAGCTTGATCTATCTTAGCATATTACATTCCTCTTAGTGGTGATGTGACACACCACATTCACTAAGTTGTGAATATTCTATCCTTTGATTGGTCCTCTCTTGGAGACATTAGGAACAATTTCCCCTAATATTAAGACCTCACACAAACTAAGAAAAATCCCTTCGAACATCCCTCTTTCTTATTGTGTTGTATTTTTGTACCTTATTAAAGTCATGGAGGTATGCCTTAAATATTGTTTACTAGGGCTCACCTAGTGAACAACTAGCTTCACTAGCCCTTGTGAGCATGCATTTTTGTACCCTATTAAAGTCATGGAGGTATGGCTTTAATATGGTCCCTTGGGGCTCACCTAGTGAACAACTAGCTTCACTAGCCCTTGTGAGAAAGCATTTTTGTCCTTATCATAGTGAACTAATTTGATATGGACCTCTTGGGGCTCACCTAGTGAACAACTAGCTTCACTAGCCCTTGTGAGCATGCATTTTGTTTTCCTTTTTCTTTTTCCTTTTCCCTTTTTTTTCTATCTTTGATGGTGTATGTTTGTGATCTGGTTAAATGGCTTCATATATCATCCTCATGCATGTTACTTTTTTCCTATTTTGGTCTACCATAGGATCTTGGTCCTAGGGGCTTGGCCATCCTCTTGGTTATTGTCATATTATGTTACAAACATTTGTACATTTGAACCCCTCTTGGTTGTGTGGTTGGCTACATTAGTGTGAGTTTGAAGCAAGTTCATCTTCTCACTAAAGTGGGGGCTAAATGTAGTGTAGGAAAATGCATACCCTTGCATTTTCACACTTATTTGGGCCCGCATTGCTTTGTTTATCCCTATTTATGTCTTAATTGGTCCTATTTGGCATCCACAAACCTAATGAATTATATCTTTTTTATGGCTAATCCTGACAAACATCAATAGATAAATGATAATTTAATGATTCTGACTATCTATCCCTAATTTTTGCATTGGGACTATGACACCACCTAGGGCATCTTTGTCCCCCAAAGGTCTTGGGACCCTGATTTCAAATGGAACTTAAATGGTCCCCTCTTTGGATTTTGTGCCCCAAGTTTAAAGACTTGGGACTAAGATGCCACCTAGGGTATCTTAGTCCCCCTTAAGGTATTTTTGGGATTTAATTTCAAATCTTGGTGGGATTTAGCCTCCTTTAATGAATGATTTCATGTTTCAGCTTGTTGTGGTGTAATTTTGGGATATTAAGCATGGATAAGTATAAATACAAGGTTCAAGAATTCATTTTTCATCCTAGCAACTTGAGTATTCATTCCTAAGGTAAGTTTATGAGATCAAGAGCAAATCTTCAAGAATTTGGAGCCATCATCAAGATTCAAGCATCATATAAAGGATATTCCTGCATCATGTGTTTTAAGCTAAAATGTGTGATGTAGGGTTTTGATTCAAGCAAATAATTCAGGTCAAGACCTATCAAGCCTTCATTCAAGTCAAGATCTAAATTTAACCTAGCCACCTCACACAATTTTGCAGATTTCACAACAAGGGTTTGGTGAGTTGCAACATAGAAATTTTTTCATTCATCATTTCCCTTCATTGTTTTATTTCATTTCAAGGTTTAATTACCAACAAGGGGTTTGACCAAGGAAAACCCCCATTTACTAAAAATCAACAAGTTTTTCCTCTTTTGCATGTTTGTGTTTGGAGATTCAGGTTGAATACTTGAAGATCATTTGAAGTGCAAAGTTGCAAAGTTTCGATCTTCATGAAAACTCACCTATAGGTTGGGTGAACCCACAAAAGTGGTTTACAATTGGAGTGTGGAAGGAAAAGTTGAAAAAAATGACCCCATGCCAATTTTTTTTAATTTTTGGGGTTCAAACAAACTAATAGGTTCGAACGAACCTAAAGAGGGTTCGAATGAACTAGGGTTCAAACGAACCCATTCAATTAACTTCCCACCATTCCCACAAAAAAACCCAAAGGAAACCCTGGTTCAAGCGAACCCCTAAGGGTTCGTTCAAACCCCCCATTTCCCTCCTTCTCCCCCACAAGTGGTTAAAAATTCCATAATTTTGTGCTTCAAAGTTTGGGTTGAGGATGAAAATGTAGGAGATTTCACAAACCCAACTAGATGATGGTAGTGCTCAGAACGAGCTATCCAACGAATATAATATGAATATGTTTTGGTTTTATTATGTATTTGATTTTTTAGTTTTATTAAACATAGGTTTTTCATAGAAAATTAAGCTCTTTGTTCTGCACATGTGGAACAATAGTAGATTATCAAAATAAAATTTAAAAAAATATGTTCAGGCTAGGTATTGATGTCCTTGATCCATTAATTGTCTTTTTGAATTTCGATACATACATAAAAAAGTTATGTTGTATACAGTTTGCCTATGTCTGAATTGTAATTGGTTTGAATTCAAAACTTGATTAAGGAAAAAATATTCAATAAAACACTATGAAACCAAATGAAAGGGATAGATATTGTAGTTACAAATCTAAATTCTAAAAAATTAGAATTTTATCCTTCATGGAAAAAATGTTATGTTGTATACGGTGAGCATCACTACTTTAAAATGTTATTTACTGAAAAAAACTAGTTTTCAAAGGAGATGGAAAAGGAAGTGAAAATTGATTCCAAAGTTTTTGAAAAAAATATATTTAGAATATATAGACAAAATGTTACAAATCACTAGTTTGCATCATCTTCAAATTCCTCACGGTTTAGCCGCTATAGGTGCCCAAAACTGAAAATTTAGTTAAAAACATTTAATTCAGTGTCCAGTTTGCCCAAAATTTGTAAACCAGTATTGTGGGATCACCCAGCTAGATATTGAGGTTTCAAGATCTGAGCTCTGAGAAGAAGGAAGTGCATACATTGGACCTCAGGATCACTTTTAGAGATCTCAAAAATTCCAAATGGGACTAAGTCACCACCTAGGGTGTCTTTGTCCTCCCTGGCATTTTTTGAGAGCTTCTTTACATTTCTAGAATCCTCATTACATCTCCAAACTTCCCAAGTAAACACACCCTAACTTGTTGTTGCATAGTTTCAAGCTTTTGCATTTGTATTACATAGTTTCAGTATTACTAAGTTTTGTGAGTTGAATGTTAAATTGTCTTTTCCAAGCTTTTGCTTGGTGGTGAACCCCTCAAAGTTTAAAGAATCCCTATCTAGGTCTTCCTTGTTCAGAATTGACTCATCCTTTGGGTTGATAGTCAATCCAATTTGGGATCCTAGGACACTATTGAATGACCTAAGAACAATAGGGGCATTTCCCCCTTATTTTCTTTATGGTTTAGTAAGAATCGATAAATTCCTTTTCCTTTCCTTTTTGAACTAGGGTTTTAATGCTTTGAGCTTTGAATTTCTTTTTCACTTCAAATTTGATTCTCATTGCTCTATTCTCCTTCGATTCATTTTGATGATTCAAATTTTCCTTGTCAAATTTTCTTATAACTCTTTGATTTGACCTAAATTTTAAATAAATTCTTCAAACCATAAAGTTGGTAACCCTAAAACCTATATGCACAATCACCTTCTAAAGTTTTACAAATCTTCACATTAGCATATTTTCTTCTGTAATCTTCTCGAATAGATTAAACATTCCATTATTTAGCACAATCCCATGTTGTGGCTTCACCATCTATTTTTGGTGGGGTACATAAGATATCCATTAAAGGTCCCTCTAAGTCATAGTTCTAGGCTTAGTTATCGAAGGAAAAATCTGCACCTGAGGGTGGTATATATTTTTCCTTGTTCTTAGTCTCCTCTTTTTTTCTCTATATTTTTTCCATTTCCTTCTTTAGTTCAATTGGATCAATCTTTTTTACTAGTTCATTCTTCTTTACTGAATTGTCCTTATATTTCTTCTTCTGCAAAATTTAGTAATATGTCCAGGCCTACTAAAATTGTTGCATCTAACATTTCTCTAAGTATTATTCCTTCCATTCATTATGGATCTACATTGACTAGCTTTATGTCCAAATCCATAACATGTATAATATTAACCTTTGAAAGATTGAATCATTCTACTATTGTTATATACATTCATTACTTGACTTCTACATTTATTTTATCTATGTCCAAATATTTTTCTTGTAAAGCATTGACTAGTAAAGGATGGTACATTCTAATTCATTCTGCTTCTAAATTCCATTGCCCCATATCTAGATTTATCACAATAATAAAAATATATCATTGAAATATGGCTACCTTTGATCATTTAGTTGTATGAACAAAGGTCTTCTAGTATTATTTTGTTTGTTCTAGATCTTTCCATTGTACTTCTTGGATTTATTCTTCTCTAGTTCATTGATCTTCCTGACATTAGGTGAGTGAGGTGATCTTGAGCTTTCTCATTTTTCGAGTGCCAAACCACATTTGTCATTAGATGTTTTCTAACCTACAATCAAATCATCAAGCATTGTAGAACTTGTCTTGAATTTATCTTCATGACTTCTTACCTTCTCTAGATCTGATCTCAAATTTACCACTTCTTGTTCAAGCCTCATGCATTCATCAATTTTTCTTGTCACCAATGCATTTAGGCACTCGTCAACTCTTTTCTTTTATTCTACTTGCAGTTTCAATTTGGTGAGATATTCATTTGCTTTCTTTAATTATTAATTGAATTCCTTACGCCTTTACCTAAACTTCTTGATCTTCTCTCTCAATTTTTTGATGCACTCATTTTCCTCTTTAAGATTTTCCTTCAAATCTTTTTTTTCGTCTTCAACTTTGTTAAGATCTTCAAGAGAAACTTTGTGTTCTCCATATTTTTCAATCATGTGATCTTCTTTTGTATATTCAATGTCAAGAATTTCTTCTGGGGGAGTAGGAAACTTTATATCAACCATGTGTTCAATCTCCAATATCTTTTGAAAGTGGTCTAGCTCCTTCCAGGGATCCAAGCTCTAATACCAATTGTTCAACACTCAAAATACTAAGAGGGGGGTGGTGAATCAGTATTTTATTAAACCATTCAAAAATTATCCATCCAATTACCAAAGCACATTCAAATGATATAGGAAAAGAAAGCATGAAACATCCAAAACATCACATAACATATGAACACACAAATTTTTACATGGAAAACCCAAAGTGGTAAAAACCATAGTGAGTGCTAGCTCACAATATATTGCATCTAGATATAGTATATTACAAAAATGCTAACTATAGCTGGAATCACTACCCACATAGAATACAATAGAAGATAGAAGAGGTGGATTACAACCTATTGAACTATTACAATTGCATCTACAATATGTTGGATTATAGTTCTAATGAAGTAGAAAACAATCTTTGCACAGATCTGGATCAATTATTTTATCTACTCTAAATTCACATAATTCAGACAACTATGATCACATTCACATCACACACATGTAGTTGGAACACCATACATGTCATAATTCACACATTTCTCACATTTTTTCATCAAAACATTGAAATTAATCTCATATATATATATATATATATATATATATATATATATATATATATATCCATCCACGTCAAGTGTAACATCAATTAGGTCAGCCTAATTGGGTGTAACATACAAAACTAAACTTTTCATCCTCAAAAAATTTCATCCACATCTCACACCTTAATTCAAAAGTAAATTCACCTCAACATAGCTTGAGATATACCTAATATAGGTCCTACATAATAGTGCAATATAGATTAATCCTTCGCAACACACCAAATGTGTTAGGTCAGCCCCAAATAAGACCTAAACTCAAAAAACTTCATCTTTTTTCCTAATTAACCACACGTGGAACTTAAAAATTTATCCCATATGGAATTCCCACTAAGATGACATGTGGAAGAATATCTTCAACATTGTAACTCAAAATAATCATCCATGAAGTAATGCAAAATCTTCCACACTGACAATCTATACAAGATATAACTTCAATTTATAAAATTGAACTTTGTCATTCATATCTTCTAGGATACTTCACCAAAAAATAAAAAAATCTTGGATGTAGATGTATTTAATGCAAACTGAATTATTGTTAGAATCAGAGAGAGATATATGTATTTGCGGTGGAGTGCGGACCCAAAAACTAACACACTGAACCATAGTACTACCAAATTTGATACTTAGACAATTTTTGTGTAACTCTACATTTCAGACCAACTTATCGTATACAAATATCTTCAAAAAAAATTTAAAATCATGTTAGGATGATCCACAACAATTCTGACATCAATAAAAACAATAGATCATGTGATATGTATATACCATTCTCATGTTCCTAGACAACATCATCTGCAAACAAGGATGAGTATTGGATCAAGGCTATGGAAGAAGAAATAATGTAGATTGAGAAGAATCAAACTTGGGAACTTGTACCAAGACTAGCAAAAAAAAATTTATTTGAACTAACTGGGTATTCCAAAACAAACTAAATGAGAATAGAGAAGTTGTAAGACACAAGGCAAGGCTTTTTTGTAAAGGCTACTCACAAGTAGAAGGAATAGAATTTGAGGAGACATTCGCTTCGATGGAAAGAATGGAAGCTATCATGATGTTTTTGGCTTTTTGCAACACATACGAATTTCAAAGTATATCAAATGCATGTGAAGTTTTCTTTCTTGCAAGGAAGATTGGAAGAAGAATAATCCATATAATAACCAAAAGGATTTTAGTTAACAAATAAATCAGATATGGTTTGCAGATTGAAGAAGGAATTATATGGGTTGATCAAGCTCCTAGATCTTGGTATGCAAGGTTGGATAGGTACCATAGATATAAGTCTTTACTTCAAATTTGAAAAGGATCAAATCTTGTTTGTGGTTCTGTATGTTGATGACATAATTTTTTGGAGGAAATGAGGCCATGTGTAGGAAATTTATAGAAGAGAGGAAAAAAGAATTTAAAATGTCAATGAATCTATTCCTTGTGCTATAAATCAAACAGATAAATAAAATAATTTTCATTTAACAATCAAAGTATGTCAAGGAAATGTTGAAGAAGTTTGGAATGGAAGATTCTAAACCATTATGTACCACTATGGTTACTGGTTTCAAGTTGAGCAAGAATGATGAATCTCCTAATGTTGATCAGAGCAAGTATAGATCAATGATTGAAAGAAGTTGCTATGTCTAGATGCTACTAGACCAGATATCATGCATGTAGTTTGTCTTGTGGCTAGATTTTAAGAAGATCCTAGAGAGTCACATGTTGCAGAAATAAAGAAGGTATTCAAATACTTGAAGGGCACTCTGGATCATGGCTTGTGGTATCCAAAGGATACTAAATTTACTCTAAGTGCTTACATATATGTAGACTGGGTTAGTTGTGTAGATGATAGGAAAAGTACGAGTGGTGGTGCATTATTTCTTGGATGTAGATTGGTGTCATGGCTAAGAAAGAATTAAGATTCAGTGTCTTTATCTATTGCAAAGGTGAATTATATGTAAACATCTTGTTGCACATAAGTTTTTTTGATGGAGAAAACATTAAAGGATATCAGAGTGGTGTATGATGAAACATTTTTTCTTGAATGAACAAGACAATTGAGAGGGGGGGTGAAGCTAAATCAATTGTATCTTATCAAAACATCAAAACTATCATTAACATTCAGATCCACAAATATTCTTCAAACCCATAATTTGTTATGAATTATTAGCATGAAAAAAAAAAAAATAGAAACTTAATCAACTCAACACCATGCACAAGACAACACTAGATCTATGTGGAAAACCCAAGAAGGAAAAGACCACGGTGATAATTAGCTCACAATATACGTAATAACAAAGATAATATAAAGGCTCATGCCAGAATTATAAGAATTATTATATGAAATTTCTACCAATTATAAATAGTCTTCCCATTTATAATTCTGATCCATGCAATACATTCTTATTAGATATTATAACACTTGGTTTACCCTTTTTTTTTACCATCTACCTCAAGGTGATAAGCTAAACTTATGTTCAACTATGTCCCAAGTGAAGAAAATAAGGTTTGGAAAAACCTTGACATTGCACGAGAATCCTTATCTAAAATATATTTTCTTAGGAACTCCATGTAACCTAAACACCTCTTACATATACTTGTGAGCTATAATTGGAGCTCAATCTATTAGGTTCCCTAAAATAAAATAATCTACCTTGGTAAGATTATCCACCACTACTAGAATAATATTATGCTTATTCCTAGAAATTGGATGACCTTGCACAAATTCCATTTTAATTAATTGCCATTTCCTCTCTAGATTTTTGTGAGGATACAATAGTCCTTCCAAGTGATGATGTTATTCCTTCACCCTCTAGAACTCTAGACAACTTGGTACAAATATTTTAGCATCCCTCTTTATTACTTTCTATAAATATAATGACTTTACATCAACCAACACCTAATAAGTTATGGTATGAACCTCTTTCCATAGTATATTCCTTAATTCCTTAGAGTTTGTTACATAGATTATTCCTGTAAACCTTATTGAACCATTAGGCTGAAGGTGAAATCCATCATACCTTGAGTCTTGTAGATCATCCAAGAGTGCTTGCTTGACTTTCTCGTAGTACTCAATGCCCTTTTTTTTCTACAACACTTGACTTTAGAAATCAGTATGGGTTGATATCATCAAGGAGACATGTCTCCTTTGACTTAGGGCATAAACAAATTAATTTTCTCTACCCTTAATATAATTTATCTGAAAATTATAGTCTAATATCAACTCAAGTCATCTCCTATGTCATGCATTCAGATTTGGTAGAGTAAAAAAAACTTTAGACCATAGTGGTTGGTATTTAGTTCAAATGGTTTCCCTAGAAATTAGTTCCTCCACATCTACAATGCATGGAAAAATACCACTAATTCTATCCCATGCAAAGCATAATTTTTCTCATAAGGCTTCAATTTTTTAGGTTTGTAGGCAAAGACTCTCCCATCCTACATCAACACTCCACCTAGACCTTCTCCTGAAGCATCCGTGATGATGAAAAAATCACCTTCTAGATCTGGTACTTTTAGTATTGGAGTTGTAGTTAAATTCTCCTTAAGTTGATCAAATGTCACTTGATATCTTTTTGACCACTCAAATGTTTTCCCCTTCCTCTCCAATGTTGTTATGGGAAAAGCTATCTTAGAAAAATTAGCTACAAAATTCCTATAATATCCTGCCAAACCCATAAAGCTTTGGGATTTATGTACATTCTTCAAAAAGACCATTCGAGTATTTATTTAATCTTTGCTAGATAAGCTAAAATCCCATCTACTAAAACCACATGACACAAATACTACACCTATTTATAAAAGAAAGTAATTTTTGAGAGTTTTACATGAATCTTTTACTCCCTCAGGAGTTGGAGAACAATCCTCAAATTTTTGACAAATTCTTGCTCATTCTTGGAGTAGATAAGAATTTCATCTAAGAAAACTAAGAAAAACTTTTCTAAACAATCCTTGGACATGTTCATTAGGTTCATGAATGTTGTAGGTGCATTTTTCAGTCCAAAAGGTATAACTTTGAACTCATAATGACTATACCTTATCCTAAAGGTTGTTTTATAAATATCTTCATACTTGATCCTTAGTTGATGATATATTGATCATAGATCAATTTTTGAAAGCACCACCACTCCTTTCATCTGATCAAAAATATTATTGATTCATGGTAAAGGAAACTTGTTCTTTATCATTGACTTATTTAGTAGACAATAATCTATACACAAGCATAGTGTATCATCTATAGAGAAGGGTGATTTTCTACACTTGAGACTCTCAATTCATAGAAGAGACTAAGGGAGTGAACTACCCTAAAATACCTCAAACTACCTAATAAGCTAAAATGGAAGTGGAAATAAAGTTATGTTTCCCTTATGTTTTATGATAGGAGTTTTCTAAAAGTAGGTGAGTAGACCAGAGAGGTCCCAGACTACAGACTAGACAACTCTATGACAGAGGATGGAAGCATGGATTTCAGACTTCAGTAGGCTATGGTGGAGGCTCAAAGGAATGCTTGTGTCCTATATAAATAGAGGGTCAAGTAGCAGCCAAAAATACATAGAGTGAACTAACAACCCAAATATTCTAGTTTTACAAGTTGACAAAAATATATGGAAATGAAAAGTACAAGAAGAATAATACTTTAACTAAGAAATATAAACTATTCTAATGGAAAAATAATGAATAAGAAAGAAGAATTCCAACTTACTCATGGTCCAGTTCTCCAACTATCTCCAAGGAAACAAATAGAACCTACAAAAATAGTAACAAGAAAAATGTTGGAGCTAGGTTTTGGAACATGCCTTATTGAATCCCTATTTCGGTGTTCCCACCTCCATGAATAGCCAATAAACCAGAAAATGTAGAAAAGCGATAAAGGAGTAGAGATAAACAACAATCTAAATGCTACTCTACAAGTAAGATAATGCAAATAATAAAATAGACACAATATCACCTCCCTTCTGTGAGTGCTTAAGGTTGATAGAGAAAGTGTTGGTGTCAACCACCTCCCAAGAGCACAACTTGCAAATAAATCTTCATAGATGAGAGAAGCACAATGCTATTTCACCAGAGATGAAAATATATTCAAATGAGATGATAAGTTACATACTATACAAGCCTTTTAAAGGCATGAAAAAATGTAACTCATGAAAAACTATCTGATATAGGAAAAAACCACCTAAGGTAATTATCTAAGTTAAACATAACACTACACTAACATACCCCATTAAGTGCAAAAATAGGGAGATTATTATGGAAAATGAAAGGCAAGATGGTTCTGGGCTACAAATACATTTAGGTACCCATGCACAAATACTATGCAATGCAATGCAATCTCTTACAACCAGAGAAAAGGAGAAAAACCCTGTGGGAGAAAACTCCTCTCCAAAAGAGAAAAAAAAACAAGATGCATGGATGGAGGACTCAATAACACCCCCAAAGGACTACATAAATCATGTATATACAATCAATGACCCCCCATAAGAGGGAAAGAGAGAGACTATGTAGCACCCCCACAATGTGTAATCACTTGGAAAAATGGTAAGTACCTGAAGACAAAACATGATCCAATGTCAAAAAACAACTTGTCTCCCTTTTAGAAGAAACAAAACCAAGTAAAAATGTAGGAATGCTTCCCATTCCATATAGGAATTGAAAGGAAGAAGCATGAAGATGTATGATTATGTCTCTAAAATCTGCTCATTTGTCACCAAGACCTTGGAAGATTATTCCACAAACCAATTAGGAACATGCCCAATCACAATAGGAGGTGACAAACAAGGTACCACTGGAAATTGATTTTGAAAATTCTCCAAAGATAGATATGGAGTGACAATAGTTGTACCACAACTATCATCAAATAGGGAAATTAATCCTTTAAATGTGTCTTCCAAGTCTAAAATGTGAGAACAATGAACCAATGTTTGACAAATAGGAATCCCAATTAGGAAGACAATGAAAATCATGCTGCTGAGGAATGATGAAAGTACTTAATGAAGGTGGATCAACTATCTCTGAAAAAGAATCAAGAACATCTGAAGCAACTGCAACTTTATTTGAAATATCAAAAACCTCCAAAGGATCAAAAGCATGGTTTATCTTCTCTGAAGAATAAAGAGGTGTGTCACAAAAAATGTAGCCTTGAAATTTTCACTCATTTGGGCCTTTCCTATGGACTTTGGCCTAATTTTTCCCAGACTTATTGTTGTAATGTGGCCAACACATTCACATTATGCCTTGAATTCTTGTGAGTCAACAAAAACCTAATGATGTCTTGCAAAGATGGTGCAAAGTGTTGTAACCCACTTTCACACTTTTCTAAGACCTTTATAGCATAATTCACCTAAATAACTTATTTTTACCCTTTACCAAGCCTTATTTCAAAGTTTTGTAAGGATTTTTAACAAACTCTCACACTTTCCTAGGATTATCATCAATAACTTGACCCTTTCTTATGTCTAAATGGCCCCATTATGCACTTACAGGTCATACATAAGTGTGTTTCAGAGGACAATCTTGTTCAACAACATTAATTACACTTTAATTCCTAACAATTAGCAAAATTCCCCTAGTGGGACCAAGTCGCCACCTTGGGCGACTTAGTCCCATCTAGCTTAAAAATAACATTTATTTCAATATTCTAGCAGGATATTGTCCTCTAAACTCTAAGGTCAGCCAATGATGTATTTTTGAGAAATTAGGGAAAATCATGTATAAATAAAGGGTTTTCCCCTCATTTTGACCTCTCCTATCTCTTAACTTACTCAACATTTCATTCTTCTCAATCAAGAATTCAAGCACTCTAAGCACTTCAAGAACTCATCCATTGGAGTTGATATTTGCATATCTTCAGATTTATATATCAAGGGTTTGGTGAGTTTTTGCACTTACATGTTGTTCAATCATCTTTCCCTTTCCATTTTATTTCATTTTCTAGGGTTGATTACCAAAATGGGGTTTGACTAAGGCAAACCCCTATTCTCTAACCCTAACCTCTTTCTCCTCTTTGCATACATGTTTTGCAGGTCTTGTATGTAGATTTGTCAAAGAGAAAGGTGATAAAAGGTGTCAACATTCCATCAACATCATTCAAAATTCAAAAAAACCCTCAAAGATCTTGGAGACAACCTACAGGTTAAAGTTTATAGATTCAAACCCATACACTTGTCAGGAGCAGAAGTACAAATTGAAAGCTATAGGTTCCAACTCTAAGATCCCCGAAAGCTATAGGTGGACTAAGTCTCCATCAATGGTGAATTAGTCCCACTATCGGGCCTGAAAAGTGATTTTTGCAATTTTGGATACCCATTCCCCCGAAACCTATTCCAGTTGAATCTTCTCGAAACAAGACTAAGTCGCCCAAGTTGGTGTAAGTATCCTAGTGGACCTCAATAGAAGAATCTGCAAGATTCCAAAGTCTTCCAACATCACACTTCAGCTTCCAGGTACACCTCTTTAGTTTCATTAAGTTCTATTATAGTTTGCATACATTCATAGGTCATTCTTGCATACAACATTGTGTTTTCAAACATCTTTTGCATTTCATTAGTTTGCATTTAATAGTTAGTTTCTTTCATTAGTTTTCAAAATTTATATACATTCCAAATCACACACACACACATTAGCTCTAACTTTGAATGAACCCCTGCAAGTTTTGGGTGTGAAAGAACTCTCTCCCTTTAGGAGAAAAACCATAGAAGTGCAAGAGAACCCCTTTTCCCCCAAATTTTGTGGTTTATTTCAGTGAACTTGCCTTTAGAACACTTTTACTTCTAATTTCAAGTGCATTTGCATCCTAGGACAAGCTTGCTTCAAAATTACATTAGGGTTTTGCATTGTTTTGCATTCTAAGGTTTCCAAAATTTGATTAGTGAAAAGCTCATATAGATTGTAGCTGCATTTGAAAAGCCTAAAAATCATTAAAACCATTTATTTATTTTGAAAACTGTCAAAAAAATCACTACTTGGACTAAATCACCACCCTAGGTGACTTAGTCCAGTTCCATATTTATCACTATAATATTTGGAATTTACTCTGCATTTTCTACATTTCTGCTTGTTGTTTGTGTAGTTCTATGTTGTTTTCCAAAATTTTAGTTATCAAAATTTTAGTACTCTTTGTTTGTATTGCATTTCCATTCACCATATATTTAGAAACCTTTGCATGAGTGTTGGGTTTCCTATTGCTAATACCTTAGTGAGAATAAGTTTGAGACTCATGGAATCTCACGACAATACATTTGTTGTAGATCCTGGGTTACCTAGAGCTTCCACTTCTAGTATTGATAATAGTACACTAGGCTTGGAAAATACCCTCAATAACTCTTTGCATTCAGGTAGTATGCATATTGAACATCAACCTATTGATATCCCACAAGACAAGATCATTCATCTTCATGAGGACTTAACACACTTGAAACATCAGGTGAGCCTTGAAACCATTTCTGCTACTGCAATTCCCACTATAGAAAACATCCACCGCATGCTTGACAGTGACGAAGGCCTAGATGTTGTGAAGAAAATCGTTGAGATATATCAAAAGCATCTTCCTTCCACCTCTAGTGTCTCTCAACCATCTAAAATTGTGGTTAGCCAAGGAGGACCTCAAACTCCCCCTCCCACAATAGTAGCCTCCATACCTACCTATGCCTCTCCTTATGTCACAACCACAATACAACCAGATAGTAGTGTGATTCCTTCCCTTGGTATTCCTACTAGTATTACTACCTCTTATGTGGCATCACATGCTTTATCCTCTTCTACCATCCCATCAATTTCCATTTCATTCACTTGCCCTACCACTGCCTTCACCCCATCACCAATTTCTCTCCCACCTCACACTAGTTACACTGACCCTATCATAACACAACTTTCCAAACTATCTCATCCATGAAGCAAAAAATTTCTACCATCAACCAAAATCAAAATGGCCCACTCACATACTATGTTTGTAGTAGCCCTTTGTCCTTGGAAATCTTGTAAACCCTAATGCCAGAAGGAGTAGAGATGCCTAGGTTTGAGAAATATGAATGGAAGGAAGATCCTTCTAACCATGTTAATTCCTACACCGCTTTGTTTAGTGACTTTGTCCTTGATGATAAATTGTTAGCAAAACTATTTCCTAGGACTTTAAAAGATACTGCCTTGGAATGGTTTTCTTCTTTACTGAACAATTCAATTCATTCATTTAATGAAATTTTTGATTCTCCTATCAATCATTTCCAAGTGCATATGACTCCCAAGAAGACCTTGGATGATTTGATGTGATGTAAGAAAAACAATGATGAAAAGATAACTAATTTTATCTCACGCTATCAATCGCTTTATTCCCAAATCGATGTCAGGATCTGTGACCCACATCTTCAAAAAGATGTTTATTGAAAACTTGGTAACTCACCTTCAGGACAAACTCACTATGATGAAATTTCCTTCTTTCATGCATTTATGCACAACCCTTTGTGATTATCACAATTCAATTAGTAGTCAAGACACATGGTCCACTTCTAGTCAAATTGAGAAATCTGAAAATGCCAACCAAAATAGTTCTCAACCATTTAGAAAGAAAAATAAAGGGTTCTTACAGTTTAACCCTACTCAACAATCCCCTCCACCTATCAACAACCAAGTAGCAGTTGTTGAAACAATGGTTCCTTTTAGTTATTGAGATCCAAAAAGACATTTCACACCTTTACCCGACACCCTTCATAACACAACGTCTCAACTCTTACAACAACTAATGATTACCTTACCTATTGTTCACACACCTGATCCTACTAATCCTTTACCTCCAAATTTTAACTCCAATGCTTATTGCCATTTTCATAGACAAAATGGACATGACACAAAATAGTGCAAGCATCTTAAGCATCTTGTTCAAGACCTCATTGATTCTAGTAATCTATCTGTTGTTGGTGCTAATCATCAAGGAAATAATTTTGTTGCCCCTCCCAATCAAAATTTACAAATTTTCACTAATCCAATGTCCAAACATAATATTTCATTTGTTAAAGCTAGTGAAACTCCAGAGAATGACGTGATGAATGTTGCTACCAATGGTGAACGCTCTGATCCTCTCCCACATGTGACCCAGGTTAATCCTATAGATGAAATGGTAGGAGCAATAAATGTTATCCCTCATAAGGGCCAACCTAAAACATCTCTTGATATTACTTTCTCCTCTCAAGACATACTTAAAAATCTTCACGATGGTCCTCTTTACATAGTTGGTCGTATCTATGATAAACCCACTAATGGGATATTAATAAATCCCTACTATAGAGAGAATGTGATCATTGAGGAAGTTTTGGTATTACATGATCTTTACCAAGATGACTATGATAAACCTACAACATGGATCAAAACACACAATGGTTTTTCTTGCCCTACGATAGGATCGATCATCCTCCCATTACAAATAGGGCCTAAAACATTGGATGTTACATTCTCCATCATCCCATAGTCGAACCAATTTCATTTGAGGCTAGGCCATCCATGGCTTCAATCAATGAAAGTTATCCCTTTAGTTCTTCACAAATGCTTAAAGTTTCCATTTGACAATGACATATTCACTGTCCAGCATAGCAGTTTTAACCCCTTATCTTCCAAAGGAAATTTTTCTTTAGAATCCTTTTGGATCGAGCCCATGGATCCCATCACACCTCACAGAGATTTATTTTTCATTGCTTACAAAAAATTTAAATCAAATAAAATATCCAAATTGTCTCTCTGCAACATCTCCCCATCCACATCTGACACTCCCATCCTAGATGAAACAATTCTTCAACCTAAACAAGACCCACCTCACCAAGCTCAACCAACACCTAAAACTTCTCCTACATTGTCCAAGAGACCACGCGATTGTGAAAGTAATTATGTCATGCCTCCTTGCATAAAACAAGTTTACAAAGCAAAGGAGAAAGTGGATGAAAAACCTTCCATGGTTCCTTTTGTTCCTCCCCTTAGGGATGAAAATAAACCTATGGTTGATCAACCCACTCCTTCACAAACACAACTTGATAACTGAATAAAAAGAAATAGAGGAGCTAAGGAGCATAGGCGTCCACATCGTGCCCTTGCTCACAATTTACATGAAGAAGAAAATAAATAAAATCATAATCCACACTTGATAGAAGTAATGCATGATGATCCTCCTCCCCAATCACCACAACATGATCACATAGAAAAACCACAACCAAAGTTACATGCTTCAACCAACATCATCATTCATCCTCCTATTGTCATTAATTTGGATGATGATGATGAGATTACTAAAATATATGAAGAGGTGAATAAAAATTTGAACACATTGTTTTCCTCTTCCATGAACTTGCATGACAACTCTCTTTAGATGAGCATTGACCTTGATGCTAGTTTTGCAATTAGTGTTTTCCATCTAGCCAATTGCCCACCCTCACTTTAAACTAAACAAGATTGGGAGGCAAATGACTTGTTAGATGCTTGACTTACATTTTCCTTTTTCTTTTCCTTTTTTCTTTTGTGTATGTGTGTATTATGTTCCCCCATACTATTTTGTTTGATGTTCCCTCTCCTTGTGATATTCTTCTATTTGTACCTTCATTCTTCTATATGCCGTGCATTTATTTCACATTTTGCTTTTTTTTGTCCTTCCTTTTAGGGATGATGTAAGGCATTGAGACCGAAATATCCCTTTCATGTTGACCCAAAAGGCCTCTTTTTATTTTCCGTTTGTTTTCCTTTTGGGGATGATGCAAGGCATTGAGACAAATGTCCCTTTCATGTTGACCTAAAAGGCCTTTTTTTTGTTTGCTTTTGTTTTCCTTTCAGGGATGATGCAAGGCATTGAGACCCCTTTCATGTTGACCTAAAAGGCCTCTTTTTTGTTTGCTTTTGTTTTCCTTTCAGGGATGATGCAAGGCATTGGGACCGAAATATCCCTTTCATGTTGACCCAAAAGGCCTCTTTTTCTTTTCCTTGTGTTTTCCTTTTGGGGACGATGCAAGGAATTAAAACTGCAATGTCTCCTTCATGTTGACCCAAAATGCTCTTTTTCCCTTTTTCTTTTGCTTGTTTTTTCTTTTTGGGGATGATGCAAGGCATTGAGACATTTCATTTCTCCTTCATGTTGACCCAAAATATTTTCATTTTTCTTTCGCCTTTTATTTTTATCTTTTTCTTGTCCTTTTGGGGATGATGCAAAGCATCGAGACACCCTATCTCTCTTCCATGTTGACCCAAAACAATATTTCTTTTTCTTTGTTTTCGCTCTCTTTGTGTCATTCTTCCAGTTCTATGTATTTGGGGAATGATGACAGTTTTAAGATCTCTAAACAAACAGACTCACCCAAAATCCATAGATCCCTTATGTGCTTGGTGTTTTCATTTTAGGGGAAACCCCTTCCCTTTTCTTTCTTTAGTTTCCTTTACATGACGCAACCTTACTCAGAAACATATGACTTGGAATAGGAGCTTTCCAAGTTGGCTCTCATGTCTTTTCTTCCTTTTGCATTTATCATTTTCTACTTTAAAGTAATTTCTCATAGTACGGTGTTTCACAATTCCTTTAAAGTGGGGGGATACATTAGCATTATTTATTTTTGCATTTTTCTTTTTCCTTGGTTCTTAGTGCAACCTTATTATTTCATACGATGTGTTTGTTTCTTTGTAGATGAAATTGGGTGTAATTTCCTTCATAAGTGTGATCTATCATAGCATATTACATTCCTCTTAGTGGCCTAATGCGACACACTACATCCCCTAAGTTGCGAATTTTCTATTCTTTGATTAGTCCTCTCTTGGAGAAATTAGACACAATTTTCCCTAAGTTAAAGACCTCGCATGAACTAAGCAAGACTCCTTTGAACATTCATTTACATTTTTCAGTTTACATTTTTCATATGGCCACCTTGCATAACACAACTTGCATGCTTGTGGTGCCATCTTGTGTTTGTTCATGAGCTCAAAGCATACAAAGTTTTGCTTGTCTCATGAAGCTCAAAAACCAAATCATTTATCTTTTTTGGAACCTTATTAAAGTTATCAAGAGGTATAACTCTAGTATGGTTAAGTGGGAAGCCCAACTAGTGGCATGAATTTCCGCATAGCCACCTATGTGTGTGAGTGCATACCAGCCATGAGTGTATGTTTCCCACCTTTTTGGCCTTCTCACCTAGCAAACAACCATGTGTTCCATCATCCCAAAGTGAGTATACATCCTCTTAGAAAAACAACCTAGATCTGATCCACAACTAGCTAGATAGACGGTCGAAGCCTGATCTGACTAAGTTCCCTTTTTTTTCATTCTTTCACATCACTTTCTTGTGTGATCTTTTGTGTAGATGTTTGGTTTTCCATGGGATCTTGATCCTGCAGGCTTGATAATCCCTCATGATTATTGTTGTCTCATCTTACCAACATGAGTTCATTTGGATCGCTCTTGATATGCATGTAGAGCTACTTTAGTGTGAGTTTGAAGCAAATTGATCCTCTCACTAAAGTGGGGGCTAAATGTGTCACAAAAAAATGTATCCTTGAAATTTTCAGTCATTTGGTCCTTTCCTATGGATTTTGGCCTAATTTTGGCTAGATTTAATGTTGTAATGTGGCCAACACATTCACATTCAACCTTCAACACTTGTGAATAAAAAAAAACCTAATGATGTCTTGCAAAGGTGTTGTGAAGTGTTGTAACCCACTTTCACACTTTTCTAAGACCTTTCTAGCATAATTCACCTAAATAACTTCTTTTTACCCTTTACAAAGCCTTATTTCAAAGTGTTGTAAGGAGTTGTAACAAACTCTTACACTTTCCTAGGCTTGTCATCAATAACTTGACCCTTTGTTATGTTTAAATGGCCCCATTATGCACTTATAGGTCATACTTAAGTGTGTTTGAGAGGAAAATCATATTAAATAACACTAATTACACTTTAATTCCCTACAAGTAGAAAAATTTCCCTCGTGGGACCAAGTCGCCACCTTGGGCGACTTAGTTCCATCTTGCTCAAAAATCAAATTTATTTCAATATTCTAGTGGGATATTGTCCTCTAAACCCTAAGGTCAGCCTATGATGAGGTATTTTTGATAAATTAGGGAAAATCATGTATAAATAAAGGATTTTCCCCTCATTTTGACCTCTCCTATCTCCTAACTCACTCAACATTTCATTCTTCTCAATCAATCATTCAAGAAATCTAAGTACTTCAAGCACTCATCCATTGGAGTTGATATTTGTATATCTTTAGACTTCTATATCAAGGGTTTGGTGAGTTGTTTCACTTGCATGTTGTTCAATCATCTTTCCCTTTCCATTTCATTTCATTTTCTAGGGTTTGATTACCAAAATGGGGTTTGACTAAGGCAAACCACTATTCTCTAACCCTAACCATTTTCACCTCTTTGCATGTGTTTTTTGCAAGTCTTGTATGCAAATTTTTCAAAAATAAAGGTGATAAAAGGTGTCAACATTCCATCAACATCATTCAAAAGTCAACAAAACCCTAAAAGAGATTGGAGACAACCTACAGGTCAAAGTCTGCAGATTCAGACCCATACACTTGTCAGGAGTAGAAGTAAAGGTTGAAAGCTACATGTTCCAACTCTGAGATCCTCAAAAGCTATAGGTGGACTAAGTCACCATCGGTGGAAAATTTGTCCCACTATCAGGCCTGGAAAGTGGTTTTTGCAGTTTTGGATACCCATTTCCCTGAAACCTATTATGACAAAATCTTTCCGAAGTAGGGCTAATTCGCCCAACTTGGTGGAAGTGTCCCAGTGGCCTTGAACACCAGAATATGCAAGATTACAAATTCTTCCAACATCACACTTCAGCTTCTAGGTGGACCTCTTCAGTTCTATTAAGTTTTATTATAGTTTGCATACATTCTTAGGTCATTCTTGCATACAACAATGTGTTTTCAAACATCTTTTGCATTTCATTAGTTTGCATTCAATAGTTATTTTCTTTCATTAGTTTTCAGCATTTAGATACATTCCAAATCACACACACACACATTACCTCTAATCTTGAATATACCCCTCCAAGTTTTGGATGTGAAAGAACTCTCTCCTTTTAGGGGATCATCTAGAGATGGAAGAGTATCATGATCTCCATATGACTCTCCATTGCAAGTCCAAAGAGAACAAGGGAACTCAAAATGAACAAGTGAATCCAAAAGGTCACATCATTTATATGCTCAAAAATAACTCTAAAGACTCTAGCCCTATATTCTTTCCAAATCATATACTCGCAAAGTGTGCCTAGAATAGGAACTTCATTATACAAATATGGCAATAGATTCTTCTCTCTAAGCTGAGTGAGAATAAAATTACTCTATTTCCTAAAGTTCCCTTTCTCCAAAGAAACCATTATAATTGAATTCTTCAAAATTTTTAAATATATTGCTTTCACAAGTATAAAAACTTCCAAAAAAATGCAACGGGTGAAAAAATACTCGATAAGGGAAAAATTCACCCAAGGTAATTATCTAAGTTAAACTTCACACTATACTAATAGAAAGGAGAAGAAAAATATTTCCACACTAGTAGATTAGAGATTTGACAACCTACAATAAAAAATGGCTCGAGAGCTACAAGAATGATGTGGAAGTAAAAAGAAAGAGCAAGGGAGTGAAGCACATAGTGAAAATGGGCTAGAGAGTGAGAGAAAATGATCAAGAGTGTTGTAAGAATTAAGAGAGAGCTTGAGAGAATGAAATAATTGAGCTCAAATGACCAAATTGGAGGCCAATAGTCATTCCTGATGGTCAAGATTTGAAGAGGGACATTATGCTTGTGGTTAGCAAATAGTCCCTAATGTCTTTTGATGTAGGAATCTTGTCAGTATGGATGTGTGGTGCAAAAATTTTATTGCGATACATGCGCTTCCTTGATAGAAATTCCCTTCACCAATGCCAAACGTTAGAGACACATGGGGAGAGTAGAGAAAATGCAACGAGTTTTTCCGTTATCAAACTTGTAAGGCTAAAATGATAATAAATTAATGGGAAATTACATGGAATGAAAATTTATGGAATTACATTTTTCCCCACTTTAGCAAGCATATTTGTTTTTCCATGTATGAGCTAAAGTAGATTGAAGAGAATATACTGATATTGTTGAGGAAGTAGACCTTTGATATGGCATATCTTGATGTGAAAGGAGGAGCTCCACCAAGATGTAAAGATGACATGGGTATTTGATCCTATAAATATAGCTACAATCTCACCACAAAAATCTTAGGTTGTAGACAAACATGTTAGGAAAAAAATTGAATCATAATTAACACAATTTCATAAGACACAAGGAGACACAATTTTGACACAAGTCAACATAGTAAGCCATATTTTAATCAAATAAGACAAAATAAACACAGTAATTAGATAGATAATCATGTGGCTAATGCAAACTACGTTGCATGACAATAATAAAAAATATAGGTCTAGTTAGATTGTCCCCAAGCTAGATGCCAAGATACAAGGTATTAGACACCAAGACACATGATGTTGAATATTAGATAAAAGACACAAATGAATCCTCCTCAAGACATCAAGATACTGAGGAATCCTTTTTTAGAAATAAATTTTTAGAAAGGGGTTCTTTCAATAGGGAACCCTTCAAGACACTAAGACACTAAGGGCCCCTTTTTAAAGAACATGCCATTTGAAAGACACAATTTTTTTTCACAAGTTATTTTATTTGCAAGGAATCCTTTTAAAAGATCTTTCATGAAGGAATTTGTTGGAAAGAATGCTCCTTTTTCAAATGAAAGTTTCCAAACCCTTTTGTTAGAAAGAATACTCCTTTTTTGGAAAGGAATTTTTTTACTCTTTCACTTACTTGATCCTTTTCATAAGAAGATTTTGTCAAGGAGTGTTTTTTTGGAGAATATATCCTTTTGGAAAATGAGAGTTTTCAACAAGGGATTCTTTTGTGAAGGAATTCATTATAAAAAAAATTGACATTGGAAGGAATCCTTTTAAAATAATTCACCATGTTTAAAATTAGAGAATCCTGATAGCCCACCTTAGGATGATGTGTGCTATGCGGAGGAGAACATGGAATCCTAAGGAGATAATGGAGAGGAAGAGATTTTGTGGCACACAACACATAACATGAGTTATATGTGGTATATTGTCAATTATATAAGGGACAACACATTGAAACCACAACATCAAGAAGCAAATAGAAAAAGATGAAGAAATCATGAGACATGAGGATCTGAGAATTCAAGGTCAGAACTGTTCATGGATATAAATAGATAGATATAATAATATATATATGGACGTTATATCTTTAAGTTCTTTCCTTATTTTTAACTCATGAAAAAATATAAGAAGCTAAGACAATTAATGTAACATTAAAAGAAGAGAAAGTAGAAGATCAACAACATAATTTAAGCTATTTATAGTCTACAAATTATCAATATGGGGGTGGGGTCATTTGTGATCATAAAAGGAAAATTATTCTAGCTTAAGTGGTGAATCTTGGTGTTAAATCATCTAGCTTTGCTGAGGTGGTGGTGGAATTCTATGGTATTTGAATTTTCATGAATGCTAGCTTTCCCAACCTGGTCATTGAAGGGGACTCCAGAAAGACCATCCTTTTGCTATCTGGGATGGCTAAACCTTGTTGATCCATCTATGACCCCATCATATCAGCTTGCAATCTCATGATTACTCTTGGGAATAGTATATCTATTCATGTTTATAGAAATGGCAACAAAGTAGAAGATGCGCTAGCTATCCTTGGAACTTTTACTCCAAATTTAGTTATCTGGGATAATATCTCTCATATCTCTAGGCATGTGTGTGAGTTAATTAATAATTATTTTAATGTACTATAGAAAAGAGATTGAGCTATATCTCTTATCAGACCCCTTCATCATTTTCTGCGACTAACAATTATGGAAAATTACCCTCCCTATGTAGTTTTTTCATAATCCTTTTTATTCTTTGCTTTTGTATTCTTCTCGATATTTCTACAAAAATATCTCTCTTATTCTACTATCTATGAATTTTTCAATGGCCCAAGTGAAGTGTTTCATGATGAACCCAACAATTATGAGGTTTGGGAGTAGGATGGGGAGGTTTGGCTTATTATTCGATGAGGTAAATTGGCCTCATATGTGGAGGGAATGAAGAGACATGACACCAAGTTTTCTATTGAGTTCACTAGCTCTTGGAATGGTTACATCGTCACCATTGGTGGGTTCCCCTTGTGAATGTTGAGTTGATTGCTAAGGTGATGAGGCTTTTGTTGGACATTGCTTGCATCCCTTGAATGCCTAAGGTGCACTACCAAAAAGATATGGAGAGTTTTTTGAAAGAAGTTGAACAGGTTAACAAACTCCAAAATGGTTTCAACTAGACTAACCTCCCCGAGGTGTGGAGTAAAATTATGGAAGTGTTGATGAGATACATCATGTTAGAGGGTTGTTTCCATAATTTTCATGCCCATCTCTTTCCCATGCTTTATCATCTCCACTATAATATCTAAATGAACTTTTCTTTCTATAATTTGTATTCTCTCGAATAGTCCATTAAGAATGTCTAGGGTAAAAGTAAAAATCTCCCCATACATTAGGGCTTAATTTTTTTCCTTTTCCATCATCAGGTTTCTCTTTTACCCTCCTTGACGACTGTCAAGAGGAACACTTTGGTCATCTATAATACTTCTAAGCCCTTTGAGGGCCCCATTTCCATTTTTTCCCTCAATGAAGCCCAACCCATTTCTCTCCATATCACTAGAGCCCAAGGAAAGACCCTTTTTAATGAGGAAACCCCTCCCAACCCCAATAAAAGTGTTTCTTTCCTCGAGGCCACTCCCATTTCTACCTCTCGCTCTGATAATTCAGATAAATTTGATGAAAATTCCTCAAAACCTACTCTTGGAAATTTCCCCATGCACTCCCCTATTCATGGTGAGGTGTATCATGTCACCAATACCCCTTCTATTATTAACCCCTCTAGCCACCATAATTCTCCTAAACTCAACATTTATTTTGATGGGACCTCTGTTGAACCCAATGTGGGTAATGATATTTGTACCTCCTATGATCCCCTTCATTATGAAATGAGTGTGACTGTCAACATCTAGAATGACATCCTAAAGTGGCTTTTGTGTCAGCTCATTATTGCGATGAAAAAAATATAGGTGTTGGAAAACAAGGTGCTTAACAAGTAGGCTTCGTGGATGGGTGAGGTTGAGGATAGTGGGTGTTAGGATATGCTTTCCTCCATTGAAAAATAATTTGATATATGTTATAATTGGGACAAGGAGGTGGATGCAATCAAAGCCCTTGTGTGCATGGAGGAGTATAAAATTAAATTACAGGAGGAAATTGCAACTATTCACAACAACCAAGACAAAACTACACAATGCACTCAAGAGATTATTTATTATTGAAAGGATAATGTGAAGAATGTCATGATAATCCAAGTCTTTCAACAAGAGCTAAGGAAAAATCATGGAAAAAGGATGGCTAAGTGTGGTCTTGATGATAGTCCCATGCAGAAAAAAGGCAAGGTGGTGGGTAGTTTGGATCATGAAACTACTATGGAGACCTAACCTATTAAGAAGGGACCTTCATCACTCGATGAGAAGCTCCACTTCTTGGATAATGAGTTGTAGGAAATTCGTGGTCTCATGCTTCTGGGAGACTGGTAGCAATTTTGGTCCCCTACCGGTTTTGCTCTATGTGTTGTTTTTGTTTCTCTTGTTGGTCGGTTAATTGTTGTTTCTTTTATTTTTTCTTTCTACGCATTTCACTTTTGGTGAGCCCCTCATTTGTCCTCTATAACTATTTTCTTATGGGTATGATCCCTTCTTGTTTTAATCTAATAAAAAAATATGAGTAAATGGTGTTTCTTATTTTTTATTATTGTTATGCCACTAATACTTCCAAGATATTAAGGATAATTTTGCATCCTTCTTGTATGAGATTGGTATAGCTACTTCAATCTAACAAGGGTTTCAAATATGTGTGGTAAGACATTCTTTTATGTTTTCATTATCATTTTCCATTTTTTATTTTCCTCTACTCCCCTAAGAGTACATTCTCTTTATCATCTATCATTGTTCTCATTGTGGAGGTGGGAACACCAACACAGGGTTTGACCAAGGTAGCATCTATAGGACACAAACCTTCTCCCTCAGTCGTTATTGTAAGTCTACAAGTTATTGCTATGTGAGGTGGATTTGAGATCTCAACTTCTTCAAAGGATCCAAAACTGTAGTGCATGTATTCAAGGACTTGTCATCAAAACATTAGGGCATGTTGATTATTCAAATAATTTGAGACTTCAAAATTTATTTTTTCAACTAGTGACCTTTAGACATTGCTACATCTATATAGGCTCTTAAACCATATTTTTTTACACTTTTGGACTAGGGTTCCTTTAGTACCCCTTTCATGCAAGTTCTACTCTTGATTTAAATGAAAATTTATTATTTGTATCTCATGCTCAAATCTTCTTTCTATTTGTGTGATTCTATTTTGTAATTTCCAAATTCTATCATACTTAGTCTATTTTATCAAAATTCATCTAATTTATTACACCTCCTTATCAATCTTTTCACACTAAAACAAAAAGGGACCATAACCCTAACCAACATGTCTGGCTCTCCCTTGAGAAAACCTTCCAAACATCTCTTGGGAGGAGGAGTGTAGGTATAATTATATGAGTTTATTATAAACATAATTTTTTATAAATTCACATAGCAATTATATTTAATTAAAAGAGTATTTATAATATAAACAATCTTTTAATACAAGAATATCATTAAGAATAACTTTATTAGCATATTATAAATACATATAATTTTATAATTCTTTTACAGTAATAGAGTTTTATATATAGACACAAAAAAGAATAATTTAATGAGTATATATTATACACATGTGGAGAAAATTTTTCTTTCAACTTTTTGGATTTCAGACGTTACTTCCTTTCTACTTTCTGATGGCTCCACGCCCGAAGAACAAAGGCTAATCTTTCATAAAAGCATGCAATGCACCACATGGTGGTTGCAAAACTTTTCTATATCATTTTCCTTTCCAGCCCGAACTGGGACACATGCCTGCCTAGCAGGGATTTCCTCAATACTATTCCCACAAATTTTGAAATCACCCTCTAGCTTGCCATGTCAGCCACTTCGTCGATTGGATCATGGCATCCATAGATGTATCTCTTTTTGATGAAGTTTGTTAGATAGTGTGACAAAGTTATTGTTTTCGAGATTAGACTTCTAGGGTGGCATCATCATTCATTGTAGCTAATCAGAATGTGTTTTAATGACCGATCTAGGATCTGATTGTTTTCTTACAGTGTATCTTCATAGAGCTTCTATAAAATCTGGAGCCATAAATGAGGTAGATAAAACTTATGAGCGAAGATTGCTATGATCAAATCAGACTCTAGATCAGATTTAGATACTTGATGTTTGTTCATCTCTATTGGATAAGGTGTTGGATTCTTCTTCTGGTTATAAAAAGGTGGGGTTTGCAGTATATATAGAGAATGTTTTTATAGAAAAGATAAGGAGATATAGTTTTTAAGAGTAGGAGGATTTTTACAAAGCACTATTCACACTCTTTGGCATGTTATATTTTTCAAGACTATTAATCGAATTGGTATCCAACCTTTGTTCTTAGTTAATTTATCACAAGAATTAGATATATTAAGAAAAAATCTTTGGAATTGTGCATTTTTTGGACTTTATCACAAGTTTCTTTTTCTTATATCATTTATGTTGAAAGAACTATGTTAAATCCTTACGTAGATATTATGGATGATTATTTTACATGGTGTTAGCTTTTATGTTTAATAATAATCTTTTAGAAATTGGATCATGTTCATTATACTCTTTCATTTTCTATAAAGGATATACCATTTTTCATATTATGTTGTAACAGAGGAGGGATTATGTGATAATCTAAATATTTATGTTAATCTCAAGGGTTTCTTGCTCCTATTGGACCTTAATGGATGCTTCCCACAGGGAGATTTGAATGACTTCATTGTTCTTTCTCTAGCCTTTGTCATTTGTTCTCTTCCCAACAATGAAGGGTCTATGGAATTTTGTGTCTATTTCATCACAAGTAAGAAATGGTTAAAATTTTAAATGTTATAAAATATTTGGTGCATCACTATATTTATGTTTTTCCCTACATTTCATTTTTCCCATTTTCCCAAACACAAAGAAGAGTCAAATTTCTTTAAAAGTACTAGATGTCATTCAATGAGGTGCAATTTGGTCACCCACTCGCTGAATTTCCCATAAGGCTATTCAGAGAGGTGCAAGATTTTATGATAAATAGTTCTTTTTCTAACATGCCTGGTGAAACTCAAGTTTTTCACAAACGTATGATTTGAGCTTTTTAGAAATATTTCATAAATCGAACTAAAGAAGAGAGGCTGGAAATCTCATGCCTAGAGTTTAGATGAGACCATCTTTTAGAGCTAATTTTGAATACTCCTAGCTACCCATTTCAGTGCCTAGGTAAGGATGAGTTATAGGTTCTATATCACCTATCAGAAGCAATAGAGTGAGAAGTGTTAGCCCACAATCTAGAGAATTATCCACTCCACCAGAAGGCTGAACCTTTCAAATTAGAATACCTATCTACCCCATCCATAAGAATGTCTTCTGAATGAATCACTTAGGTGCTCCCGCTCCTATAAATTTTGTAACCTAGAATAGTGGCAACCCACTACTTCCACCTATGCCCCCAGATGTGTGGCCCACCATACCTACCAATGCTTTCAAAGAAATTTTGAGTTTCACTAGGGAGGATTTTAAAACCCCTTCCAAGCATCACTAGGACATAGCAGAGGTATGTAGAGTCCATAAAAGGATAAGATTAGGACTGGTATAGATCATTGACCTCCAACTCCATCCGCTCTTATGATGAACTGGGGGAGAAAATGTTTGAGTTCTTCTCAAAGAAAGGAGATCGCTTTCCCCGCTACAATAATTGATCACTATCAAGAGAATTCCACAAGAGGCCATGATTGAATTTAACACTAAGTCTCACAAAACCTAGAAGAGGATTCCCATAATAGCCAGGCCTCTGGTAGCTACGGCACTCATGTTCTATCTAAAGGCTTTCAATTTAGACATTGTAGTCATGATAAAGTCAATGGGAGGAGAAACCTTTCCTGATGCATATGATTTGGCTATATGCGTGGAAAATAGTCTAATTGACATTGGAAATCTCCCACCATGGCCACCAATGCCTATGTCCATAGAGATCTCTGGTGGAACCCAAGAGGAAGAAACTCCTAGTACCTCCACTCTGCTACCCAACATGTCTTTTGAACCACCGACATCCATGTATGTGTACACAAGCACATAACCTAGCACGTTGGGCTCCTCTTCACTAGCAGTAGATGTCAATGATATGAAGAGCCTCATGTGGTCCTTTGCAAATGAGCTATTCCTTATCCGGTGTTAGTAGGCAGCACCTTCGAAGCCTCCCATGCAAAATTATCAAGGAGGAAGGACACTATATCAACATAACACTTACCAAGGAGCTCTATAAGGAGGTAATCAGCAATAGGTATCTATGAACTAGATAGTCCCAGTCACCATGCCACTTTAGACTATCAAAAAAATCCCAAACAAGGATTTGGTCCCAGGTCAGAATAATCTAGCAAAAGATGAGAATGTGTGGTGCTTTCCATGTAACGATAGCCATATGCCCCAAAATTTTCTGAGGGGAAATATTCAAAAGTATAGTAGAAAAGAGAAGCCAAGGTGTATTTTAAAACATAGAAGATTATCAATCTCTTGGAATGGAGAATGCCCGCTTCAAAGTGTAAACACAACGAATGTTCTTAGAGCCAGAGTTGGATATCTCACTAGACTAGGTATTTTTTTCTTGGATGGAGGAGGAAGATGTGGTATTCACAAATGATGTTCTGAAAACTAGTGCTCCAATGTACAGTTAGATTACAATAGGAAATCCAAGAGAAGAATCACCAAAGAGTAAATGCAACAATCTTAACCACAAGTACATCAAGCTTCACATATGCGGCCGACTTAGTAGTCACAAAATCCACCAATTCCACAGAAGGATATGGACAAGGCTTTGATCCCATGCACGATGAACCAACATTTTCCTAAGGAAAAATAAATACTACCATTCAAGCCTAACATCTTTCCAATCGAAACAATTAATGTGGTGGAGAAACTAAAGAAAGCACCCACTAATGTTTCTATATGGGACATCATATCAATACTAGATCATAAGATCTTTCTTTGGGAAGCATTGAAGAAAGAAGAATAGTCACTGTGGGTGGATATGATCCCACTGCACAACCAAGATAACAAAATATGATCCACATCAAAATCCCAACCCTCAAGAGCTACGACACACATGAATGTCATAGACAATACAAACATAAGAAAGGTAATCAAACCAATGCCTACTCCTTTCTTTTTAGCACTTATTGTGGGAGATAAAATTTTGCACAATAATATGATCGATTTGAGAGCTAGTACCATGGTCATGCCAAAACAAGTGGCTAACACCCTGAATATTAAATATGAGCCTCTTGGGAAAGGGATCATCCAATTAGATGGGAAGAAAGTCCTTATTGTCGGCTACATCAAGGATCTTTCTTTGACTCTATTCTCATGTTTGAGCCAAACCATCACATAAGAAGTGGTCATAATCGATATTCCCCCCATTTTCAGAATGTGTCTCTCAAGAGACTTCATAGAAAATATTGGTGGATATTTGGTACTTGATTGGTCTCATCTAATACTACAAACAAAACATGGGGCAAAGATGAAGATCCTATCTGAGCCTTTGCACCTTGAACACATAGAAAAATATGCGGTACTGAGCTTTGAAGTAGCACATACCTCATTCTAAAAAATGGATATGTATTGTGTAGAGATGTTAGAAGAGGACAAGGACACATGCGATTGAACCCTTGAAGAGGAGGTCCTGCTTAGTCAGTTCATCAATCATGACCCATTCAGAAACTTCCATGCTACCGAGTTAGGCACTTATGTGATCTTTGATGATGACCAAGTCCTCCCAAAATTGGTAAAGGAATAGGAGAAATCTAGTGGACCAGGAAACAATAGTTTATGGATACTATATTTGAATGGCACCAAATGCAAATTGATTTAGGAGCGGGCATCCAAATAGTATCTCCAGCTAGTTCAAAGACCCTCAAGGCTTTCCACTTCTAGTTTTTGTTCTTAAATAACGATGAAAAATATGAAGCTTTGGTCCATGGTTTGACTCTCATAGAGCGAGTAGGCGTAAAGAGAATACATGCATTTGAAGATTCAGAGTAGGTTGTAAGCCAGGTTTGCGGATAGGTGGCCACCAAAAATATGAGAATGAGATCTTATGAACACAAAACATGGGAACTGATCGAAGGTTTTGAATATTTTAACACAGGTTATCCCACGGATTCAAAATTTTCTCATGAATCAGATGGATTCGACTGGCTTGCAATTTGAGACAACCCTTGAAACAACTGGAAATTACCATGTAGTGCATACCATCATCTGACCATCAATACCTAACAATGATCAAAATTATTATGTCTTCAAATATGATGCTTAGATCACCACCTTTCTACAAAATTTAGGGAAATCTCCCAATCATTCATCATCTGAAGCTAAAAATATTTCCGAAGGACAAGTCATTCAATTGAAAAGCAATAAGCTCCCATGAGGCTTGATTTATCTCAAGATTCTCTTCAACTACAAGGATGCAAGAAATAGTAAAAAAAGATTCGTTGCCAATGAAGGAGACTATGAGGACCTCAATGTCGGAGGAGGCAAAAAGTTTAAAGTTAGAAGGAATGTATCGAGGGTAGATAAGGAAAGGTTGAAAGGCTTATGTGCTAGATATGATGGGGTTTTGGCTTAGACCTATGAAAATATCAAGGGATGTGATCCAAGCATCATCCAACATACTATCGACTTAGCTGAAAACTCAAAACCTCTTCATTAGAAATAAAGGTCAGTTAATCCAAAGGTGGAGGAATTAATGGCATAAGATCTTACGAAATTGGTTGATTCAAGGATCATATACCTGATCAAGCATTCCACCTAGGTATCCAATCTGGTCCTGGTCTGAAAGAAAAATGGTGACATATGGATCTGCAAGGACTTTCGAGATTTGAAAAAGGTCTCACTAAATGATCACTATCCTCTTCCCTCAATGGAACAAATTTTATAGATCATGGTTGGATCGTAGATTTTATTGTTGCTCGATGGTTTTTAAGGATATAACCAGGTCTATGTAAAGGAAGAGGACCAACACAAAATGAAACTCACCACCAAGTGGGGAACATTCACATATGTGAAGATGCCCTTAAGAATCTCTAATGTGGGTGCTACTTTTCAACGAGCGATGGACATTGCCTTTAAAGGATTGATCAATACTTGATCATTCTAATATATCTAGATGACCTAACCATTTTATCCAAATGAAAAGATGATCATTTTGATCATCTAGAAATGGCCTTCCAAAAGTGTCAATAGTTTAGGATTTCCTTAAATCCTAAAAAACATATTTTTGGTGTACCACAAGGCAAGTTGCTTGGCTTGTGTTATCAAAGTAAGGAATAGCCATAAACCTTGAGAGGGTGAAGGTTATAATGGAACTACCACTGCTAGTCAACCAAAAGAGGTGACAGTACTCTCTAGGAAAAATTAACTTTATCAACTGATTTACTTTAGATTTGGCGGGCATTGGGAGGCCTATCACATTGATGTTGAAAAATAGCTTAACATTTAGATGAACTCTCGAAAGTAAGCTTGCTTTTGAGTAGATTAAGGTAGCCATTTCTACAACCCTGGTGTTAGCTAACTTGGACTTCTTTGAAGATTTCCTACTCTACATCTATAGTGGCCAACATAGAATAGCTTCAGTGCTCACTCAAAAGGATGAGGAGGGAAGTAGAGAACATCCCATCGCATTTCATTCCAAGACTCTCAAGGGATATAAAACTAGGTATAACTTTGTTGAAAAGTAGACCTTTTCTATCATCAAAAACCTAAAGAAAATCTAACACTTGGTATCAACCAATAGAATTACCATCCTCGTCTCTCACCCCAATGCTAGAGAATATATCACCAATCATGACATAATCGAATCGAGGGCCAATTGGATTACCAAGATCCTAGAATAAATGCAGGTATATGACTGACCAATCTAGTCTAAGGAAAAGGCCTTTGTGAATACCTCACGTAGGAATTAAACCCTCAAGCAAAAAAAGAGACTGATCAGGTCTATGCGAATCAGTTTGAGTCTGATGAGTCAGGGATGATTGATCGCACATGATTTATGCAAACTGGGTAATACCTGACCAAAATCCCACCTCGCAAATGATGCTACTACCAATTGCAAGGAGATGCATATGTTCTGATATAGGAGATTCTTTTTAAAATAAACTACAATGTAGTCCTCCTCCACTATGTGGACAAGTCATAGGCTAAAAGAATTATGAACGAATTCCAGAACACCCCCAAGGGTGGCCACTTTTCTGCCAAGACCACAACCTTTAAAATTATGTGGGTCAGCTATTACTGGCCATCAATGCTCTCCAAGGCCCATCATCTAGTGTGAAAATGTACTCAGTGCCAATATTTCATTGGCAAGTGGAAGAACTCCACCATGCCATTGAGCTCAATCGTAACTAAGGAACCATTTACATAATGGGGTTTGGATTTTATTGAGATGATCAATCCCATATCCAATATTAGGAAAAAGTGGATACTTATGGTGACCAACTACTTCACAAGATAGATGAAGGCCATTCCCATAAAGAATGCTACAAAAGTAGAAATTATCAAGTTTCTCGAGGAATTGGTAGCAAGGTTTGATTCACCCAAAACCATCATTTTCAACAATGCACGAGCCTTCATAGGATTTGGGATGTCATAATTTTCTCTTAATCATGGGGTATACCTCAAGACTTCATCCAATTACTACCCTCATAGGAACGGGCTAGTAGAGTCAACTAACAAGAACCTGATTAGATTGGTAAAGTGCATCGGGTCGGAACACCAGAAGGAATGGCACAAGAATCTTTGGGTGGAATTATGGGCCAAAAAAATTATGCCTAAGAAAATATTGAAAACCTCCACTTACAAATTAGTGTATGGAAAAGAGGTATTCCTACCCATTTCCATAGAATTTTTGGCACTACAACTATTAGAAGCTTTGGAAATTGAGGAGGATAGTGCAATGGAGGTGATATTGGAAAAGCTTTTAAGCCTCAAGTAAAAAGAGAGAAAAGGAATTTGACACCACTATTGGGTGCCAACAAGTGGTGAAGTGTTGGTTTGATAAAAATTCCTCCAACCAAATTTTAAGGAGGGGAGTCTTGTGCTAAAGTATGACGAATGAGCTGCAAAACCAAGGTAATGTGCAAAGTTTGATTCACTATGGAATGGCCCCTTCCACATCCATACATGCAAGGAAATAAATGCATATGAGCTAGAGGATATGAATGGTGACATTTTGGATAACTAGTAAACAGTATTGATCTAAAACTATTCAATTAAAGTATGTGCGGGGTCATTAAAATTTATAGTTATGTACCATATGTAAATTTTTTTAAAATACGTTTTTATTTTAATAAATCCATGAGAGCGAACACACAATAATAGAAAGATGCTATGTATTATATTAAATGAAAAATATTTACAACATAATACATGTTTTTGAGCATGAGGCTCCAAGAGAAGCTTGAAAACCTTCTCATTCAAAACCCAAAAGAGATACATCTTCAAACAACAAAAAGAGGAGGCAGCATAAAAATGTCAGAAAGAAATTCAGCCTCCATCATTCCCAATGGTCAAAATTTTATTTTCTTTGGTTTCATTAGGAGGGTAGTAAAGGGGTTATTAGCACAAGGGGCATGTAGGCATTGTACGAACCTCAATCCTTGGCACTAGGACTATAGACCAGGAACATGAACTAGGTTTTCCACTCGACCCCAGGGCAATGCTCTATGTTGTATGTTTGTAGAAGGAAGTCATGGGTCAGGATAGTAGCCGATGTCGCTCCAAGTCCATGGTCTGGAAGTCCATAAGAAAGGGCGGCTAGGGCACCGCTTCCACATAATCAACATGCCTATGAATATTCATGGTAGATGGAATACTAATGCCAGGAATAGCTACTTGAACAACTTCACCTAGCCAGTCCAGGTACGTTGAATCAAACAAGGCATGGTAAAGCTTGAGAATCTAGGGCTTGGAAATGTCTAAGTCCAATAATGAATCCATGATCCTAGAAATGACATTCAAAGTGTAACATGGCTAGTTCTCGTCTTTCACATAGTCTTTCTCGAGAACCCATTTGAACACCCTAATCACAAGGTGGTCATTCATTCCTATTAGGTGCTTGATTGTCTCACTACTAACCTATCCTACAAAATTATTCTATAGCTTCCAGCTCAAGATTCAAATTAGGGTACCTAGACTCGTCATAATGGTGGCAAGGAAAAAATATAGAAAAGAAAAGGGAAGAAAGTAGCGGAAAGAGATCACCAACTCAATGCTAACTCAATGAGTTTTTCGTGAGGCAGATGTTGATATTTATAGAAAAATGTGCATCAGGGAGGCCGATGAATAGAAAATCTATCTCCTATCAATAGACAATGGAAAATGTATTAAGGAAATGATAAGCGAAGGGTAAATCATACGAAGGATCACTAACCAAGATTTGAGGAATTAATTTAGGTGTTGGGAGTAAATGCTTGTTTATACAATCTGTCGCCATGTGTCTGTTGTCATCATCAATGCTAGTCTACTTATCTGTATGAAAGGAAATTTCTTAAAAGAGCTAAAACTTGCTTAATTAAATACATATATCTTTTCAAAGTATGCTTCCCATCTCTCAAATCCTATCTATCAAAAGGGTGGCATAAGGAATGTACTAAATACATTCTCACAACAAAGTTGACATTTATGAGGAGTATTGACTCCACGCTATACATATCACCTCGCTAGTAGCATTTAGTAAGCCATCAATAAAAAAAATGAATTTACTACATGTACATGTGAAAATTGAGTGCACCCAAAAAGAAACAAAATTCGCTGTGTTGAAACCCTCAAGTAATTTCTGCTCTAAAAGAGGTTTTTGCAAATCCTTCCAAGAAAAAAATAATGGAGGAAGCATCATCTTTTGGTCATCATGCTGGTGTCTCATTCACAAGGTTGGGCTACACTAACATCTTTGGAGATATTTCATATGGTAATACCCCAATGCCAGAGGATGAGAGCTTTATGCATACAAAAACCATATAACCAAGCGGCCCTTTCAAGGATGAGGCGGTTAAGGATTTCATAGATAGTATCAACGACCCAAAGCTACATGTAAACCCTAATAGCTTTAGAGAAGGAGAATTGTAGAGAATTATCACCCATGGGTCAGCTGATGGATTTGCAACATGTCTTTGGCATTGTGGTTTGCCACAATTCATATTTCCCTCCACACATCCATGCCTAGAACTGGTTGATGCATGAGTAGATAATTTGGATGAAGAAATTAGGGTTTTCAATGGCAATAGGTTAAAGGTTACCATGAATGTGGTAGTCATCTGATACATGTTATGCATCCCTACAAATTGGGAGGTTGAGAGATTCCATTTCCAAAAAATGAAAGGTTTTTGGGAAAAAGGGACATGAAATTAAAATTTCATATGGATGAAACAAATGAGGAGCCAGATAATAATTAGATCATCTTCCCTCTAGAACATAGAAATTTTAAAGAAGATGTGTAGGCCATTTTCTCAATGTTTCTTTTTTTTATGGCCATGAAAGTGATGATGAGGTCTATGAGTTCCAAATGGGCTTAGCCTTCATGCTCAAGAAAGAAAAGAGCTAGAAACATTTTGATTTTGTTGAGACAATCACCGAGGGAATGTTGGAACAATCAATATATTATAACATCACTTTTGAGTTAAGGTATTCTATTTTGGTACACTTGATTTTACATCAGAACCTTGAATTCCTTAGAAGTCATTTACCACTTAGTAAGTTTGATACAATGGGGTTATACAAGCCAGTTTTGGCCTGGACCCATGTGCTTTCTAGAACATGGGATTATTATTCATTTGTTGATTATTTCTTGCAATCGATACTCTTGTATAATTTTTCTCTGCAACCTCCAGGTAGGTTTTCCCCTAAAGGTTTGGAGTAGATGAAAAAACACCAAACCGCGACGGATTATTTTTTGGGAGCACATTTTTCTTTCATTAGATGTCACGGTTTTATTAAGGACCCTTTTAGACTCCCTAAATTTGTGACAGACAAGACCCTCACCTTGGAGGCATCGCATTAGGAAACAATTTCCAATAAAGCTTATGGCAGTGGGAGACACAAAAATGCACTTTACACTCTTCCCCTTACCATCACCAAAATTCAGGTAATGCTTGTAAAATGGGAAGAGAAAGATGTGTTAATTATTAAGTTGTCTTGCCTCAACCTGGTCCTCATTTGTGATAGATGGAAGTACAATCCTATTGATTGTCTTCTAATTGTCAAACATGAAGAGCGAGAGTATTTTGAGTCAAGGAAGAACCTATCTGAGGAGAGGGAAGAGGTCTACATCAACTTGGCCTTTATATCATTTATATGACCCCCATGGATCGAATTCTATCTTAAGGTGGCACAATTCTGATAAAGCACCCCGATGGGCCAATCCCTCAAAATGCAACTAAAGAACTTGGTATGGTCAGAAAGGAAGAAGGCTAATTTCTGGAAGTACCGACAGGAAACCAAATGCCTAAATGCCCTATGCAGAGAGGTTAAACTAGGTGATGAGCATTTTGATGAAGTCTATGACACTAAGGTTTGATCCAATAATAGTAATCCTATATTGAATCAGGAGATTGAATAGGATCACAAACTAGTTTTTCCCCTCCACCTCAAGTGCCCGATGCAAGAAAGGGCAAGGGGGAAGGATCAAAACACAAATAATCATAGATCACATCCTCTTTTAGCACCCTACTAAAGGGAAAGAGAACCCGACGATCTCCAAAAAGATCTGCCACAACTCCAAGGACCTAGGGTTCATCAAGATTAGTCACCAAAGAGTCTGAATCAACAAGTGAAGGCCCTACAAAGAAAAGAAAACTTCAAGACTTAGGAAGACTAGGCTTATCAAATAAAGGAGAAGAAGAGGTGGACTCAGTTCCACTAGGATTTTTGGCTTTTACAATCTAGGTAAGTCTTGCAGCCACCATCCTTCCTTCTACTGCCTCTTTAGTTGTTACTGCCCACTCATCTGTGGAAAGAAATTCTCCATCTAGGGGTTCCAACATCCTCATTCTTAATACACCCCCAACCATATTTTACAATGAGCCCCATGAAAAAAACTCACACAGTGAACAAGCATCTTCCTTCTCAACCACAATTGACTCTTTGATTCCCTTGCTAAAGGCACATATTGTAAACATTTATACACCCATGCTGACAGTTTCATCGTCTCCACCTGCTTCTATGCACATGCCTCTTTTTTTGCCTACTTCCCCTTTTACTGTAATGGTTGCCCCTCCTTCTCAGGCCATGTATGTCATCCCACCCTTTTAAATGATAACACTTCCCTTTGCCTTTTAGAAACCTCAGATCACCAAGGCCTCTCCTTCTGTCACCCTCATTAGTCTCCATGTCCATGTTTCACTTGCCACAAAGAGTATTGAGTCTCCATGTCCATGTTTCACTTTCCATAGAGAGTATTGAGTCTCCATAGAGCCTTTAGACTCATATTGAAGTAAAAAGGTAGGCTCGACAAGAAATAAAGAAAAATTTGTGGGAAAAATTCATGTCAAACCTAGCTACCCATGAAGAATGGAACACTATGTTAACCGCAGCTATGAGGCCATAGACATCCAAGCTAAAAGGAGAAATGTAGTTTGATGGTTATGACATCCAATTTGTGGGTCTAAATTTAAGTAAAAATCTCTCACACAACAAAGTGGTCCTAGCCAAAGCAACTTAGAAGGTGGTTTATAAGGACTACGAGAAGTTGGAAAAGAAATTGAAAAGCATGAGGCAGATTTTGTAAATGTAAAAGCCACAATGGGTAGGCTGCAAGCGGAAATCAAAGGAAAAGATTTGGAGATGGCTCACTTAAGATAGGTACAGGGTTGACCAATAGGGTGAAGCAACTAAATTGCTTGAAGAAGCCTAGGGTAAAAAGGATCAGCTTCGTACTAAGGTAGAAATATTGAAATGTGAGATCACAGTCAAGCGTGAAACAACTACGGAACATCAAAAAAGGAAAAAGGAGCTTGAGAATGAAGTAGCTAGAACAAAAAATATATATGAGGAGTTTCAAAAAGAGTTGCAGGAGAAGGATAAGCAAAAGGATATGCAAGAGGAACTGGCTAACACCCAATCTCGAGCCTTTGATGATCTTTAGAAGGGGGTATGTGCAAGATCATCATGGAAAAAACATGCCCTTAACTGGCGATGAAAATTCAGAAATCAAAGTTAGGCAACTTGACATAAAAAATTGAATAATTTATATATACTATTTCAAAAATATGTAAAAATAGAATCTATAGAAAATTGAATGTAGTTTCTAAACTACTAGGTTTATTTTTTATTTTTTCAATCTATTTGGTGAAAATTTGAAATTTCAATGGAGTAGTACTTAAATTTCAAGGAAAAAATAAGAAGTAGGTGTCTGTCTGACCACCCTAACCAGAATAAAATGATAATATTTTTTTATAATATTTTAGATATAAGTAGAGGACTCATGTCCCGATATGATGCATATTTTTTTTGTAATTTTTTTCCAAGTAAATAATTAATTATGAATTTTTTATTACAAATTTTAAAAAATATAAAAACCTATATGTCTAACCACTTTAACTTGCTCAAAACTTCATGAAATTCATTTTTTCTTTTTTTAATCCTATAGTTTGTGAAGCATAGAATGTGATGCATGTTTTAGATTCAAAAAATGTGAAACCATTTGAAAGCTATAGATGTTTTTCAATCAACCTATCAATCAAGAATTTAGTCATAACTCAAATAGAAAATAAATAATAATTATTTATTAAATTCAAAGTAAAGTATAATATATATTGGTGGAAAGCTAGGAATCTCCTTTAAAAACCCTTTTTGTTTATCAATTTTGGGTGAAAATAAATTCGTCAGCCACATGGGCCATCATATCCTTACATATCACCATTTTTTGGCCCATCATGATCCTGCACATACCCAAGGCCCAAGTGGAAATGGAGAAGTAAAAAAGAGAGAAGCAAGATGTTGAGTCTTCTCTACAAACTCACAATGAGGAGATAGAAAAGTTATGCTTTGGGCTTTCAAAACACTCTCCGAGAGAAAAATCAGCTACAAGAAGACATGAGAGCTAGGGAATCCCAATTCTAATAGGAATTGACCATAACACAGGGATCTAGACTTCTCCCCATGCTTAAAAATTATTATCTACTCATTGGGAGAGGATTATAGTTGCAGTGGTAGCTTTGAAGACAATTTTGCACTTTCTAATAGATGCACAAGAGTTAAACGCAAAGGTCAGCCTGACGGTTGACCAAATTCTACACACAATAACTCATTGAGATAAAGAATCAGGAGTCTTGATCTCAAGGCTATATAAAGCTACCAAGGAAGATTTGAAAAGTGATGAGATTCTCAACTGTAAAGAAGCTGCAAGGAAGTAAAACAAATTTATCACTTACCACTAGGTTGCATTGAAAAGTAGAACTTGTCGATCGATCTTGGATAAGAAAGTTAGTGAAATAAAAAAAGAATTCAAATTTCTAATCCACTCTAGATTACCCACCTTATTCTCACCAAATAGAGGGGTATTGACAATAGAATAGATCACAAAAGTAATCAGGCTCAAGATTGAAGACTCCACAATGCTCCAAAATTTGAGCTCAACACCTACATTCGAGGAGATCGATATGGCACTTCTCCCTCTTTACCAACCTTACTAGCACATTGGAGATGTTTCGTTAAGATGGGGAGGAGTTTCTTTCAAAGAGGTCCTTGATATGGATCAAGCCTACAAAAAATTACACACCCTCGTCCTACCCACTGGTTGAGATTGAGAGTCCCAACTAGCCACTTTCCTCAAACTCCGTGGATTATTTTACATATGGGTTCATGCCTCTGCAAGCGAAGGCCCCCTATGAGTCGCCAAAAACTATGGAGCAAATTTTTCCTTCAACATTTTGGTTTTCAGCCCTTATTTTCCACTTTATGATGACTTTTCTCTTGAAGAAAAAAAGTTACTCTTGCATAAAAGTGTGCAATGCATCATGTGGTGGCTACACAGATTTTCTATATCATTTTACTTTTGAGCCTAAATAGGGACACATATCTACCTGGTGGGGATTTCCTTGAAAATGTTCTCACAAATTCTGAAATCGCCCACCAGCTTTCCACGTCAGCCACTTCATTGGGTGGATCATGTCATCCACATATGTATCTCTTTTGGACAGAGTTTGTTGGATAGCAATACGAAATTATTTATTTTGGGATCATACTTTTGGGGTACCATCATCATTCTCCATAGCTAATTGGATTGTGTTTTAACGACCAATCTAGGATCTGATTATTTTCTTACAACATATCTTCATAGAGCTTCTATAAAATTTGAAGCCATAAATGAGGCAGCTAGAACTTTATGAGTGAAGATTGTTGCAATCTATCAGATTTAGATAACTAGCATTTTTTCATCTCTATTGTATGTGGTATTGGCTTCTTCTTCGGGCTATAAAAAGGGTGGGTTTACGGTAGATATAGAGAATGTTTTTTTATAAAAGATAGGGAGATATAGTTTTCAAGAGTAGGAGGATTTTTACAGAGCATTGTTCACACTCTTTGGCATGTTATATTTTCAATACTATTAATCGAATTGGCATTCGACCTTTCTTTTCAGTTAATTTATCACAAGAATTAGATCTATTAAGAAGAAATCTTTGGAATTGAGTATTTTTTGGCCTTTATGACAAATTTATTTTTCTCGTATCATTTATGTTGAAAGCACTATGTTAAATCCTTACGTAGATAGTCTAGATTTTTATTTTACATGTTGTTATCTTTTATGTTTAATACTATGTTTCATAAATTTGATCATGTTTGTTATACTCTTTCATTTTCTGTAAAGGATATGCCATTTTCATATTATGTTGTAAGAGAGGAGGGATTTTGTGAAAATCTAAATATTTTTGTTAATCTCTTATGTTTCTTATTCCTATCAGACCTTAATGGATGCTTCCCATGGGGAGATTTGAACAGCCACAATGTTCTTTCTCTAGCTTTTTTTGTTTGTTCTCTTCCCAACAATAAGGGTTTGTGGCATTTTGTGTCCATTTCATCGGGAGTAAAAAATGGTTAAAATACAAAATATTGTAAAAGCTTTGACTTATCACCATATTTATGTTTTTCCATACATTTCAATTTTCCCCTTTTCCCAGACACAAAGAAGAGTTGGCTTTCTTTCAAAATCTCGAAGGTCATTTAGTGAGGCACAATTTAGTCCCCCACTCACTAAATTTGCCATAAGAGTGTTCGAAGAGGCACAAAATTTTATGATCAATAGTTCAACATGATATATAGAGAGCTACTCTTGATTTATGCTCTAAACTAGTTTATATGAGTATTTTATCTTACAATTTTATATCAACGTGTGCACCAATACTTTGTATTAATAAATAAAATTAATAAAAGACATTATATACTTTATTGATTAGTACAATAAAAATTTTTGTTTTATATAAATATTTGCACTAGTACATTGTATTAATAAATAAAATTAATAAAAAATCTTATACTTTATTGATTAGTATAATATAATTTTGTGTCAATAATCATTAATGATAAATATTTATTTGTAATTTTGTACAGATTGTTTCCAAAAGTGGAATCATTGTAAGGGGATCAAAGGGTCCCAATAGCTACGCTTTTGGTAGTACATAATACATGGAATGAACATTCATTTTTCTAAAAATTCATATCCATTTATAATTAATAATAATTAGTAATGAATACATGTTTCTAACTGATAAACCCTATTATATTTGATTTCATCTAGGAATTGTATTTGGATAAAACTTGGAACTTTAAAACTTACCTTCTCCATCACTATTGATATTAAAATATTTTAATCGAAATTTAATAAAAGAAAAAGATGTATTTAAGAATCTCTTAGAATTTTGAAAATATAATATAATTTTTATTTTTTTTATTTTTTACATACATTATATATAATTTTTTTATAGAATACGCATAATTTTAATATCATTTATGCTTTTCAAATATAAAAGATATATCAAAATCTATGTTTTATTGGACACAAATTTATTAAAATAAGTTCTTCTTATTTTAACCAAATTATATTGGTTGTAGAAATATTTAGTAATAGTTTTCAATTTTATAAATAAAAATTCATAAATAATTTCATATTTTAAATAATAACATATGTGACGTTCATTCATATATGTTTTACTGATATCCAATATTTGAAAAAGAATAAAATATTATTATTCATTCTTAAATTATTTGAAACATCACTTATTGATGAAGAGAGAAAAACACTCTTGAATTCAACTCAAATTTGCAAAATTTAATTTTACAAAATACTTCGTTAAATGATTAATTCTAAATCAACAATTACTTGTATTGATTTAAATCTATTCACCATTTCAAAACTATGCTCAATTTGAAAAAAAGAAACTATTTTATTTATTCAAGTTTCATGAAATTGGCATTTACCAAGCAACTCCATTGCCCTCTACAATCCTTTACCTACTACCTTTGTTTCTCTTTTCACCATTCTTAATCCTTCAAATACATTCTCTCCCTTTATCTGATGCTCCAAATTAGATGGCATATGCATCTACTAGGTTGTCATATTATATGCTTGGTTTTTTCCCAATTCATGGGTTTAAACCCTCCTCTTCACCTACACATCATGCCTACATCTCTCTATTTAATTATCAAATCTATATCTTTTGTTTTTTTGCATTTGGATCTTTCATAATCCTTTCAAGCATTGTGCTTCTCACATTGTCTACCAAACTCACCATTCTACCTTCCTCACTCGTGGGTCCTCTCTCTCTTTTTTCATTTTATTGTTGCCTTCTAAACCTCTTATGTTTGGTAATTTCCACACAACCTTATACTAAGCTATGTTTTGCATTAAATTCCTTAGTCAGTTGTTTATAAACTTACAAAAGAAAAATGAAAGATGAAATTGCAGAAAATAAAAACAAAATTTAAAAGATCTAAAAAAATACAAGAAGAACACAAGATTTATAGTGGTTCTCCCAATAATGGCTACATCCACTTTCACTAGGGATTATCTCTTTTTATTAATTCTCAATACAATATGCATTCAAGCAGCAGTAGCTTTTATAATTCACTCTCATCTCCAAATTGGAAAAATGTACCAAAATGGTCAACTTCTAAATTAGCAAACACATGCCAAAAAGAAGTCAGTTACAAAAAATGCATTTGTTTCGAGTGTAAGAGAAAATTCCATTATAATTAGAATATTTGGGCTTCACCAAACCCAAAAATCTCCCACTTGAAGACCAAATATTGCTTGAGAGAGCTACTCAGAGATATCCCCTTCATTCACAATCCTATCACTACTTTGAAAACTCCAGAGGCCTATCTCTTGGCTTGCCTCTCTTAGTAGCACCAGCAGATCTTCGATCAGTCTTAAGCACCTTATCAAACTACTCATCTGGCCCTTCATACATTCTAGTATCAACATCTTCTAATTCAGCCTTCGAATGCTTTGCTTCCAATTTTGCAGTCATGTACCCTATGCCAGCAACGATGAATAATGCCTGAATATTAGAGCTCTTTGTTGCTAAAAGGTAAATAAAAATAAATAAACAAAAAATCAAGAACACAACAATTCAAGAAATTCTACCAAATTTGCTGCCAACTTTGAGAGTAGTCTTCTTAGATTTAGCTGCTCCATCTTCCATATTGGTCGACATATTTCCAAATGTACGAGTTTTTCTACCAGCACCATTACAAATTGATTCCAAAATTTCACTTTGATCACCATTACAAATGGTCTCATCTTTGATCACCTTCAAATTGTCACTCTCATCACCATTAATTTATCTGCCCCAATTTCTATGACATCAACCTACTCACCATCATCTAACTGATCCCCAAAACTATCACTGCCAAACATATTAATAAAATTATTAATAACAAAATCAATTTCAGCATCTAATTGATCCAAAGACTTTTGCTTGGCAGTCCACAATGATGAATCTAAAGTAGGATGAAAATATCTCACTTCAACATGACTCTCTTGACATACAAGGTGCCTAATTTGCTACCCCTTTCAATTACCAAGGCCCCCTTTTTAACCTTGCATCTATTTGATTAAAAACTAATTTCACAACCTTAAGAACCCAGTTGTCCAACTGAGATTAAATTCTGTTTAAGGTGGGGAACATATCTAACATCATTAACAACCAAGTATAACCATTTTTTAGTTTTAATGAAATATCCCCTTTTTGAACATCACAAGATTCATTGTTACCAAGAAAAGCCTTACCAAAATCACTGCTTTGCATATTTTTGAAATACTCCTTGCATGAAGTGAGATGAAATGATGAACCTAAATCAAGCACCCAAACATTAGTTGGAATTTCTTCTTTAGTTAAAATAAGAACACCTGCAGCTTCTTGGTATGTTGTGTTGGCTTTGTTGTTGATCACCTTTTCTTGTGTTTTTTTGTAGTTCCAACAGTTCTTTTTTATGTGACATGGTTTTCCACAAAACCAACAATCACTGTTTCTACCCCTGGACTTTGATCTTCCTCTATTGTTATTTCTACCTTTATCTTGAACCCTCCCTCTATTGGCAGTAAAGAACATAATAATAAAATTTCTTGATTTCATCATCTAAATTAATATCAATAGAAATTAATTGGGTGACTAAAGTATTGAATTCATTTAAATGATTCAACATAATCTCACCTTCTCACATTTTCAAATTATATAACTTTTTCATAATGAATACCTTGTTCGAAGCCGATTCCATCTTGTATATTGAAAAGAGTTTATCTCACAACTCCTGCGTTGTCTTCTCAGCTGAAACATTAAATAAAACATTGCTGGACAACGAAAGAAAAATGGTTGCTCTTGCTTTCTTGTCCAGTTTCTCCCAATCTTTGTCTGATAAAAAACCTTGCCCTTTGGCTTTTCCAGCCAATGCATTTGAGAGATCTTGCTTGATGAGCAACGACTCCATTTGCACCTTGTTGGAAATAACTCCAACTTTTGCGCTCCTCCTTTCTCCTCCTTGTTACCTCCTTACCGCTCCTTCCATCTGACTACCCGCGTTTGCATGGTTACCGCGGCCCAGCGGCCTATCTCTCCCTTGTCCACGGTTGTACGGCCTCCATCCTCGCAGTCTCCCGCTTTACCGCGGTCTTGCTCTTCACCGTCAGCGGTGACACGGTGGCATTTTTCTTTGTCTCCTGCGTTACTGCAGCCTAACCACCAACAGTTCGCGATTATGCGGTTAACCATCAGTTTGCCTCTATCGCTGTCCCGCGGTTCCTTCGCTAACCACCCGTGGTAGTGTGGTGGGTTTTTTTCTTTGTGCTCGGACCGTTTGTTGACCGCCAGAATGGTTACTACTGAACCATGGATGTCTGTCTTCCTGACCACGGTAATGTGAGCTAGCAGTTTGTGCTTGGTTACCGTGATCACCGTAGTCTCTCTAGTATTCCTCATGGCTGGGCGGTCTTCTCTTGTCTTCACCATGACACCTCGGTCCTATACAGTGCCCCTCATGGTTGGGCAGTACCCCGCGGTACTGCAGGTTGGTCTTTCCTTATGCGCGGTAGCGCGGTATTGGCTCATTTTGGCAACAGTCCATTTGGAGTTTGTACTAGCGATTATTTATTTGATCAACAACCTTTTTAATATGACTTGAATGTGTTTTTTTAATGCTTTGAAAGCTTGGCCTTCTCAAAAGGGCTTTTAATATTGTAATTAGTTGTGATTATCAGATGGCCGTGTATTATTAGATTCATGAAGATTGAGGTTGTTGTGATGTAGAAAATGTTTGAAGATAGTTATCATAGCTCTCAAGAGAAGAATATGTGGGTTCAGTAGTTGAATTGTGAATTTTCTCAGTAGAAGAAAAATTGTAAGAATGAAGAGCCAAATCTCTGTGTGATAGAAAGACTTTAGAAAATCAATATAATTATAAAACTTTCTGGGCTGTGAATGTATGTTTTAATTTTATAATTTCACTGTTTAAATTTAAATAAAAGTCGTGTTTGTTGTTTTAATGCCTCCTATTTTGCAACAAGTGGTATCAGAGCAGTGTTGGTCAAGATCACTTGGAGTAGAGATTTTTTGGTGAATCTATGAGGAGTCATTGTCTAGTTTGAGAAAAATCCATAGGGTGTCTAGGAGCATTATGTCTGCAAAATTTGAGAAGCCTGTCTGGAGTTAGAAATTGGTAAAGAGAGTTAATACGTAAAGAAGTTTTCTTTTAAAAAAAAGGGTCATTGCTTTAGAAAGTCACAAGTGCTTTGTCAGTAAGGGAAAAATTATTTGTTTCCAATGTAGTTGTCAAGTGAGTGAGAATTCATTTCAAGAAAGGAAGATATCAGAAAAGTTTGAATGTTTGTAAAAAATTTGAAGCTAGTTTAAGCTGACAAAGAGATTTTGAGTGTGTTTGAAGCTTTGAAAATTCTCTAACCAGTTGTAGGAGGAAGAAAATAGGAGGCTGTGTACATTAAGAAAAAGAAGAAGAGTGCTTGGATAAAATTACTGACAAGAGCTAGAAGAGCTGTATTCTGGAGACAAAGAGAATAAATTATTGTCATAAGAGAAGAAGTCACAATCACAAGAGAAGCTGAGAAGGAGCCTACAAGAAAGAAGAAGTTTTTACAAGGAGGTGTTTCAAATTTGTGGAGATAATTGTTGAGAGTTGTTAAAAGTCAGAAGCTTTGTTGAAAAAGAAAAAGATTGTGCAGAACATTCATTTCCAGAACAAACAAAAAGTTGCAGACCTAGCTGCTGAGTTTCAGTCATGAGATCAAAAGAGGTAAGTTGAAACTTCCTTTACAAATGGGGAAAGTAGGAAAGAGGGTTAAGAAAGAGAATGAAAATTTGTCATCTGCAAAAGATGTTTTAGAGGAAGAATTAATTATGCTTAAAAATGAACTGGGTGTTGTTAAAAAGGACAATGGATGCTTTATTGAAACAATAAAAGAGTTGTTGAAAGAAAAGTGTTTGTTGTTAGATGAAAATGATGATCTAAAGAAAGAATTAAGAAAGGTTAAAGCTAGAAATGAAGAGTTAGAAGAGATTTTGAAATCCCTTGATAAGATTAAGCAAAGAAATGAAGAATTTGAGCTTAGAGAAAAACTGTTTGATGAAATGGAGAAAAAGAATGAAGATTTTGAAACAATTTTGAAAAGGGCTGAAGAGGAAAAATGTTCATAGCTGAAGGAAACCATAAAATTGAAAGAAGGAAATGATAGATTAATCTTAGCATGTAATGATTGTGTGAATTTTTTTTTTCAATTTGTGATGTCTCATGTGACACAACAGATTTGTGTATTTCATTTGGAAAATCTATTTCTCTTGAAAATGTCGGTGATAAAAAGTGTCAAGATGAACATGTTGATGAATTTGCAAATATGGCTAGTTGTGATAAAGTGTTAGAACCTGCAAAGGATGTTGGTTGCTTTGAAGAGATGTAGGGTTGAAAATCATGAAAAGAATGGGTTATACAGGACAAGGTCTAGGCAAACAAGAACAAGGAATGAGAGAGCCACACATTGAGGTCAAAGTTTGAAGGTCTCAGTTATGTCCCAAGAAAAGGAAATGTTGCTACAAGTGCAGGTAAGTTTGTTAAAGAAATAAAGAGTAATGAGTGTTCACATTGTCATAGAAAAGGACACACCAAGGAGAAGTGTTAGGATTTACACCCTTGCAATCTTTGTGGCTCAAACAATCATTGTGAGGAAATGTGTTGGAATAAAGTGTCAAAAGAGCGAATCTGGTTTAGAATGCATAAAGATGGATTGTGGATGGATTTGTGATTTAGGTTGGCAGAAGCTAATGTGTATATTTAAAAAATTGTACAAGTGTTCATATGTGAAGGTTGATAGAAGTTCTGATAGAAATGAAAGTTCAAAAGGAATTGAAAATGTTTTGAGTAGAAAGAAATTGCAGTTTAATGAGTCACTTACAAATAGTGAAGATGAAAATTTCATTCTAATGTTTTGAATTTGATACAATGATGTTGAAACTGCTGTCATAGTTGAAAGAGCCAAATGAATGGTGACATTTTTGTGTGTTGAAAAAGGGTTTGATAGTTCTGAAGAGTTAGCAAACATTGTTGCAAGTATAGTACAAAGAAGTGAAAGATGAAGTCTCAAAGGCTTCCAAGTCTGAGTAACAATTGACCTGTAAGCAAGAATTCCTGTGTAAAGAGGTACAAAGATTTAGAAATGTAACTCTGAAGCTACCAATATATATAATTCAAATTTTGTGACAACAATAGCTGTTAAAAGAATTTGTTATTGTAATATTTTTTGATGTTTGAAAGGTAGTCATATGAAGATTGTCAAGAAAGAAAGTTGTAAAAGATTGAAAGATTTTTTTTTTCTCTATTAAAAGAAGACTGTCAGTGGAGATAGTTGATTCAAATATGACCAAATTCAAAGAGATAGGGTTGAATAGGCTGCCTAAGAAAAGAGGCATTCCAGACTAGGAGAACAAAGGTTACAAAAAATTAATACTGAAGATCTGAGGACTGATTTTACTTGTAAAGTTTGAAGGACAAGGAAAGCAAGCAGTATTTTATCAAACAAAGGAAAAAGAATGTCTGAATTCATCTACAGCAAATGAAAGGATGTGCAACATCTACTAGAGGAAGAAATAATATAGTGAAATGCATTAGCATTCTATGAGTAAGAATGAAGACAGAACAAATAACAGGATTCCCTAGCACCAACAATGTGCCACTATGGGAAGAAATGATAGAATTAGAATAAGTCATTGAAAGGAATGAAATCACATTTGTGAGTTTGTGGCAATCTGAAACCACCTACTTGTGAAAATGCAAATGGCAGAAGTTAGTAACAGATAATAATTGATGTATGATGATGTGTGTAAATGAGTTGCATCAAATGATAGAGAGGTAATTGCAAAAGAAGAATTGATCATGGTAGATCGAGGGAAAACACAGACTGTGGAAGACTGATGAAAAGAGACCATTCCAGAAGTAAAAAGATGTTGGTAGAAAAAAGGGGAGAGCTAGTTGTGGGAGAAGAAGAACTGCCGCTGCAGTTGAAGACAAGGAATTACTATCGAAAGGTTTGAAATCATTGTTCAAGGAAGATTTGTAAGCATAGCCACAGCTGTTAAAAAAAATTATTTGGCAAAAATTAAGGTAAGTGTTTGTCAATATGCAGGAAAAGAAGTGGATTATTTTTCAGCCATAATTGATCATTGAGAAAGTGCCAGTCGAAAAAAGAGTTTGAAGAAGATAAAGTTGCAGGAAAAGGATGAAGCTACAAAGCAGTTTGATTCATAAGAAGGAGAATTAAAGTGTTGGTGAACGCTGCAGCATTCATAGTAAATTTAGAGATTGTTCGGGAGTGAGCCTCATAGAATCTACTTGAGCATAGTGATGGCAGAAGTTGAATTTAAGGGGGAGTGTTGGAAATAACTCCAACTTTTGCGCTCCTCCTTTCTCCTCCTTGTTACCGCCTTACTGCTCCTTCCATCTGACTGCCCGCAGTTGCGCGGTAACTACGGCCCCGTGACCTATCTCTCTCATGTCCATGGTTGTGCGGCTTCCATCCTCATAGTCTCCCACTTTATCGTGGTCTTGCTCTTCACTGTCGGTGGTGACACGATGGCATTGTTCTTTGTCTCCCGCGTTACCGCGACCTAACCGCCAACAGTCCACGGTTGTGCAGTTAACCATCAGTTCGCCTCTACCGTTGTCCTGTGGTTCCTTCACTAACCGCCCGTGGTAGTGCGGTGGGTTGTCTTCTTTATGCTCGAACTGTTTGTTGACCACCAAAATGGTTACCGCTGCACTGCAACCATCTATCTTCTTGACCATGGTAATGTAGGCTAGCGGTTTGTGCTTGGTTACCATGACCACCACAATCTCTCCAGTATTCCTCATGGTTGGGTGGTCTACTCTCATCTTCACCACGATACCTCAGTCCTGTACGGTGCCCCTCGCAGTTGGGTGGTACCCCACGGTACCGCAGGCTGGTCTTTCCTTATGCATGGTAGCATGGTACTGGCTCATTTTGGCAACAGTCCATGTGGAGTTTTTACTGACGATTATTTATGTCATGGACGACCTTTTTAATATGATTTGAATGTGTTTTTTTAATGTTTTCGGACGAAGACAGCTTGGCCTTCTCGAAAGGGCTTTTAATATTGTAATTAATTGTGATTATCAAATGACCATGTATTATTAGATTCGTGAAGATTGAGGTTGTTGTGATGTAGAAAATGTTTGAAGATAGTTATCATAGCTCTCAAGAGTAGAATATGTGGGTTCAGTAGTTGAAGTGTGAATTTGCTCAGTAGAAGCAAAATTGTAAGAATGAAGAGCCGAAGCTCTGTGTGATAGAAAGACTTTAGAAAATTAATATAATTATAAAACTTTCTGGGTTGTGAATGCATGTTTTAATTTTATAATTTCATTGTTTAATAATTCACTCTCAAATAAAAGTACCAAAATGTGTTCAGTGTTGTTTTAATGAATATTTGGGCTTCTCCTATTTTGCAACAAGCTTCCAGAGACCGAAGTTCTAACTTGCAAACTTTTCAATCTTCCATTTTTTCTGCATCGTCCATGGTTGTGGAAATTCTTCACTGATTTCCAGCACCGAGCTTCTCCACCAAGCTTTGATACCAATTGTTGATAAAATTGCAGAAGCAAAATGAAAGAAGAAATTGTAGAAAATAAAAACACAATTTAAAAGATCTACAAACATAAAAGAAGAACACAAGATTTATAGTGGTTCAGCCAATAATGGCTACATCCACTTTCAATAGGGATTACCTCTTTTTATTAATTCTCAATACAATCTGCATTTAAGCAGTAACAACTTTTATAATTCACTCTCATCTCTAAAATGAAAAAATCTACCAAAATGATCAACTTCTAAATTAACAAATACACGTCAAAAAGAAGTCAGTTACAAAAAAGACATCCTTTTTAAGTGTGAAAGAAACTACAGTTATAATTAGAATATTTGGGCTTCACCGAAGCCAACATCAGCATGATCATGTTTCCTCCTATGCGCCCTCTCTATGCATCAAATTTATTAGTACAAAGGCATATTTTGCTTATCCGCAGCTAAGAATCCTTCATTGACCACAAGGATAGCGTTGCCTCCTTTACAATCACCTTTATGCAATATGTGTTTCCAAAGTGTGCACTTTTATTTGAATGTGCAAGTCGATGAATTCACACCTCCTTCCACGGCCTATGGCTACACATGAACTTTCTTTTCTAGCGTGCTCTAGTTTACCCATGAAACCATTAGTCTCTCATCTCCTTTGTTGCGCCCCTCTCCCATTCTTTCATATCTTTCTTTTTTAATTTGAAGACTCCATTTTCATATTCTTTCTTTTGAACTTCCATTCATCTTTTCAACTTCCATCTACGTTATTTTTTCATATCTCTTGTTTTTATAAAATCGCTAATATCGATAATATCAAGGATCATGAAGTATACACGATAGAGATAAGATGAAATCCATATCACTCCAATTTGAAATGATCCAAAAGTAATATGGATGAACCTTTAGAATATTGTCAGTGTTAACATAAACCGTTAACTTCAACCTGTCGTCAATGCATGCAATCAAAACTGAGTTTTTAATGTAACTGCTCACGAATAGCTTGGATTATTCCTGAAATTTGCAAAGGTGAGTGTATTAATATTAATAAACTTTTCACCAAGCCACGCTATCCCAAAATTCAAAGTTTATGAAATTTTAAATCTTTGTCAATATCACAAGATCTGAAGTCAAAAAACACTCGATTCTCCAAAACTGTTAACAGTTTAACTTTGAAACTTTTTCTATCAAATCCAAAATAGAGTCTAAATTTTGTGTGCAAAAATACTTTTCATTCAAACTTATTGATATCCGGAAACAATCATTTTTATGGATGACGCATGATTGTGTGTTTGCCCGGATGCTCTACATCACTCACATTCTATTTTTCTAAACAAAATATGGATATATTAGTTCAAGTAATTTTATTTACATAAAAGTTATTGTATTTAATTTTGGAATTATTTTATTCACTACATACATTGAGACATAAATTTTATGTGCTGCTTATTTTCAAAATATTGTGCTTATTATTAAATATTAATATTGTTCTTATTATTAAATAATACAATATTACATTGAAAAATGATTTATTATTAAAAAGATATTACAATAAGTTTGTGCTTCATTTTAGGAATATTTACGCTTATTAAGAATTTTTGAATATTACATCACCTTTATGCAATATGTGTTTCCAAAGTGTGCAGAATGTGCAAGTCATGAATACACCTACGGCCTATGGCTACACATGAACTTTCTTTTCTAGCGTGCTCTAGTTTACCCATGAAACCATTAGTCTCTCATCTCCTTTGTTGCGCCCCTCTCCCATTCTTTCATATCTTTCTTTTTTAATTTGAAGACTCCATTTTCATATTCTTTCTTTTGAACTTCCATTCATCTTTTCAACTTCCATCTACGTTATTTTTTCATATCTCTTGTTTTTATAAAATCGCTAATATCGATAATATCAAGGATCATGAAGTATACACGATAGAGATAAGATGAAATCCATATCACTCCAATTTGAAATGATCCAAAAGTAATATGGATGAACCTTTAGAATATTGTCAGTGTTAACATAAACCGTTAACTTCAACCTGTCGTCAATGCATGCAATCAAAACTGAGTTTTTAATGTAACTGCTCACGAATAGCTTGGATTATTCCTGAAATTTGCAAAGGTGAGTGTATTAATATTAATAAACTTTTCACCAAGCCACGCTATCCCAAAATTCAAAGTTTATGAAATTTTAAATCTTTGTCAAATCACCAGCTGAAGTCAAAAAACACTCGATTCTCCAAAACTGTTAACAGTTTAACTTTGAAACTTTTTCTATCAAATCCAAAATAGAGTCTAAATTTTGTGTGCAAAAATACTTTTCATTCAAACTTATTGATATCCGGAAACAATCATTTTTATGGATGACGCATGATTGTGTGTTTGCCCGGATGCTCTACATCACTCACATTCTATTTTTCTAAACAAAATATGGATTATTAGTTCAAGTAATTTTATTTACATAAAAGTTATTGTATTTAACACTACATACATTGAGACATTTTTATGTGCTGCTTATTTTCAAAATATTGTGCTTATTATTAAATATTAATATTGTTCTTATTATTAAATATTAACATTGTGTTTATTATTAAATATCAATATTTGTGCTTATTTTAGGAATATTACGCTTATTATTAAATATTAATACCATGATGTGTAAATAGTTGTCAAATATATAGTAAAATGCAAAAAAAATTATTAATCTCACCTCATTAGCTCCACCCATATTGTTATTGTAGAATGTCTATGTTTTAAATTTTGAGTTTTAACCATTAAAAAAAGAAAATAAATTTATTAATAAACATAGCTAGGACGACTTAAATTGCAAATCAATAGCAGTGAAAATATATAAATGTTATTCTACCAACATTCTTTTCACTCAAACATTAATAACAATTTAATGTTTCAAAATCCAAAAGATAATAAAGTAATGGGCCTAGCTGCAAAGTTGAATGGTCACGGGAGATGAAGTCTTATTGAGTGCAAGACTCCAATATCATAAGGGATGCCCCTCAATCCTTGACTCTTAGCCCAAAAAAATCAGATTAACTATAAAGAATCTGAATTTGATATAAAACCCACTATAGATAATAAAATAAGCACTTATTATTATTAACCTTTTTTCAACAATAACAATCTAATATAAATTATTATTCTTATATTAGGTCATATGCTAGCTCAACCACCTTGAGCTGTATAATATAGAAGTAGCACAACAGCTTTGCTTATATATGAATATATGCAGCGCTATTCCACCATATATATGGAAGCAGCACGACATAGTTTGCCTAATGAAAATAAAGGAAAAAGAAAAGATTAGACGATCTGTATGAACTGATCAGCAAAAGTAACGGGAATCGCAAAAGCCGAGGCCATCCCCGCAGAGTCCAATGTCACAGCAAACGTAGTCGGCACCATACTGACTACAATCCCCATCGCTTCCGCAAACGATGTTGGGACCCGTGCAGACCCCTTCTGTTCCCACCAATAACATCAGTATAACCATCAATAATATCATGAATTTCATACCAAAATCTGATCCCTTTCCCATTTCAAACTCTGCAAACTACAGGCAGTGCTCACATTTCTCAGGTACACAGCCGCTTATATAATCAATTGGGCATCCATATTTATCATTCACGACGCCAGTTACAAACACATAGATATAGAATTTCTCCGCCTAATTTTTTGTCTGATAGATAGGCGGCTAGTTGTAGTAATATTCCATTTAATTCGTTTGTTTCATATGTTATCCAGTGATGTGATGTTTTAGTCTCGAGTTCACCGATCTATTTTAGAATAACCCATTTTAATGGTTTTAATCATTCTTATGATTTTCACCTCAATATTCAAGATTATGATTTATTACATCAAAGAGAAAAAAAAATTGTTTAGAAAATAATTGGATATAAAATTGTAATGATAAAATTTGTATATTCATATTATTTTTAAAGTTGTAAACTTGACTCCTAAGATATTATATAGTTCACCTATTCTTTAATCATATTTGTTGTCGCAATCATTCATAGATGACATTAAAATAATGTGCATAGGATTATCACTTTCACTAGAAAGCATATATTGACATTACTATTACTAATGGAATATAATGGACAAATGACTTTATCACTGTCATTTTGACACAAAAAAATGTATATCGAAAATTGCTAATTCATCATAATAGAATGTAAAATGTCATATCTTTAACCCATGATTCTATTACATCTCTTTATAAAAAGAAAAATTAAAATAATATTTAAAAATAGACATCAAGATATACTTTTTGCAAATCCAAACCTACCATTTTTAAATATTAAAATAACTTGAAATTTAGATGATGGAAAGTCATGAATTACATAGTGTAGAGATAGCTTAGAAACTTGCAAGCAAAAAGCCTCACTCAATCTAATAAAGGTCAAATTTAAAGGCAATAATTTTGAGAATCAAGAACACTAAAGAATCCTAATATTATATGACATTCATTTTTTAAGAGAACCCAAACAAAACATAAAAATTGCATTTACTCTTTTAATTTTATTTTCAAAAGGTGGTATGTGAGAATAGTAAGTAAAAGTACTAATATTAAGGACTAATATAGATATATCTATACTAATAATTGTATTTAATTTTGAGTTGTTTTATTTCATTAAGAGTTGTTTTATTTATTATAGAAATGGATAGATTTAAATTTAAGAGTTATTTTATTTCTTATATAGACTCATAAATTTTCATTTAAGAATGATTTTATATAATTACATTGTTTCATTTATTTTATTTACATTTTTATTTTTCTTTCGAAAATTTCATCATTTTTTTTTTAATTTTTAAATTTTTAAATGTAGTAAAGATTCTATACTTATATATTACTTTAACAAAATCAATTTTATGATCATCTCATGGTGGGTTCTCCTCCTTTGGAAGTTTCTTCTGCGGAGGATGACCCTCTTGAGTCTTCTCGAGAGCTTGTGTCTTGCCTGGCTCCTCTTTTGGCTATCCCTTCCATGGAGCCATTGTTGGCTCAATCTGCTGATGTTATTATGTCTAAGTATTCTTGAACCTTGTTGGATGCCTTTGTTGGTCCTTTGATCAATCATGTCTCCTCTCCTGTGTTGTCATTTCCCCTGCGTGATGGCTCTTTGCCCTTGGTGGATATTGTGGATCCACTTCCCTCACCTCACTCAGTGGACGATTTCAAGTCTTCCTAGTCCATTGCGTTGAAAAAGAAGGGACTCCCTTGATCTGTCACTGCTTTGGGGCCTTGGGTTAAGGGAGTTAGTTTTGTCCCCTTAGATTATGGGGTTGTCTAGTGTTGTTTGACAACTATCTATCAGTTGTTTCTGTGTGTGGTTTGTCCTCTCTTCCTAGTTCATTCTTGATATGAACTAGCGACTTTTTGGCCCTTTAGGCTCTCTATGTAATGGGTACAACACCTTGAAAATGTTGCTTATCTTATCAAAAACAAAACTATTTTTTTAATTTTAAATTTTAAATATGTCAATTGTTCTTTGACTCATACAATCATTACATGATGCACAATGCCTTGTTATTATTGTAGAACACCTCTTGACATAACTAACATGATCGTAAATGCCATCTACTAAATATCCTAAATCAAATAATTTATTTTCTCTAAATGTGAACAACTAGCATCATCCTAAGATTTACTTAATTTACAAATTCTAATATTTTGACATTCTAAATTAATATATCCTCAAATAATTGACTATGCAAAGTCCCGAGAACTCAAAATTTGTTTAAGGAAAAAATGGATCATATAGGATAGTCTTCTCTTGCTTTTATACCAAATGAGTTCTTTTATGATCATGATTTCAACAATAATTAATATGTTTCAAAGATTCTATCTAGCTTATGGCTACCTTGATTGGCATGGACATCTTGAGGAAATTAAAAGAAGAGAGATGTTGCTTCTTCGCATTGGACTATATTTGATGAATTATTTGGGACATCTAATTTATTTAGACTTAGCTGATCATAAATTTATTTTGTTCATTTTCAGTTTCTTATGTGTCATATTTGTAAGACATATAAATGATTTAATGAATCCATGTTCAATGAGGATCTCTATAATTGTTAAGAGTTTTTAGTTGCATTGAATATTTTAGGTGAAAATATTTTTGTGATCAATTTTAGATAAAATGATAAATGAATTGTCTCAATTTGATAGATGTAAAACTAATAACATTGAGGCCTTAAACTAATAGTTGCAACATTTGAATAATATGGAAAGAAAAGGTATAAAATCATTATATACTTTAAACCCACTAAAATGGTTGCTTATTTTATATTTAGCATTTTTCAATGAATTTTATGTCTTGAAAAAGTGTTGTAAACTTATATATATATGGTATAAAGCATCTACTTATAAATCATCACTATCATTTTAAGAAAAAAATTGAAGAGATAACCTAAATCATTTTAAGAAACCATTTAAAGGAAAAACCTGAAAAAGATATATATATTTTTTACGATGATATTTTTTTTGCTTGAAGATTTCTACCGAAGGAAAGTTCATCACCAATAATTCACCGTTATGGAAAATTCACCATCAAATAAATATGAAGTTGTACAAATCATTTTGAGAGTACTGATTCATTCTTTTTTGTCAAGAATAATAGCTATTTATATATAAACAATGACATAGTTATTTTTCCAATACACTATTCTCAAACAAATGTAGCCAGTATCCTCAAAAGACTATAAAAAAGCAAAGTAATAATTCAATTGAAAAATAAAAATAAAAAATCTTATATTGATTTAATTTCTTATATATCATAGCACATAGCCTTGCTATATACGATATATATAGCCTTATTATCCTATATATATATGGTATCAACAAAAAAATATAAAGAAGATATTCAGCCTTATTCTCATATTGGGTTATATGATATATAAAGCCTTATTCTATGATATATGGAAGTAGCACAATAGCCTTGCTTTATCTGATATATACAGCGTCATTCTACCATATATATGGAAGCACCACAATGTTTGAGTAATGAGAATAAAGGAAAAAGAAAAGATTAAACGATATGTAAGAATTGATCAGCAAAAATAAGGGTCATAGCAAAAGCCGAGGCCATTGCCATAGGTTCCAATGTTGCAACAACCATTACCGGTACCACAATCAACATCACTTCTGTAAGACTGCAACCACTTGCACAACTCTTGTGCTTCCACCATTACTGCACCTCCTAACATTAGTATAACCATTAAAACTAGCGCTTGCACCCCCCGGGGTGCAATGGTTACGCCGATAGCAAGATATACTCTAGCAATATATTGAAGGGCAACTATTTATAGCAAAAGTCAATTGGTGATGTGGTGTGAGAAGATTTGAATATGAACAAACGAAATTGTATTTAAATCGATATGCTATGCTAAATGGTTTTACAACATAATATATTTTGTACAATGAAAGAAGGGTTGTAACTTAAAAGGTCGATTGGACCAAGTACAGGTGCTGCTGGTTAATGATACACCTTGTGACCGAATGTAACATAATCAAGAGCTATATGTTGTGGGGAAATATTTTTATAATTAAAAAACTATTTTATAACACATCAAAATCACAAACTCAAGAGATTGGTTATGTATAATACAATTGATGCTAGTTGACGATGGGGTTCTATGATATATGTTAGTTGTCTTCAAGACCTATAGAACAAAATCAATGAAATGGTTAGATGTGGTTCCAAAGCCACATTTCCTTCATGCATCAATCTAATTGCATTGCCCATGCCATACAACACATCATATTTTAATGCTCGAAGGAATTCGCAGTACGCATCAAGAACAATAAATGTTGTATGGAATTTTTGGACTGCTTGTTGCACCATTTCGATTTCATGGTTCTGCACATGATATGCATCCTCACATGTCTTCTTAGCATCTTCAATAGCGACGTGACAACCTCTCATGATGTTCTCTATGAAGACTGCAATGTTTTCCTGGTACATGCCAACCCAATTTACAGAAGCTGAGTCTAATGTTAAGGAAGGAGAAGCATTACGTTTTGATCCTATAACATCTCGCTCAGAGGAGCTGCTAGAGATGGTGATAATGTCTATAAGTGGTTGTAAGTTTTCCATTACCTAGGGAGTTAAATGGACAACAAACAAAATGAAGATGACCGCAACAGGAATACTTTTGATTATTTGATAACTACAAAAGTTACATTTGTATCCAATTCATAAATAGACATTTGAAAATGGGCTGGTCTCAAAAATTAAAATAGAATTTCTGCACATCCTTGATTGGGTCTAATGAAGGGAAGTCTCATTGGCATGGATATAGGTGGGGGCCACGCTTCCCTCGGTTGGCTACACCCAAGTACCCAAACTGGCAGGGTGCCAGCGGGAGCCTTAAAAGTGGAGGTCCAAAGTGGGTGCATATCTTTCTATACCATAAAATTTTCCACAAGGAATAAAAGCAATTAACAATTATGACAATAGATTTTTCTCCTCCAATAAGGCTTCTCAGGATTTCTCATTGTAAATGTGTTTTCTTATATTTCTATGCAATGATTACTGTACCTACAGGAATTGTTGAAACTTGAAAGAACAATTTATGTTTAGACATAATGGCAGTGACAATATCACAATTTGCACAAACAATGTTGCTACACCATTTTTAAATCTGAGTGGCTAAAGGTGTGTACAAGAGGCAAAACATCATCATGTTTTATTCTGGTATTTTTTTATCTTCCCAAAAAAAGATTGAATGAATTTCTAGATTTCATCCAAAACGAATATAAACAATCAAACTTCTCCTACTTTTTTGCTTTGCTTCTATTTAGTTTTGCATGTTGTAGAGCCGTTTATTGCTTTAATGTGTATGGCTCTACCCTCGATTCTCAGTCAAGAAGCTTATATAGCTTTCTATTTTTAAAATTCCTTGAGAATGGGAACAATGATTAAAATGCAAAAAGCAGCTTGATGCTTTGATTAAATTACAAGAATAATGTATAAATACCTGAATGTTGTAGACAGCTGATTAACAGCTCAATTTCCAACAGTGATAATACACTCAAAATTTGGAAAACATCAAATTAGAATAATTGAAGTCCATCAAAACAGTTCAAAGATTTTACAGATTCATAATGAGGAATAATCTTATGGACAAAGGTACCGAAACACGATACAAAGATGATTAGAAAAAACACATAAAATTTGTAAGTTTCTAATTGAAAACTAGAAAAGTGATTAGAAGTTCATCAAAACACGATAAAAAGATGATTAGGAAAAACAAGTTAAATTTTTAAGTTCCTAATTGAAAAAAGAATGAAAAAGTGATATCTATATCCACAAAGGTACCAAAAATCTATGCAAGAACAAATTTATTCCAGAGCAAATTCCTGTAAAATATAGTTTATAGTTTCTGAAAACTGAAGATCAAGAGAACTTACCAAGGCAAGAAATTCTTGAGCATTATATAAGCATCGAAACTGAAGGCCAAGTACATCACCTGTCAAACAAATTAACTATGGCCACAACACAGTTCCACCTAAGAATATACCCTACCACATAAATTTCATTAATATACCTTTACTGGCTCATATTTCAATAATAAACCGTTACAGCTATGCCTCAAATATTCAGAAATGTTACCATAAGCTATTAGTCTCTATAACATTATAATTAACCACTAAGTTTTCATTCTTGTGTGCCTTATTTTGTTGGAGATGCACTTGGCACTCCAATTGTGGTTTAATCCTTTTATGCTTGGTGTCTTCGAGGATTTGGTCTTCATTATGTCATGACTGACTTAGGTTGGTGCACATTGAGAATTGTTCATGAATTGGGTTGATAGTTTGTAATTCATTTGTTTCTTATTTTTGGTCGACAGAGTTGTTGATGTAAATCCATGTAGTAGATATATAAGAGTGATTGTTTCCTCATTTTTTAGTATGCTCAATGAATTTGTGTGAAGTGCCTGGCAGATATGTGTGAATAAAGATCTGATTCAAGTGCAGAGCAGAGTGTGACAAAGTTTGAGCGAAGTGTGAAGAAGTATTTTTGTGCTTAATTGGAACTGTCATCGCGATTTTGAAGAATCTAATTTCTCAGTTCATATTCTTTAGATGGTTTTAATCTAATTGATTTATGTAAGGCAATGAGCTTTCCCTTCTGAGCAGTGAGCTCTAGGCAGTGTGCCTAAATGCATGTGCATTCCCTATTCATTTTACTTATACTTTTAATAGAGTATAATTGTGGATTAACCTCCACAGTGGTTTTTCCCTTAACAGGGTTTCCACAAAAATATCTTGGTGTTATGTGCTTCTGATGTGTTGTTGGTGCATGCTTTCATTGTTTAATTATCAGATCTGAGATTAAAGATTCATAAGGTTGAATAATTTTTAAATTCTATGAAAATTGATTCACCCCCCCTCTCAATTGTCTAACCTTGTTTTGCCAACAATTTGTATCAAAGCAGGTTCCTCTAAAGAATTTCAATAGCTTGAGGTGATCCAAGATGGCATCATACAAGAAGGATAGTCCCAGATTTGATGGTACAAATTACTCTCTATAGAAGATTAGAATGGAGTGTCATTTGAAGTGCATTGGTGACGCCTTTTGGAAGATTACAAAGAATAGATATAATATTCCTCAGAATGGTCCCTCTACTCCTAATGAGATCAAAGAAGCTGAGACAAATAACAGGGCTATAAAAGCATTATTAAGTGCCTTGATAGATTCAGAGATGACAAATGTAATAGGTCTGAGAATAGCATATGAGATCTAGAAGAAGCTGGAAACTTTGTATGAAGGAGATTCTCAAGTGAAGATTGCTAAGCTAACAATTCTAAAAGGCAAGTGGGAGAACTTGAAGATGAGTGAGGATGAAAACATTGTTTCTTTCATGCAGAAAGTGAATGAACTAGTGATGGGTATTAGATGTGTCGGTGGAGTCATGGATGAAGATGAGATTGTGGCTAGAGTACTCAGATCAGTGCCTGCTTCTTACAAGTTGAAAGCTCATGCTATTGAATAGCTCAGGATAGTAACAAATGTGACAAAAGATATGTTGATTGGAAAACAATGTTATTTTGAATTGAGTAAATTTGGTGAGTCTACTCCTAAGACAAAATCTTCATTTAAAGCTACTATAACTAGAAAAAGTCAACAGAGATATGATCTAGGAGAAAGTTCTAGAAAGACATTTGAGTATGAAGATGAGATGAAACAAATTGAAGATGAAGAAAAAGAGCTAGAAGAGCTGGAAGCATTGATTGCGAAGAGAGAAGTCAAAGGACATGGTAAGTATAAAGGAAATCTTCCTATTAAATGTTTCTCTTGCAGTAAGATAGGTCATTTTGCATCAAGGTGTCCTGAAAGAGTCTCTAAGTATAAACTTGATAAGTCTAGATTTCATAAGAAAATTAAATATGATAAGAGATATCAAAATTGAGTATGATGAGCCTATTTCTATATTTTGTGATAATTCAAGTGCCATAAACATTTCTAAGAATCTGGTGCTACATTAAAAAACAAAGCATATATCTATCAAGTATCACTTTCTGAGAGACAAAGTGAATGATAAAGAAGTTAGATTGGAATATGTGCCTACCAAGGAACAAATTGTATATATTTTTACTAAATCATTTCCTAAGGATACTTTTGAGTATCTTGTAGGAAATTTAGGGGTGATTTCCCCTCCTAATCTGAACTAAGATGTAATTTTTTGCATCAATTCATGCACTCATAGTCAAATCTTGTTTGAATGGATTAATGTTGTGGTGACCGCTACTCAGGGTGAGTAGTCAAATGTTTTAGATATGTGGTTCAGAGCTTGTGTACCTTTTCCATTGATGTCAAAGGGGGAGAAGATTAATGTGAAAAACCTTTATAAGAAAAAAGGTGGAGAAGAGCAATCAGAACTAAGGGAGAACACGAAAGAGTAAATCAGTTTGAGAAGAGGTAGTTGTGTTGATGGTATTTTTCACATCATGTGTTTCCATCAATACCAAAGGGGGATATTGTTGGATGTTGTGGTTGTGTGGCTGATATGTGGTTGTCATCGATGTCAACACTATTAGCATTGATGATTCTAAAGGCTATATATGCCAAGGATATTGAGAAAATTAGAATAAATATGCTATAGGCAGTCTGTGAAGCTATCAAGATCAAAGTGGTGGAAATTTGTGTACGTTGGTAATCAGAAGTTGTGCATTAAAGGGTTTTTTTTTTAGCCTATACTAGTATGTTGTCTGAAAGTTTTAGTGGTGGGCATCAAGATTGAAAAAAGTTATAAGTTTCTCAGTTCCTATAGTTATTATGTTACTGTAGTAGGTGTTTCTGAAAGAAGAGAATATAATTTTGGTAAATTGTGTTGTTGTGCACATTCCTGAGATGTTCGTAGTTGTTTCTAGATCATTCTCTTTCAATGTAGTATCTCTGTGTTGATCGATGTGTTCGTGATCAAAGATTTTTCCTTTGTATTTTCGAGTTTTCATGTTCTTGGTTGGCATGATGGTGGTAGCGTGTTGCGGATCCTTTTGGTTTAATCCTTTTATGCTTGGCATGTTTGAGGATGTTGATTTAGGTATTCATTATGTCATGAAAAACTTAGGTTGGTGCACATTGAGAATTGTTCATGAATTAGGCTGATAGTTTGTAATTCATTTATTTATTTATTTTGCCGATAGAGTTGTTGATGTAAATCCATGTAGCGGATATATAAGAGAGATTGTTTCCTAATTTTTTAGTATGCTCAATGAATGTATGTGAAGTGTGTGTGAGATATGTGTGAATAAAGATCAGATCATTCAAGTGAAGAGAAAATTGTGAAGAAGTTTGAGCAAAGTGTAAAGAAGTATTTTTGTGCTTAACCAAAACTGTCATCACACTTTTGAAGTAGCTAATTTCTTAGTTCATATTCTTCATATGGTTTTAATTTGATTGTTTTATCTAAGGCAGTGAGCCTTCCCTTCTGAGCAGTGATCTCTAGGCAGTGTGCCTGAATGCATGTGCATTCCCTATTCATTTTACTTATACTTTTAACAGGGTATATTTGTGGATTAACCTCCACTATGGTTTTTCCCCTAACAGGGTTTCCACACAAAAATCTTGGTGTTTTTTACATTTCTGATGTGTTGTTGTTTCATTCTTTCACTATTTAATTATTAGATCTGAGATTAAAGGTTAATAAGGTTGAATAAGTTTTAAATTCTGTTACAATTGATTCACCCCCCCTCTCAATTGTCTAGCCTTTTTTTTCCAACACTTTCTTGGTGTCTTTTTGGGCTTAATGGTCTTCTAGTGCTTTAAGTTTCAAGATCTGCTAAATCCTATTGTTAAGGGTTTGAAGTATGGTTTTTCCTACCCACCCTTGGGGGGGTTGTTGTTTCAGACTATTATTTTGGCAGCAAGGATGGTGGCCTGGTGGCCTGTTATGTTGGTTGTGAAGCTTGATTTGAAGAATATTTGTGGTTCAAGTCCATGTAGATCTGTTTTTCTCATTGTGAGGCATGTTTTGTTGGTTGTGGGGGTCTTGGTCCCACTTATTTCTACTTGTAAAGGCTTGAAGACTGTCTAGCTCTCTCACCATTGAGCTGACTGTTATTTTTGGGCATTGTTGTCTATCCTAATTTTGTTCTTTTATTTGCTTCAATTGTAGTTTCTTGTTGTTGTCTTGTCATGTTGTACTATTTTCTAAATATTTCATAATGTAAAAGGGTCAAGGCCCTTTCAAAATCCTTGCTTACCTAATAAAAAACATATAATGGTATAAAATGGCATATAATGTATAAGATAAACATTGCTCATATATGAAAGGTGAAATATAGGATAACTTAGGATTATGACAAGTGTCATCATGATATGGTATGAGACACTAAAAGTGAATGAACTAAATGTTTTGTAAGTAAACTTAATTAACTAGGTTTGAATAGAACCCAAGAATAAAACTATGTAGGGAATAACTATATTCATGCCAACACCTCCCCTATGTGCAACTTAAGAAGGAAAAAATAAATGAAAACATGGGTTTTATGTTAAGAATAAGATCGTAGATTAATATACAATAAAATTAGAGTAGAAATAAGATATTAATAACATGAAACACAAAGACATAGATATACATGGTTCACCCAATATAAGCTACATCCATAGAGAAATAGCCAATCCCTCCTTTATCCCATACAAAAAAATTTGAAGGGATATAACCTACAATATGTCTGTTGTAACTTCTTCTTCTCTCTATTATAGTCTCCTCATACAATACAATGTACATAACCATAATATAATGCCCTTGTAAAATAGGGTTACCATAGACAAAAAAATTAAACATAACCTCTATCATTATATTTGTGACATCATGATGAATGATCTAGATTTAGAACAAAAAATTATTTATAAATGTGGCATTTGGGGTGCTTCCCTTGGAATCCCAATTAGGGGGCCATCACCCCAAAAATCCATAGGAGGGTAGACCCATGCAACCCCCTAACAATAAAATGCACTTTAGAACCAATTAGATAAGGATCCATAACTAACATCCTATAAATGATCCTTGATAAGGTACCCATTTACAAAATACGTCTCACAAATAAGAAATATATATAGAACAATAGAAGAAATGTCCTCTCTAAAAGAGAGAAAATATGCAAAAAACATGTAAAAGTGAAGGAAGAAGGCTTCAAAATGACCCTACAAGGACTAAATTCATCATGAATATATAATAATTATCCCCCATAGGAGAGAAATAAAGGAGGAAAAGGGAGAGATTGTATCCCCCAAGAAAGAATTAGCTCTTTTTCAATGGAGAATGCTTATCTAGAGAAATGTATAAAACTACTCAAAATTGACAATCAACATTTCTCCCCTTAGGAAGAAATAAATCCAATGGTGTGTGTAGAATAAAATTCCACTCAAAAAATAGAGAGGATGGAATAATTTTCATTATGTGTGCATCTAAAACTATTCAATTATTCAAACGTAAAAATTAAAGGCTATATCAATTTAATGTGAGAAGAATAATCCAGAAACCTATGAAGATACATGAAGCACAATATCTAAAGAAAAAAAAAATATAGATAAAGGTGTGCTCTATGAATGAAAAATTTGATCTAAAATGAGAGAGTCAAATAAAAAAATAAGCAATGAAACTCAATATCAAACAAGACATACACCTTTAGTTAGAGTTTAAATGGAAGAAAAAATAATGTAAATACAATAAAACAAGAAAGCTATACCTCAAATTGACCTTGTTGATGTGTCTCAATGTTCAATGGTTATCAAGTTATGCAATATCAATGCTCTTTTCTTGAATATTTCTCAATTTTCTAACATTTAAGTACTATGAATGACAGATGATGATGTCCTTCAAGTAAGCCTTGTTAAATAAATTCCTAGGTTGGTTATGAAGGGTTCATATTGAAGGATTAAATAAAGGGATAGGATTAATTTGCATGGATATGCATCCCAATATATTTGAAAGTGGCAAGAAGAAATGGAATATGCTTGAGAAAGGGATAAGATTTATTTGAAATTCCAATGTTCCCTTTTTAACCAATTTATGTTTGTGGAACAAAAGACTAATTCTTGTTTTTAACAATCTATGGCAAGGCCTCAATATGGTTCATAATCATCCCCTAGATGAATTCCAATATATTACAAGTAGCAAAAATATCAAAAATTATAACTTTTAGGTGTTTTGATCATATATCTAAGTGTTTGGAAGTTATCAAATTTTTAAATATCATCTTGGCATGCCTTTCCATATAAGTTTGAATTTTCCTTGGTTGTCATGGGACTTTATAAATTTTACATACACACATACCTTTACAACTAATGTTATTTCTCTATTCCTATCGAAGTATTAGACCTATACATACTAGTATCCCTTTCCCTTAATCCTCACTCCTTTCCATTTCCTTGTCAAACAATTGGAATTCCTCATACCAATATGAATCATCTTTGGTCCCAACAAGTGACAATACTCACATAGTAACTCTACCCTTTAAATTTGACATTTCTACCATTTTACATAATTCACTTTACCTACCCCCTATCCAACTAAAAATATTATTAATACCACATTTGACCATGCAAATTCAAGTGATATTCCTACATGAAAAAATTATTTAAAATTTAGTGCATAGATTTATGTGTACTTGTAGCTTAAAGGATGATAATGGCCATGTTTCATTAATGTGATGGTTTAGGTTCGGTTACCATTTTAGATGTTTTTGTAGACTCTTCTCTTCCTAGCACACATACATCGAAGGATGACATTAATATTAATGGTGTTAAGGGATATCAACCATGAATCTCTTTCCCAAGCTATTTGAATACACCCAAGAAGATATATTTCTATATTTTTCATTATTTAAGGATTATGCATCATTATCTAAACCAAAACCAATAGATTTGCAAGGAATCCATAGGATGAAACCCTTTTGTTTAAGGAGGTAGAGGAAAAAGTCATATTTTCCTAGTGTCACAATTTTACTAGAGGTTATGAGTGACCTCCCATGGTCAAAAACTATAACTACATCAACTTTATATGGTCCACAATTTACTAAGGATTAAGCAAAGACTTTATTTCATTATACCTACTATTGTTCTAGCTCCTTTTGAGGGTACTTTCCATGTTATTTTTTGTATTATCATAGAGTATTATAATTTATTGATGACCCATTTAATTTAGGATGTTTACATCATATTTGAAGTTAGGGTTGTTTCTATGGTAGTGGATTACAATATAATTTTATGCTAATTTAATATAAGGAAGATATCGTACTGTATCTTCTCCTTGGGGTATAATCTATTGGTCTTTGTAGTTAGTGTAGTATAAGAAAATAAATACTGGTTCAAACCTCGTGGGGTCACTCTCTACCACATCAACAGGGTATGTGCAAGATCATGATGGGCCAAAAAGTGGTGATATGTAAGTGATATGATGACCCATGTGGCTGACGACTTTTTTTTTACCCAAAATTGATGAAATAAAAAGGTTTTTTAAAGGACATTCTCAGCTTTCCACCAATATAAATTATGCTTTACTTTGAATTTAATAAATAATTATTATTCATTTTCTATTTGAATTACGACTAAAGTCCTGATTGATAGGTTGATTGAAAAACATCTATAGCTTTCAAACGGTATCACATTTTCTGAATCCAAAATATGTGTCACATTCTATGCTTCACATACTATAGGATTAAAAAATAAAAAAATTCATTTCATTAAGTTTTGACCAAGTTAAGGTGGTCAGACACACAAGTTTTTATATTTTTTAAAAGTTGTAATAAAAAAGTCATAATTAATTATTTACTTGGAAAAAAATTACAAAAAAATATGCATCACATCGAGACATGAGTCCTCTACTTATATCTAAAATATTATCATAAAATATTATCATTTTATTGTGGTTAGGGTGGTTAGACAGACACCTACTTCTTATTTTTTCCCTAAAATTTAAGTACTACTGCATTGAAATTTCAAAATTTCACCAAATAGATTGTTTTATTTTTTAAATAAACCTAGTAGTTTAGAAACTACATTCAATTTGATATAGATTCTATTATTACATATTTTTTAAATAATATAGATAAATTATTCAAATTTTATGTCAAGTTGCCTAACTCTGATTTTTCTAAATTTTATTGCCACTTAAGGGCTTTTTTTTTCCATGATGATCCTGCACATACCCAACAATGAATTTTTCTTACCCTGGTGTTAAGGGGAGGCTCCTTGGTGAAGTGGTGGGGTTTCTTGTTTGTAGTGCCAACAACCAAGGCCCAAACCTTAATATATTTTTTAAGATTCAACTTGATGATGGACTATATCAAGGTGAATTGAAGGCATGATGGTCAAGGTAAAGTTAGTATGATCCAAAAATCTATGGTAAGACTAAAATAGAATAAATAAATAATTAACACGGGATTTTAAAAAATGACGAAGCAACAATGGCAACCTAACAACTATTCTACGGAAATTGACAGGTTTCTTTGCCCTCGTGGCAAAACTTTTCACAGTAATCAACGATATCGACACCGAGGTCCCACTAGCAACTCGGGTAGGCTACATGCAAACAAATCATATGTAAGAAACCATAAGTTTTTGCGACCAAACTAGGTTCCTATACCAACTCACAAGGTTTTGATCAGAAATGGTCAGTCGATCATTGACATCTGTACACATGCAAAATTTAATCATGCATTTGTTCATGCTCCATTCAACATTATTTCGTCTATTAATTAAATAAATCAATTTAATTAATTCAGTAAGCTTATCTCTTTAATTAAATAAATCAAATTATTTAATTATCTCCTATAGTTCTTGATTTAATTAAATCACTCGTATGCATTTTCCTCTCATTTGATTTAAAACAAAAACAAAAATTCAAATCAAATGTCATATCACCTAACCTCCTGTTAGATTTATCAAATCTTGATTAATTTAATCCTAATCACCTAAATCTTGTAGATTCATCCACTTGCACAATAAATCATTTAAATTGATTTATTAAAACACCTATTTCCCTCACAAGGGCATATTCCCAAGGAATATGCCCTCATTAACTCTCTTTTTTGACTTTTTTGGCCAAACACAATTCCCCCCATAAACCCTCAACCATATTCATTTATTGCCATTTTCAAATTTTAAATGGGCACATTGGCCAAAAATTGCACAAGCATGGGCCAATCCCATTGTGACAAGTGGCTTTCTCTCATTTGTTGGGTTTTAGTCCCACATTTCTCAATCTTGGCTTCTCCTCTCTCAATCTTTCTTATAAATTCAATGACATCTATCTCATTTATTATCTATAGTTGGAGCACTATCATTATAGGCAACTTGAGTTCACCAAGCATCTCATTTTCTATCATCTTCATTCAAGCTTATCAAGGATTGGGAAAGGGCTTCCTCCTACACAAAGGATAGCACCAATTCACCATAGAATAGATATACTTCATGTCTTCTTTGCATGCTTGGATTAGTTTTGTCATTTATTTTAAAGAATGTTGTATTATTCTATGAGGATGTTAGAATCATGCTAACCATTTGCAGATTTTGATGACCACGACATCTATGAAGGAGATACATTGTTTAACAAATATTTTCAGAGTAGACGCCATGAGGAAAACTCGGCTTTTCGACAACGGTCTTATAAAGAAGAAGAGGTCGAGCTAAAGTCCTTCATAAATAAGGGTTCTAAAGAGCCGCACCCTAAAGAAGCAAGGATTCATGAGCATGTCATGGGATCACAAATCAACCACACTCGGAAATAAGAAAATAACCCTATACAGTACGCACAAGAGAGGGGGAAGCAAAAGACTCCCATGCAGAGAATCGTGATGGTCAGCATGGTGCTCCCTTCAATCTAGATACTCAAAAGAAGTCCCAAATTCAAAAGGAGTCTCAATAGGATGCTCAAACTCAGATTAATCCAAGGGCTCATAAAGGGCACAAATCAAAGAATAGAAAGAAGAAGGGATCAAAGAAAAAAGGTGCAACCAAGAAAGTGTGGAGGCATAAATATTTAAAAAATGAAGAAAATGTCCCATGTAAGAAGATCATTCAAGAGGAAACCAAAAATTTCTCTTCAGGAACTCGAGATACACTCAAGATCACATTTCCAGAAAGTATGTTGCAAGCTCAAATTCAAGATTTTAGGGACAAATCCCTAATTTGTAAGCTCTAGAACCTCAATTTAGCTTTACATGAATTAAAATATCTTATCTATAATGATTGGTAAGGGTTCAACAAGTTTTTTATTTGAATCTTGAAAAGGGCATTTTTGTTGTCATTTTTTATAGTAAAACCCACAAAGATGCAGTATTCAAAATTAAATCATGGGTTTTTGAAGGATCGGGAGTATGCACGCAACCCTAGATTCCAAACTTCAAATCAAAATATATTTCTTTTATATTTGTTCCTTTTTGGTTCCAAATGACTGCTTTACCACTTGAATATAGGGAACTTAATCTGATTGAAACAACAACCAATCATGTAGGAATTTTCCTCATGCATGACAATGAATTTTTTAAAAACCCTTCGATACCCATCAGAACATGTGTTCTTGCTGATACGGCCAAGGAGTTTTCATGGAAGATTCAACTAATTTTAAATTTTGGCATTTGGCATGAACAAATTATTTTTAAATCCCCTAAAAATACTTGTTCTCAATGCCATATCATAGGTCACTCTCCTTCTGAGTGCATAGAAGGATCCCTTTTACCAAAGATTAGTCATATGGTCAACCCTAAAGGTGGTGCCAAAAAAATCAGTCAGATCATATCCCATGTACCAAAACCAGATGTATGCACTCAGAATGAGAATTTTAATTTGGATTTTCCACAACAGGCGAATACTAGTCTTCACACACTCATGCGTAAGAGTTAAAGGGGAGAAGATGCTACATATTTGGGGTTCCATATCATTCCTAGCGTAGATAAACATGTAGCATTGGAGTTTAGAGTGTCATAAATAATAGAGAGATTAATGCAAACTTTCTTTGGTTTGTCACTCTCTTTATACTCTCCCATGGAAAAGTTAAGTTCAGAGCATGAAATTGCAGAAATAACGAGAAATTTAATGTTTCAAGGGACTAAGGATCATTTAAATACTTGGAAACTCAAGGATAACAAACAAGAGGGTCAAGTGGCCACCAAAGATCTTTCTAGCATTGATGGGGAAAATCAGTTGCTTTCCTTAAACACAAGAAAGGGCATTAATGATTTTGAACTTGAACTTCTAGAAAAAAAAATGTTGCTTTCAGTTGGTTCAGAGTTGTTCGGTGAAATGGAAATGGAAGAAGAATTATGGGAAAGCAGGTCTTCGTTAGGTTTAAAGGCTTTGGGAAGTGTTGTGAATACATTGCCTCTGCAAAGGGAAATGAGGGAACAAGATTTTATTATGAAAGCTTCAAATGATCAATACTTATTGGATATGGAAGGCCAATTAGCTCTTGAGGAAGCACAAAAAAACAACCCAATATAATTGAGGTATTTTGATAGGAAAACAAAAAGGGAGTTATCTGAACTGACTGATTCTAACAAAATCCTTACTTTTTCACAATCTCCATTTCAGTCACCAGTCAAAAAATCCTCAACTCACTCTCTAGCTCAAGGGGCATTAGGAGGTCTAGTCACTTTGTGGAATCCAAAGTCTGTGAATGTAATATCTCACCAGAATGAGAATTACTGGAAGCTTGTAGAGGTGTCAACATTTCAATTGCACTTTCGGCTTATAAATATATATGTCCCTACTCCTTGTATAGATAAGAAGAATCTCTGGGATGAAATTACAAGGCAAATAGGATTAATCCACAATGGAAAGATTGTAATAGCAGGGTATTTTAATGCAATAACCTCTTTACAAGAAGAGAGTGGAGATATAGGCCCATCACCTAGGATGATGTCAGATTTCAGTTTGGTCATATCATCTAATGCTCTAAGGGATATTATATCGCTTAAGGGAAAATTCACATGGACTAACAAAAGGAAAGGATTTCTTCAAATAACTGAAAGATTAGATAGGTTCTTGGTGTCTCCTAAATTGTTCATCTCATCACACAACCTAATTTCTAAAATTATTCCATATCTTGGATCAAATCACTATGCAATTGGCCTGAACATTTCAAATATTTCAGTTCCAAAAGAAAAATCGTCTTTCAAATTTGAAAGCATGTCGTTCAATAATACCTAGTTCATGGACCTTTAGAAGTAGTGATGGGTTAATTCTCCCTATGAGCAAGGTACCAATATGTTTCAATTTAACAGAATGTTGAATTATGTGAAGCAACAAATAAGAATTTGGAATAAGCAAGTTTTCATGAATGCATTCCATCGGAAAGACTTAGTGTTCAAAGAGCTAATAGTAGTCCATGAGAGCATAATTTAAAAGGGGTTAGATGTTATCCTTTATAATAAATAGAAAAAAACTACATGAAGAATGGGAGGAGTTATGTTCTCAAGAAGAGGTTTACTGGAGACAAAATTCTTGGGAACTATGGTTAAAAGAGGGAGATCATAAAACAAATTTTTTTCATGCTTCTGCACATATTAAGAAGGAAGCAAAATCAATTCAATAAATTCAAGAAATGTCCACACGTAACTGGATCTCAAGGAAAGAAGACATTAATAATGAAGGTGTCAAGTTTTTCTCAGAACTTCTATTAGCTCCATGAAATATAGATACAACTAGAAATAATGATGAAATCGAATTGTTGGATACAATTCCTCATCTTATCAACAATGAAGACAATCATAATATAATTCCTCATCTTATCAGCAATGAAGACAATTCTCTGCTTATGAGACCTTTCACTATGGAAGAGCTACAACATGTAGTATTCTCACTTCCTCCATACAAGGCCCCTGGCCTAGATGGATTCACTACCCTCTTTTTTCAAAAAATTTGGTATTTTCTATGCTTTGAACTTCTTTGGGCACTTGAAGAATCTAGAAGAAATGGGACTATATTTAGGAAATTTAATGTAACTAATATTGTCACTTTTGCAAAGATCAAAGAGCCTAAAACATTTGTTGAGTAGAGGCCTATTTCATTATGTAACATAGTCTATAAAATATTCACTAAAGCAATTTATTTGAGACTGCAACTAATCATACCGAGGATCATTTCTCAAGAGCAAGGAGGTTTTTTCCTAGGGAGGGAGACACATGAAGTGATTCACAGAATAAAAACTTACAAGTTTCCTCTTTTATTGTGAAACTAGACATGATGAAAGCCTATGATAAGGTGGATTGGAAGTTTCTAAATAAGGTACTAGAAAATTTTGGCTTTTGTTCTCAATGGTGAATGTGGATAATGTCTTGTTTATCTAGAGCTAAGTTTTCAGTAATTATAAATGGGATTCCAATAGGTTTTTTCAGTGCCTCACAAGGAGTTAGGCAAGGAGATCCTCTTTCACCATTTCTTTTTATCATCATGGCAGAAGCCTTAAGTAGATCATTCATTTAAAGCATAGTCAAGATCTATGGCGTGAAGTAAAGATATCATATTCGAGTATCTCAATCACGCACTCCCTTTTTGTCGATGATACTCTTCTTTTCAATAAATCATCATTAAAGGAATACATCCAAGTTATGGAAGTTTTGGACAAATATTCTTCAACTTCGGGTCAAAAAATTAATGTAGCAAAATCCAAGATTTATATCTTCAGTACACCTAAGGAAGTAAAGAAGAAAATAGTGAATATTTTGGGTTTCCACAAAGCGAAATTGCCTGGCACCTATTTAGGGATACCTTTCTTCAAAGGAACAAATAAATCTCACTATTGGGACAAGGTAATTGATAGGCTCAAGTCAAAAATCCTTCTATAGAAATCTAGGTGGTTATCATTGTCTAGAAGAATTCTCTTAATCAAATAAGTTCTATCATCAATCCCAAACTATTTTTTGGTTGTCCTTAGAGCTCCATCATCCGTAATTTCTAAAATTGAAAAGATAATAAGATCTTTTCTTTGGAAAGGCAATATCAATGAGCAGAAAAAGATGCCTATAATTTCTTTAGAAGGCTTGGCAAAAGGAAATAAGCAAGGGGGGTAGGAATTCAAAACATATCATGGAGAAATAAAGAATTTGGAGCTAAACTAGCATGGAAAATGTACTCCAATTCAAATGCTAAATGGTCTAAAATATTACAATCCAAGTACCTTGACAATGAAAATCCAACAAGAATCCTAATAGTGGTTGATCCTCCAAAGGGATCTGCCATTTAGAATTTCATTCTCAATAGCAGGAATCTCATTACTAAATTTTCATCCTGGGAGGTAAATGATGGTCAAATTGTAAAATTTTGGTGAAACTCATGGAATGCAAAGCCTCCATTGTCATAAAGTTAGGATCTTCATGAGATAAGAACAATTCTATCTGAAGCTTGGGGTGAAAAATTTGTAGACTATGTGCAGGCCTCATATTCTTTAACTAGGAAAGTTGTGTGGAGAAAAACTTCAAACAATCTTCTGAATCCCCAACAGACCAATCTCTTCTCTTCCATGTTGAAGGAAAGAATAGTTTACTTGTCAACAAAACTAGATAAAATAATATGGGCAGCCTCAAAGGTAGGGACATATTCAATAAATGATGGCTATGCAGTATTAAGCCAATCTAAATATAATTCACAACCTCAACGAGCCTTTTCTTTATGCTAGAATAACAAAGTTTTACCAAAATTTGGTAGTTTTTCTTGGCTTTCCATTCAAAAAATAATTCTCACAAGCATCTCTCTAGTGAAATTGAATATTGTGGATCCATTTAGATGTTCACTATGTGAAGAAGAGATAGAAATAGCAAATCATTTGCTCTTGCAATGCTCTTTTTCCTATCAATGTTGGAATTTCATTAAAAATAAGTTAGATTTATTTTATCCCCTGCCAAATACACTCTAGGATATAATAGCAATCCTCATTTTTTGCATGTATTTGGCATATAATTTCAGTGCTTGTTGTATGGAACATTTGGTGGGAGCAAAATTTAAGATTTTTTAGGAAAATTAAATCTCAAATTGAGATGACGATAATGAAAATTGAAAAGGTAATTTCAGAAGGGGTTAACTCATGTGTTCAAAAAGAGAAAATGACCAACTCCTTGTTCACAAATTGGGACAAATCTATTTTGAAGAATTGGAAGAATATCAAATTATCTTTTGCTGGAAGTTTACTCAAAAGAAATATTCTGAAAGTTGACAGATCATTAGTTGAATGGTCCTCACCTATAGAGGACTTTGTAAAATTGAACTTTGATAGGGCATCCAAGGGTAACTCAGGAGTTTCAGGAGTAGACATTTGTATTGAAAATTCCTCAGGGAAAGTATTGGTAGCTTCTTCAATCTAGTTAGAGCAAGGCACAAATAATAGTGTAGAAGCACAAGCTTTATTATTGGGTTTGGAATTAGAAATACAATTGGGGTTTTCAAATCTTCACATAGAAGGGGATTCAATATTTAAAATTTTATCCAATTTTCTTGGCCAAAGCCATGAAAAAAGAAGAGGAAATTAGCTAAGGGTGTATAATAAAATATTCATTTCTATCTAATCGATTGGACAAATCTACATTAAAAAAGGAGTGAAGTCTGCCAAAGTTCAAAATCTTCAAATGATTAATAAGGATTGTTGTACAAGGGCCATGTGATTTCATAGACCTTAGAGAATTCAGAAAATTACTTTTGTCACGTGTTCTTTAGTTGTCATGTGATGAATTCATTCAAGCATGTTTATGGCACATTTAAGCTAGCATCATTACTTGAACAAGTCTAGTGCATTGACATGCACGAAAATATGGAATGGGGTATCCAACTCGCTGCCATCTATATTCCTCTAACACTGTTTTATGTGATTGTAGGGTTTAGTACTTAAGCATGTCTATCGTGTTACATTTGTATGTGATTAAGGAAAGGTGGCGCTATCTGATGAAAGCTAAAAGGAACTCATTGCATGGATTTGAAAATTAAATATTTTCCAAAATCATATAGCATGTTTTAAAGAATGTCATATAACACCGATATCATTTGTCTTAAAGGCTTGGATTTTGAATCATGTCTTTAAATTCGGCTTCTAATCTAAATTTAACTATCTCGTTTGGGTTGAGTTCGAAGCTAAACTTCTTCTATCAGCATTTTCATGGTGAGTTTGGCTCTCTGTGGGTTCATCTTGCTTTCTAGAGAGAAGCTCACATGGTTGAATTTCAATTTGTAAGATGGCAGAAAATGGACGTCGTGTGAAGGTTGTCAATAGTTCAGAGTTTTGCTTGAGAAATTATAGAATGGTGGTGTCGGTTCAGCCATGGGAGCTCCCAATTTTTGACTGTATAGAAGAGGATCACTAGTATCAGGTATTTAAGGTAAAGTGTTCAATAGTTCTGAATTGCATCAAAACTTTGATTGGTGAAGAGGTACTACACACTGGTTCACAACGAATAATATTCCTTTCCAATCTTCTTTCCATTTTTCTATCTAATGTGATGGACTTGTTTCAGAATTTTAAATTTCTTTAGTCTATTGCTAAAAAATTTATGAAGACAAAATACTTGCAAGAAAATGCTCTGTTACAGAGTGTCCAAGGTTATGACTTAACACATGGTGAAGGCTTCATAGGAAGGCTCTTTCCTAGGCACTGTCTTTATCATAAGTAGTGTTACCTTGACACCTACGAGGCCTTCAAGATCTCACTACTCAAGGGTTCGCCTGTATATCTGTACCAAGCTTTGGGAAAGATCATTTTAATTTGGATAAGGAGGAGATTACCAATTTCAAGAGAAAATATCACATTCTCTCCTTTCTATTGTCACATGAATGTTTGTAAGGTCTGCAACAAAATTTTGATATGCCAAACCATCAAACCAATAGGGTCAATGTGCTCATACTAGATATAAAAAAAAAATTCACTCTCAAGCTCAAGTAGCAAATCAAATTCAAATGTTAATAGTTGAAGGCCAAGGAGAAAACTCGGTCAATGTGGGTGGTAGGGGAATTTAAATAGTCATATATGTATTTTTTGTTCTGGGAATATGGAAGTCTATATGAAGTATGTAGTTGGGGTAATAGGATTTAGTTTGAAATGATCAGATCAGATTATTTTTCTTATGATAATCTCAGTTGGTTGGTTGGTTGTAATTTTGATCAGTTCTTTCCTTAAATGACATTGTCAAACTATGCTATGGGTCCCTACCAATGGGATGGTTTTGTAAGAATGTTTTGTTTTAATTGAGCTACAACCGAAGGTTTTTTTCTTGGTGCTTTCCTACTGGTATGCTCTTTGAACCAGGTTCTTGTAATATTTTAATATTATATATATAATAAATTATAGTGGCTTGCCAGGTTTTCTGAAAAAAATTAAAATTATGGTCATGTGAAAAGATACTTGGGGATCTAGTTTCTTAGTAATGTAAAGAATGCATACTATATCATTACATAGTAAGTGGCAATTTATTTTCCTAGATATTTATATGTATCCAATTCAACATAGTATGGTATTTAATGATGTGTTCCTAGGACCATTATTAACTAGAAGATTTCAATGGTTCATAGAATTATAAATTGGTGGTAAGTAGGCAATAATCACCCATTATTTTTCAAAACTAATTTGAAATTAAGAAACCATAAAATTAGTGTGCGAAGGATATATTAACTAGACATATTTTAGATACCTCAAGGTTCAGTATGAGTTCATGATTATATCATTCAAATTAATTAATACACCAACCACTTTCCAAATTAGGGTAAATCAAATATTCACTAGATAATTGAGAGACCCTATTTTGATAAATTTTCATGACCTATGAGTGTGTAGTAGATCATGTAAGGATGATATAAGGAACCTAAAATTTATCATTGATATTGTAGAGCTATAAGATCTAATTAAAAATAAATAAAATGTGAATTTAACAACATTAATAGATCACTAGTAGAATTTGGCAAATAAATGACTAGGTGACTAAAACTTTTAGTTACAACAACTAAAAATGACTAAATTCTACTCATTTTTTTCAACCCAGCTATAAATAAGTAAATAAATGACTAATTTGGTCATTGGCTAAAAAATTATTTAGTCACAAAAATAAAAATGACTAAATAGTTAGTCATCAAATCCAAATTAGACAAAAAGTTGAAAAACCAATTCGGTCAATTATTAGCATGATGTATTCATGCACGTGATGTATTGACATGATTATTCATGTTCATTGTAGATTCATTCATCTCGCTTGAACTCACTTCATCCATTCATTGGAGACCTCACTTCATTCATTAGCCTGGCACGAGGCGTTTTGATCAGTTATAGCAGCTACATGCATGGGCGATAAGGATTCAGAGACTTCTGAAAAGATAGTCAAGGGAAAGGAATCTAGAGTTTTCTACAATGAATTTGAATTCACTGAAGCCCTCTGTAGCGAAATTGGATTTGGGGATGCCCTCTATAGTGAATTCAAAGGTAATTTGAAACCTTCATTACATTAAAAACAAATTCAAAATGCTCATTACAATCTACTGCTCTTAATAATGTTCTAATTCTCTTAATAATGTTCTTTTACAATCTTGCCATTGTTCTTCTTCATAATGTGCTCAAGCTAAATATAATAAAATTTGGGCGTCAGTGCCAAAATAGAATTTCCTCAAACAATTTTGATACATCTCACTACAAGTGCAAACTATCCTTGTGCAAAGTAAACATGCACTATATTTACCCACACATCAGGCATCTAAACAAAGATGTTTCCTATTGTAGCTTCTTGTACCTATGTAAAAATTTCCTTTGCAATATCAAATTGACCCCTTTCAGCTAGCATAATGGCTGCCCCATTTGTAGCATAAACATTTATTGGTCTATGTGCTAGCACTTTACAATATAGTTCTCTAGCCTTCTCAAGATGTTGTTGTGCCTCCACCTTTGGATCCTTCTCTTATTGTGAAAAGACATAGATATGCATCCACACAATCAAGAAGCTTGAACAATATTAGCATGTATAAAATATTTTATTTTCCAGTATTGTAGTGTCGAAAAAATGTGTCCCTTGCTTGATTTGGGAATAATCAATGATAAATTGTACTTAATGTCACCTTGGTCTAGTGTTTTGAGGTATTTTACATATCCACATTAGGTCTTGGGCCCTTCTTAAGTTGAATTAACTTAACTCTACCTTAATTTTATGTTGTAAAATATATGTATTCATATCTTCACATTAAATTTGGGAATTTTGTAAACCAAGTGAACCTAATCTAGTGTTGTAATATGTTTTTACACATTCACATGGGATATAGGGTCCTATTGCATTTATAACCTTTATATCATCATTAATAGGCACCTATGACCCCATATTGTGCATCCCATGGCATATCATGATAAAAAAAACTAACAATCAACATATAAACTTAAATTATTCACTCCCTGACATTTTGGCATGAAAAATAGCCCTTGTGGGACCCATTCACCACCTTGGGTGAATGAGTCCCATTCAGGTGGGACTCATTTGCCTAGGATGGCAAATGAGTCCCATTTGGCCTATTTTTAAGGCTTTGAGTGGGAAAAATGGGTTTTTAATTCAAATTTCTCCTACGTCGGCCTTGGGGATCCAACTAATGATCATGTGAGTGGCTTGACTATATAAAAAATCTTGGAACCAAATAATTATTTCACCTAAGAAATCCAAGCAACACAAGCCTACATTTTATCAAGTCAATCAAGCAAGGTTTAAGCATTCTAAGGTCATCAAGATAGCTTTCAAGATCATTTCTAAGGCACTCAAGGGAAAGATTCTTCCTCAATTATTGTAGAAATTCAAGATCCATCCTCATGTCAAGCATATAAAGCGTCAAAAAGTTTAGTGACCTATTGTTGTGATGTAGCATTAAAGATCCAAGATCAAGCATTATTCTACACCTATTATCAAAGATCAAGATCTACATCCTTCATGGCCATTTCATGTTGAGTTGCAGATTTACAAAGCATCATTTATAAGACATAATTCAATGTATCATTGTTCATGTTTCATATCTGGGTGATCCCACAATAGTGGTTTATAATTTTTGGCCAAACTTGACACTGCAATTATTATTTTTAACTAAATCTTCATATTCGAGAACCTATAGCGACTAAACCGTGAGGAATTTGAAGATGATGCAAACTAGAGTCTCATCACATTTTGTTTTTAGATTCTAAAAATATTTTTTTCAAAATTTTTGGAATCAAATTGCACATTTTTTTTCATCTCCCATGAAAATTGGTTTTTTTCAGAAAACAACATTTTTAAAAAGTGACGCTCATCGTATACAACATAAATTTTTTTGTATGAAGGATAAAATTCTATTCTTTTCGAATTTAGATTTGTAACTACGATATCTAGCACTTTCATTTGGTCTCATAGTTTTTTATTGAATATTTTTTCCTTAATCAAGTTTCAAAGTCAAACCAATTGCAATTCAGACATAGGCGAATTGTATACAACATTACTTTTTTTATATGAATCGAAATTCAATTTTTTTTTTTTTAATGGATCAAGGACATCAATACCTAGCCTCAATGTATTTTTAAAAAAATTATTTTGATAATCTGCTATTTTTTCACATGTGCAAACCAGAGATTTTAATTTTTAGTGAAAAACCTATGTTTAATAAAACTAAAAAATAAAATACATAATAAAAGCAAACCATATTAAAATTTTATTCAACGGATAGCTCATTCTGAGGACTATTATTATCTAGTTGGGTTTCTGAATTTTTCTATATTTTCATTTTCAAATTGAGCTTTGAAAGACAATTTTTTACAAAAAAAACATTTTTTTTGGGAGATAGGGGAAAAAGGGTGTTCGGTCGAACATAGGTTCGGCCGAACTCCCTCAGTATACATCTGAAAGTCAAACAACTTTTTCAGGGTTTGTTTCCATTTTTTCGAGCTCCTGTGTAAATGGCGGCGACCCTCGTGCTTCCAAGCCTATCATCTGAAAAAGACATTTCATAGGTAAAAAAATGATGAATATTTTGAGAATGTTTGTTATTGTTGCATTTGTTTTTACTGTTGTAAGGTTTTTCAAGTTTTTTCAAATTTTTAAGTTTTTTAAGTTTTTTCAAGTTTTTTGTGACAAATTTTTTGCATTTTGGAGGAAAATTTGTGGTTAGTTTAAATCAATCATTTTCATTTTGAAGAAGAAAATGGGACAAAAAACAAAAATAAAAAACAAAGCTCAACGAAAATTTTCAAAAGATAAAGAAGAAAATAGATGTAAACAAAACTTGACAAATTATCATAGAAGGAAACAAGGTACATGTTTATTTCTTCTCTTTCTCATCAAATATGGGTAAATTTATTTATTTACAATTTAGTGGGTTTATCATATGTTTTATCTAGCAACAAGGAAAAATGCATCAAATAATTGATATATAAGAAAATTGAAGGTTCCTCATTTCAATTTTTTGGAAATGAAAACTCAAATGCACATCATCAATGAGTTCTATAAAACTAAAATATGCAAGTTATCACTAGATTTTATGAATCCTTATGCTAAATATTTTACTAGTTTTGATCTACAATTGTAGACACGTAAAATATACATGCACCTAATTCTGATCCTACTAACATCATTTCGTCTTGAATCATACTCTCAGCTTATCAACACCTTTCATCCCTTAATTAAATAAATCATTATTTATTTAATTAGGTCATTCTCCTCTGGTGATTAAATTAATCAATTTAATTTAATTAATCATTTTTCTCTGTTCATTTAAATAATTCATTTTGTTTAAATTAAATCTCTAAAGTCCTCTTATTAAATTGAATAAATTAAAATATTATTTAATTTAATCTAACATATTCCTCCTTAGTTAAATAAATCAAAATCATTTATTTAATTAAATCTTTCCTCTCAATTTGATTTAAATCAATTCATAAATTTAAGTCTAAATTGTCACATCTCCTAATTCCTCATTAAATTAATCAAATCCTTGATTAAGTTAATCCCTATAACTAAAATCCTCTAGAGAATGCAACTTGCACAATAAATCAATTACTTTGATTTATTTAATTGCCTATTTTCTCTCAACATGACATCAAAAGGGAATTTTCCCTCAATTTGAATTCAAAATTCAAATGGGCTTGGTCCTTCCAACAAGGCATTCAATGCCTCTTACATTTCCTTTTGCATTGATCCAAGTGACATTAACTCCATTCTTCTCTCCCCCCAACATGTCACATTCAAAATTCAAATTTGAATCCAATGGCATTTATCATGCACATTGACCAAAATGTACTCATTCCTCAACCATTCACATCTTGACAAGTGGAACCTGGCCATTGGATGTTGAATAATCCCACATTGCCTATTTTCACTCATTCTTCCAATTTGAAATCTATAAATGAGAGACTCTTCCTCTCGTTCTATCATCCAAAATTTGAATTAACTTACTATACTCAAATCCACCATCATCCACAATCATATACAAAGTTACTCTTTTCACATTGAGAGTCAATTTTGCCCATTTCAATCAATCACTCATCACTTTTTAAGATTTGCAACAAGGTTATGCTCAAATCTCTTTGGAGATTTGACCATTTCTCTATCATATACCATTGCTACTTAGGAATTGGGAAAGGGAAAATTGCAAAACTTCATTGGCACCAATTCCCCCATAAGATTATCATGCTATTAGCTTAATTAGGATTGAATCTCTTTTGTTTCAAGTTTATTGTGTTCTTCATTTTCCTAGTTTAGTTTGAATAGATGGATTTTATGGGGAATCTCTCATACTTGAGTACATGCATTCGATCTAACATCTAACCATGTTTGTTACTCTTGTGCATTTGCAGGTTTAGGGGTTCACAACAATATATTCTCTTTATTTATATTTTTTTGTAGCACCCAGTTTTGCATCTATCTATGTTTATGTCCTTCTTTAAATTCTTATATTTATTTCATCCAATTGTGCATCATCAATTATATAGATATGGTAGAAACACCATCTTTCACTAGTATTTCCTCCTCTATCTTGGTACCTCCCTTTGTATCAATACATGAAAATCAATAGTAGGGAAATCATTATGTATAACCAAATTGGATAAAAGAAGATGACACAAGATAATTCAACAAAAGAGAATTTCTAAACTCATCTAAAAAACCTAAATAGTGATAATTAGTTGAGAAGGTGGAGATAGCTCAAACACCCGACAAACACACAAAAACTGATAAAAATTATAAGTATTATAATAAATAGAATCATATTAAAGTAACAATAACTATTGTAACTCCCCGCCATGCTACCCTAGAGGAAGTTGCAACAACTACTTAAACGGACTAATTTTTTTGTTTTGTTTAAGTACAACTAATAAGTAAGTTCACTAACTAATGCCAACATCCTCTAAGGTTACGAGATAGAGGTTATATAGAACCTCAACAAAAAACATGAATCCAAACCATGCCAATAATTTAAATAATAAATAAACACATACATTCCAATTAAGATGATTCACATCAAGCATAAGAGATAACTTTCAAATTCATTAATCCATTCATTAACCAATAAGGTTACAACACTCATTCCCCGAATGAGGAAATTCCAATAAATAAGGTTACAATTACAACTTCCACCTCGATAAAAAATGAGGAGTAATAAATTACAAGAACAACTGAAATAATCAATGCATGAAATGAAACTGGACCATACGAGCTCTCCAACTAGAAGTCTCTTCCACACAAATATGAAGGAAGCCCAACGGATAAAGGTGCACGTTCCACCCAACCAAGTGGAACCCAAAGGTCCACCCCCCGTGCTAGGAGATAGTAACAAGGATTTCTAACCAAGAACATCTACCTCTAGATATAGGCTAATACATTTGAACTAAAATAAATATAATGACATCACTAACACAATGGTTACAATGCTTCTAGAATTAACATAATCAACTGCATCACTGATGTGAACATACTATCGACTTAGGAGAAATGTCATCACAATGTCACATAGGTTATCCTGGTAAGTCTTCTTAGGCCCCAGCCCCCAACTCAGGTTATCCTGGTAAGTCTTCCTAGGCCCCGGCCCCCAACTCGGGTTATCCTGGTAACCTCTAATGACTTCCAGCTCCTCATGTAATCCATTGCGGAATCAGTTACCTTTCGTAGAGACAAGGTAACGATCTTTCCATTCCAAGCCTTCTCGTCTCAACCCAAGTCTTAACAAGCCCTTGCGTTCCTGAGCGAGGCATAATTATCTTATTAAGTGTTTGATACTACGTGATACTCTAATCAATTAATTAAGTTATCACTGGATTAACTAACTCGCAATGAGTTATCCTGGCACCACTTTGTGTGTCGTCCCTCATTACAAGCCACTCCTCTAAGACGACACATGGAACAACTCCACAACCCAAGGGTACATAGGTGTGACATAAGGATACCACCTCCCTAACCATGACATATCGTCAACACAATCTTGTTCGTGATAACCGGGTAACAAACTGGTTACAGTTTAACGCACTACCCAAGGAAACCCTAAGTTGACTAACACATTACGACAACCCACCAAATTGAAACCCCAACTGGAAGACTTGACAAATGCAATGACCCACATTTCCCATAAAATGAACACCAAGAAAAATAGTCACGTTAGGCAATTGCGAGGGAAATAAACTAATTTGGATATGTTAAATCCATTTTCCTTGTTAGAATACATTAATTCGTTATGCTAATAAGACTGATAAAAAAAAATGTCTCTTCTAGATGAAAGATGAAATTTAAACAGATATCTAACCCCTCATTGAATAAAAGTAATAATAAGGTATAACAGTTACTTCACTAATTCATAATGAATGGTTTAAAAATAATTATTTATTTTTACCAAAACTATATCGTTTTAATAATCTGTCAATTTGCTATAAAGACACAAAATCCTTCAATCCAAATATTGTCCTTTCCGAATTAGGTTCTCCCAATAAAACTGATATGATTAACTATTACACTTGACCTAAAACTTCCACCATTACATAAAATTAAAAATAAAAATGAAATTATTTACTCATCCCCTTTAAATCTATTTACATTTAAATATATATATATATATATATATATATATATATATATATATTTAATTATACCACGACTTATCCATATAATATTATAATATTATACAATATAATATTAATTACTAATATTATAATATAATAAAATAATATTATATATATACATTTTTTAACATAAGTATTAATACCTATAAAAATATTATAATATAATAATAAAATATTATATATATTATAATATGAATATAAATATTAATATTTATTTATATTATATATTTTTTGTTTAAAACTAAGAAAAAATGCAAAGAGATCTCAAGCCTCACACCAAGGTTGGTCCGTGCGCCGGTTTCGGGCTGCATGTCTTGACTGGGCACTGCGTGCCATTGGGTGGGCACCGACTATATCCACAGTCGGCCCCCACAGCTGGATGCGGCGGTGTATACACCACCGACCCAGGTGTGGGTGTCGGTTGTCTATACAGCCAACCCACCGCTCGGTCGAGGGAGTCCGCGCTGGCGCGACTCTCTCCCCACGCGCCTCCCACGGGGGTGCGGTGGGGAGGTGAGCCCCCAGTGCCTCCCCAGTTAATTTTTTATTTTTATTTTTTCACTGTGTTTTTTTTTTAAATGAAAAAATACGCAAAAATTTTTTATAAATTTTGAAACTGGCACATATTCATTCATGTTTCATAAGAACAATTTATTGCTAGCAATAACCCTAGACAAATAGTATCAACACAAATGACATATCTAAAATATACAAGATACACAAGCTATATCTATATATATATATTCATATAAATGTCAATATAAATATATATGATATGAATATATATATAGTATGTATATATGTATGTATATGTATGTATATAAAATATGTAAGATACCATTTCAATTCAAACAAAAAGAAATTTCAAAAAATGAAGAACAAGAATTAAAAACATAACAAAATTGAAGTAAAATTATCATAAGCAAGAATTCATCAACATTTTCAACAATCATTTTCCAAATTTTGACAAGCAAGATTTACAAATTAGTTTTGTTTTGCACACAAACAAGATGATTTCAAATAGTTAATCAACACAAATGACTTGAATCTAAAGAAAAAAACTAAATACAAGATGAGAACTTGTTTTTCTTTTAGTTGGGAGCTGATGGTGCCTTGTTTCCCTTTTTAGCTCCACAGATTCTTTAAGCTTTTTATCCAAACCCACAAAATTGAACAATTTCTTCTTCCTTCTCTTTCAATTTTTCCCCCAAAAACTTCATGATCCAACTTGTGGAGAACAAAACAATGGTAAGGAAAAAACTCTAAAATTCCTACAACCACCCTCGTCAATTCTCCAAAACAAAAAATGGAAATATCTCATTTTTTTATTTTTTAATTTCAAATTTTCTAAATTGACTTTTTTTTTTTAAACATTTTCTTTTATTTTCAATTTCCAAACCAAATATCCACCAAATTCCAAAATGAATAATCTAATTCATTTCAACACCAATAGTATAATTAATTAATGGAATAAATATAATATAGGATAAAATTATTTATTAATTAAATTAAATTAATTAATAAATTAACTCACATTTCTAACATATAACCAGATAAATTTACTCATAAACTTTGCTACAAAAGCCTTTATTTAACCTTTTTCAAAATTGCAATATAAACCGATACCAAAGCCAGAAGACAAAAGTAGGACAACTTATCCCGACTAACCCCTGACGACACACTATAACTAGGGTGACGACCTGGCACGGAAAACCTAGCCACTATATCCCAATCGAATGTCGTTGGCCAATGGACACGCTCAAACCTATGAAACCAGGTGGATTCGATGTCCTGTACTTGTCAACCTGCGAACAAAGAATATATCCACATGCGATAATATGAAATAAATAAGGTACACCATGAAGAGGAAATCATGAAATCGCAAGGCACTTGCAAGCGAGTGATGTGATGCCGTCCTCTTCACCAATACAGTAGTACTAACTGACGTATCTAATATAGCGACATAATCAGAAGCATGAAACATCATAAATTTAAATATCCACTTATGCTAATTCCAAACATGCCATACTAGTAACACCAAAATATAGTATCATCACATCAAGATACATCACGATAAAATAGTGATCAACTGTAACCAAGTACATAGTCAAAGTACAACACAATACTAAAGCATAAAAGGGAAACAACATTATTTAGACAATAGAGCAAAATGAAGGGGTATTACATCCTTCCCCCCTAGGGTCAGGCTTACTCCTGGAAGCCTCCGAATAAATAGGGATAAAGCTCCCTCATTCTAGTTGCATCTTCCCAAGTGGATGACATGTCATCCTTAGGATCCCATCAGATCCTAACCTGATCAATATCTCGCCCTCGAAGGGTGAGTGTTCTGCACTCCACAATGGCCACAGGCTCCAAAGCTAGCTGCCTGTCCTCTACTTGCAATGCATTCCAATCGAGGACATGAGAAATTTATGGATGGTACGGCCGAAGAACTAAAACATGAAACACATCATGAATGTGTGAGAGACTGGGTGGTAAAGAAAGACAGTAAGCAACTGGACCAATCTTCTCAAGTATCTCGAAAGGTCCGAACTTAGAGCCCTTTCCATAACGAATGGGACTCTTTTGTAGATGCACCCACAAGAAGACTCTATTGCCTACAACAAACTGATGATCCACTCTATGCACATCTGCATACTTCTTCTGCCTATCCCGCACTACCACCGAGTGCTCTCTAATCCTATCGACCTACTCCTCCATATCTTGCAACATCTCAGGACCCAACACTATCATGTCCTCCAGTCGATCCCAACTCAAGGGGGTATGACATGGTCTCCCATACAATGCCTGGAATGGAGGCATGCCAATGGAACTCTGGAAACCATTATTATAGGTAAACTTTACCAAATAGAGATAATCCTCCCATCATGTTTGTTGGTCCATCACATACCTACATAACATATCCTCAAGGATCTGATTGACCCTCTCGGTCTATCCATCTGTCTTTGGGTGATAAGCTAAACTGAAGTTCAACTATGTCCCCATCGCATGCTGCAATGATGTCCAAAGAGCTGATGTAAACACTGGATCCCTGTCAGAAATAATCCAACATGGAATGCCATGTAACCTCACTATATCCTCCATGAACACTCTAGCTACGGATGATACAGTATAGGATGAGTGCATAGGTGAGAAGTGTGCCACCTTCGTCAACTCTTCAACTGTCACCATTATCGCATCATGTCGTCTCGAAGAGTTGGGTAAACCAATAATGAAATCCAATGAGATTATATCCCACTTCCACTCTGGTACTAAATACGGTTGCAAGAGCCCTACTAGATGCTGGTGTTTAGCCTTAACTCGCTAACACTCTAGACATCGTGACACATAATCCGCGATATCTCGCTTCATCCCTAGCCAAAAGTACAATTGGTACAAATCTGCATGCATCTTCTTCACCCCAGGATGGGCTGAATAAGGTGCACGATGTGCCTCAGTCATGACCAAGGTATGAAGACCATCTAAAGGAGGAACATATATACATCTTGTGTGTCTCAATAACTCATCTGAATCTAGAGAATATCCTGAATGTTTTCCCTCAAGAGGTCTACCTACCTCTATCACTGTCCTAACCTCCTGGTACCAACTATCTGCTAGAAGGGCAGAAAGAATCTGACTTCGTAAATCCACAACTAGAGTCAACTCGGATATCTCATGTCTTTGTCTACTGAGTGCATCCTCTATGAAATTCTCCTTCCCATGGATATACTTCACCTCGAAGTCATACTCATAAAGAAACTCCATCCAATGCCTCTGCCTAGCGTTAAGGTTGGGCTGCGTGAAGATTTACTAAAGACTCCTGTGATCACTATGCAGCTCAAACCTATGGCCAAGAAGGAAATGCCTCCATCTCTTCAATGCATGGACAACTGCCGCTAACTCAAGATCATGGGTGGGGTAGTTCAACTCATGATCCTTGAGTTTTCATGAATCATATGCAATGAATCGACCCTCCTGCATCAACACTGCACCAAGACCCTCCAAGGCCGCATCTGTACAAACTACAAAGTCCCCAGTCAGATCTGGTATAGCAAGTATCAGTGCACTAGTCAGCATCTCCTTTAGTTTCTGAAATGTTGCCTCACACTTCTATGACCACTCAAACCTCTTCCCTTTCCTCTGAAGGGTAGTGATAGGATAACCTATCCTCGAAAAATCCTGCACAAAGCCTCTATAATAACCCGCCAGCCCCATAAAGCTACATATCTCTGCCACATTCATGGGTGTAGGCCAATCTGAGATCACTTGGATCTTTGCAAGATCCACTAAAATACCTTTCCCTGAGATGACATGCCCAAGGTATTGTACCTCAGACTTGAAGAACTCACACTTCAACAAGTTAGCAAAAAACTGATTATCTCGTAAGCACTGCAATACCTGCCACAAATGTTCCTCATGCTCTACCATAGTCCTGGAATATATCAGAATGTCATCAAGGAACACAAGGAAAAACCTATCTAGGTATGTACGAAATACACCGTTCATCAGAATCATGAACATAGAAGTTGCATTCGTCAACCCGAATGGTACTATTATGAATTCGTAGTGACCAAACCGCATTCAAAACACTATCTTATGGATATCTGAATCGAAGATCCAAAGCTGATGATATCTTGACTTAAGATCAATCTTCGAAAAGATGGTGGCACCCTTGATCTAATCAAATAGATCATTGATCCTAGGAAGTGGATATCGGTTCCTGATGGTCACTTTTTTCAACTGTTGATAATCAATACATAACCAAAGTGAACCATCCTTCTTCACAAAGATGACTGGTGCTCGCCATGGTGAAACACTAGGGCGAATGAAGCCCTTCTCTAACAACTCCTCAAGCTGTAAATGAAGCTCTTTCAGCTCCTAGGTGGTCATATGATAGGGAGCTCGACAAATGGGTTCTGAACCAGGTATAAGATCAATCTTGAAGTCAATATCCCTCTGAGGTGGCATCCCTGGAATCTCATCTGGAAAGACATCGAAATACTCCTGAAGGATGGGGTGACTATCAAGAGAGACTTTCTCTTTTCCACCTCCTAGATCCAAGTCATCCACTGTGATAGCAAACAACTGGCAACCCTGACGTACACACCTTCTCAACTTCATAGCTGAGATGACCCTCAAAGAAATCAGCCTCTAGACCCCCACTATCCCTACCTCTCTACCAGATGCCTCAATGCATCGAATCGACTTGTGTCGACAATCCATGACCGCACTATGTGCTTCCAACCAATCCATCCCTATGACGATGTCATAAGAACCCAAGGGAATAACTCAGAGGTCCATCATAGTCTGAAGAGGTCCAATCTCCAATCTACACTCTGGCACAAGGGAATGCGATGCGACTTTCACACCCAAAGCTAGCTCTACCTACCACCTATCGACTTGCCTTACTGCACCCAGTCTACATCGTGACACGATTGATGTTGAAATGAAGGAGTCTGATGCTCCTGAATCAAATAAGATTGTAACTGGGTTACCCATCAACATACCATATGTCTTGATGACAGTGCCCTGATGCTCTGCCTAGCAATTATCAACCGCTGCAAAGACCCGATGCCCTCTGCCTACATCACCAACTGTCGGCTCAGATGTCGCTGGTCCCTGTGAAAACCGAGATGTGCCCCTGTTGGGACACCCTCTAGCCATGTGACCCTGCTGACCACATGCAAAACACTCAATACCTCTACCATAACCTCTACCCCCAGATGGTGCACTAGAATGTTGCGCACTACCCCTAAAAGTAGACTGTGAACTCTGTGTTGGTTGCTCATAGCTGAAGCATTTCGCACACCTCCAATTTTTGTCCCCCTGCCTAAGCTAGAAACCTTTATGTTTCCCCTACGATACCTACTATTGTTGCTGCTACTGACCACCCTAAGATGGCCCCTGCTAAGACCTAGGAGGTACACCTCCCTGAGGCTACCCTCCTCTAGCACTAGATCCTGCCACTGAACTACTTCCAACTGGAACACTCATGTGCCCTCCAAGTGCCATACTCAGATTCTCCTCAACCAAGCATGCTTTCTCTACTGCCACCTCCATGGTCTTGGGTTCGAAAACCCTCACACCACCGTTGAGACGAGCATTTTAGCCCTTGAAAAAATGGTGTACCAACATACTCTCATCATCACCAATCCCTGCATACTATTTGAGCTCATAAAAGTGTCGCTCATATTGCTCAACAGATAATGCCATCTAATGCAAGGCATGGAACTCATCGCCTTGACACTGACGCCAATGCTCAGATAAGAACCAAGCTCTGAATCTCTCTAGGAAGATTTCCCAAGATGTTATGTGGATGTCAATATGTAGGTTCTGCTCCTCTAGTCTCCACCAAGTGGATGCAAACCCTCTCAACTACATGATGGCATAACGAGCTCTGGTGTTATTGCCATATGGATGCATGGAAAAACACCTATCCAGGTCTATAATCCAGGTCTCGGCCTCTAAACCAGTACCTGATTCATCATATAATGGAGGGTGTGCCTTGAGTAGGTCCCTCATGTGTGACTCAAACTGGGGTGGAGCTTCCCTCACCACAGGGTTAACCTGAACCTCTACCTGCCTTGGACCAAGGAGTGCCAAAGCCTCCTTAAGCACTCTATGTGCAACCTCAATCCCTGTTGGATCCTGCGGATGATTACCAACCCCTGGTGCATTCAGAGATTCCTATTGTTCCTCCTGATCTAGGATAAGAGGAACTAGAGGAGGAGAGTCATTCTGACTCTCACCACGACTGCCTATACAGCCACAAACATGCCCTCTACCTCTTCCGTGTCTAGGAGGCATATTCCTGCAAAGACACATCAAGGTATTAACCAAGATACACAACTCAAAACCCTAAACAACTAACAGCTTAATGGTCTGCCATAATCCGAGAGTACCCAGTGTTTAAACCTAGGTTCTAATACCATGTGTAACGCCCCGCCACGCAACCCTAGAGGAAGTTGCAACAACTACTTAAACGGACTAATTTTTTTTTTTGTTTAAGTACAATTAATAAGTAAGTTCACTAACTAATGCCAACATCCTCTAAGGTTATGAGATAGAGGTTATATAGAACCTCAACAAAAAACATGAATCTAAACCATGCCAATAATTTAAATAATAAATAAACACATACATTCCAATTAAGATGATTTACATCAAGCATAAGAGATAACTTTCAAATCTATTAATCCATTCATTAACCAATAAGGTTACAACACTCATTCCCCGAATGAGGCAAGTCCAATAAATAAGGTTACAATTACAACTTCCACCTCGATAACAAATGAGGGGTAATAAATTACAAGAACAACTGAAATAATCAAGGCATGAAATGAAATTGGACCATACAAGCTCTCCAGCTAGAAGTCTCATCCACATGAATATGAAGGAAGCCCAATGGATAAAGGTGCACATTCCACCCAACCAAGTGGAACCCAAAGGTCCACCCCCCTGCTAGGAGATAGTAACAAGGATTTTTAACCAAGAACATCTACCTCTAGACATAGGCTAATACATTTGAACTGAAATAAATATAATGACATCACTAACACAATGGTTACAATGCTTCCAGAATTAACATAATCAACTGCATCACTGATGCGAACATACTATCGACCTAGGAGAAGTGTCATCACAATGTTACATAGGTTATCCTGGTAAGTCTTCCTAGACCCCGACCCCCAACTCGGGTTATCCTGGTAACCTCTAATGACTTCCAGCTCCTCATGTAATCCATTGCGGAATCAGTTACCTTTCGTAGAGACAAGGTAACGATCTTGCCATTCCAGGCCTTCTCATCTCAACCCAAGTCTTAACAAGCCCTTGCGTTCCTGAGCAAGGCATAATTATATTATTAAGTGTTTGATACTACGTGATACTCTAATCAATTAAGTTATCACTAGATTAACTAACTCACAATGAGTTATCCTGGCACCACTTTGTGTGCCAACCCTCATTACAAGCCACTCCTCTAAGATGACATGTGGAGCAACTCCACAACCCAAGGGTACATAGGTACGACATAAGGATACCACCTCCCTAACCATGACATACCGTCAACACAATCCCGTTTGTGATAACCGGGTAATAAACTGGTTATAGTTTAATGCACTACCCAAGGCAACCCTAGGTTGACTGACACATTACGAAAACCCACCAAATTGAAACCCCAACTGGAAGACTTGACAAATGCAATGACCAACATTTCCCATAAAATGAACACCAAGAAAAATAGTCACGTCAAGCAATTGCAAGGGAAATAAACTAATTTGGATATATTAAATCCATTTTCCTTGTTAGAATACATTAATTCATTATGCTAATAAGACTGATAAAAAAAAACGTCTCTTCTAGACGAAAGATGAAATTTAAACAGATATCTAACCCCTCATTGAACAAAAGTAATAATAAGGTATAACAATTACTTCACTAATTCATAAGGAATGGTTTAAAAATTATTATTTCTTTTTGCCAAAACTATATCGTTTTAATAATCCGTCAATTTTCTATAAAGACACAAAATCCTTCAATCCAAAACTTGTCCTTTCCGAATTAGGTTCTCCCAATAAATCTAATATGATTAACTATTACACTTGACCTAAAACTTCCACCATTACATAAAAAATATATATATATGAAATTATTTACTCATCCCCTTTAAATCTATTTACATTTAAATATATATATATATTTAATTATACCACAACTTATCCATATAATATTATAATATTATACAATATAATATTAATTATTAATATTATAATATAATAATAAAATATTATATATATTAAAATATGAATATAAATATAAATATTTATTTATATTATATATTTTTTGTTTAAAACAAAGAAAAAACACCAAGAGATCTTAGGCCACATGCCAAGGTTGGTCCATGCGCCGGTTTCAGGCCACGTGTCTTAACTAGGCGCCACACGCCATTGGGTGGGCGCCAACTGTATCCATAGTCGGCCCCCACAACTGGGCGCGGCGGTGTAAACACCACTACACCTAGCTGTGGGTGTCGATTGTGTATACAGCCGACCCACGGCTCAGCCAGGGGAGTCCACATTAGCGTGAATCTCTCCCCACAAACCTCCCATGGGGGCACAGTGGGGAGGTGAGCCCCCATTGCCTCCCCAATTAATTAATTTAGTTTATTTTATTTTTTTATTTTCAATTTTTATTTATTTTTACTGTGTTTTTTTTTTTAAATGAAAAACAGAGGCTAAAGGAAAAGAAAACAAACCTTTAAAATTTCGAAACTTGCAAAAAATTTGCCAGCATAACCCTACTAGGTAAAAAAACATATAAAATATAAATATACAAGTATATCTGTATATTTATATTCATATAAATGAATATATATATGTATATACTCATATTCATTCATCCAAAAGAAATTTCAACCCAATGAAGAACAAAATTAAAAACTTAAAAGAATTGAAGTAAAATTATATAAGCAAGAATTCATTTCAATTTTGAAACAATCTTTTCCAAATTTTGAAAGCAAGATTTCAAATAGTTTTGTTTGCACAAACAATAGATTGCAAATAGTTTTCCCATCAACCCAAATGCCATTGAATCAAAAAAAATTAACTAAATACAAGATGAGAACCTATTTTTTTTTAAGTAGGGAGAAGATCCTGATGGTGCCTTGTTTCCCTTTCAAGCTCCACAGATTCTTTGAGCTTTTTATCCAAACCCACAAAATTGAACAATTTCTTCTTCTTCCTCTTTCAATTTTCTCCAAAAACTCCATGAACATAACTTGTGAAGAACAAAACAATGATAAGGAAAAAAAAAAACTCTAAAATTCCTACAACCACCCTCATCAATTCTCCAAAACAAAAAATGGAAATATCTCATTTTTCAATTTTTGAATTTCAAATTTCCTAAATTGACTTTTTAAAACATTTTCTTTTATTTTCAATTTCCAAACCAAATATCCACCAAATTCCAAAATGAATAATCTAATTCATTTCAACACCAGTAGTATAATTAATTAATGGAATAAATCTAATATAGGATAAAATTATTTATTAATTAAATTAAATTAATTAATAAATTAACTCACATTTCTGACATATAACCAGATAAATTTACTCACTAACTTTCCTACAAAAGCCTTTATTTAACCTTTTTGAAAATTGCAATATAAACTAATACAAAAGCCAGAAGACGAAAGTAGGACAACTTATCTCGACTAACCCCTGACGACACACTATAACTAGGGTGATGACCTGGCATGGAAAACCTAGCTACTATATCCCAATTGAATTTCGTTGGCCAATGGACATGCTCAAACCTGTGAAACCAAGTGGAGTCGATGTCCTGTACCTATCAACCTACAAACAAAGAATATATCCACATGTGATAATATGTCATAAATAAGACACACCGTGAAGAGGAAATCTCGAAATCGTAGGGCACTCACAAGCAAGTGATGCGATGTCGTCCTCTTCACCAATACAGTAGTACTAACTGACATATCTAACATAGCAACATAGTCAAAAGCATGAAACATCATAAATTTAAATATCCACTTATACTAATTCCAAACATGCTAGACTAGTAACACCAAAATATAGTATCATCATATCAAGATACATCACGATAAAATAGTGATCAAATGTAACCAAGTACATACTCAAAGTACAAAACAATAATAAAGCATAAAAGGGAAACAACGTTGTCCGCACAAAAGAGAAAAATTAAGGTGTATTACAACTATTTTTGGATTAGGATAGATTTAACAAGAAGTACGATGGATATACACATAAAACATACATTAACAAAATAATTTTATATGCGAGGAACATATAATGTAGAAGTATGTATCTAAAATAATATTTTCTAAATTTTCTAACACATAATCTAACATAGAATTAGAATATTCTTCATAACAATGAAATAATTCATAAATAAATAAACATATTGATAGTAAAAAGAAAAATGTATTGAATTTGATTACCTAAATAAAAAGTTGAGAGTTTTAACTAACTTTATTCCTAGATAAGATTAATAACACAAAAATACTATCCAAAATAGATAAATCAACAAGTGTAAATGGTCTTATCTAAATTGGTTTCACCTATATAAACTATGCAAGCTTATTTTTCCTATAAAAAAAAAAGTACAATGTTTTTATTAAATAAAATATTTAAAATGGGATTTAATTATAAACAAAGAAAAACCTAGAATGAGAGTTGAGAAATAGATATCTTGAACCATGTGATAGGAATCTAGAATATGAATCAATAGAAGATAATAAAAATTAAATCATGTTTCCTAGATGGTAGCATGAATACATTAAGGTCTATATGACTACATAGATTTTTGTTGTACATAAAAAATACCAGTTTATACAAAAAATTGAAAATCTATAAAATAAGAATAAAATACACAACCAATAACAAGAAACTAAATAGTAGAATAACACATAAATTTTGTAAAATAAATTAAATGATATAAAATGGTCATAATGTTATTTAAACTGAGCTCTAAGATAATATAATTATGATAGATAGGAAAAGACACAAAACCTTCATATGAAGAGATTTCCAAGAATACATGTAGCTAGTGCCACACAGGGAAAGGGATGAATTTTGGTTATCTTACCAATATTGTCAAATCCCTAATTTGGTATTTTTACCTCCACAAATAATCAAATAAAAAAACATTAGATTAATATGGTTGCGCTCTTATCCTATGTGCATCTATAACTAAGATGAGTACAACATAAAAAATATATATAATCTATAACAATAAGTGTATCCCTTAGATATATGAAAAAAGAAAATTTCAGAAGATGGATCAACAAGAATTTCCAAGAGAGATATGAATGTACAAGAAGAAATATGAAAATTTGTGATTATGATATTTTCTGAGGTAGCTTCCTTAATGAATATAGCCATCTAAATATGTCATCTTCTTCTACATCTCTTTCTTTTGCTATCTTCTTGTCATAATCTTAATCTATATTCATATTCAAAGATATATGCACTATCTAGCCCTCCATGTATAAAATGCTAATTCTTCTTTTTGGGAGTCAAAGATTTCATTACATTCTACATGAACAAATTTGAGATTAAACAAAATTTTAAAAGCACCAAAGAGTCCTTTTGAATCTCAAACACTGCAAAACTTATTTTTCCTTTAAACCCAATATGTTGACCTTTATATTAGATACCATGTGCTAATGAAAATTTTGGATCTTCTCCCTCATCTAGTACTATATCATAGGGAGTATCATGTAAATTTGGTTTCCCAAGCTCCTCCCAATTTATTTTAATAATAATTTTAACATCTAAGTTCCCAAGTTTATTAATATATTTTTCATCCATAAAAATGAGTTCTATATGATTGTGCCCATTTAAAAATATTAAGATGTGAAAGAGATGCATTTTGTTGCAATTATCATGTTCTTAGAATTAATGTCTATTCTAACATGTTCCAAGCCAAAAATTAAATTATGAGTGTTGAAATTTATATATATTTGTTGTTTTATAACTTGAAAATTAGATTTTGTTCAGTATTAATAGATAGGGATTGAAGGTTGAGACACAAATCCTAACAATCTCTCGTAATGGGATACCTTATCTAGAAGAAAAATAAAATATTTAAATTTACTAGATCTTGAATATCTACTTAGGTACAAAGAGGCTCATAGACTTACCACACTATCTAATATTTTTGTCCCAGTTTTCTATATTTTTTTTAGTTTCTTTTTCCTGTTTTCTTTATTTCTAGATTAGAGTTTTTTTTGTTTGTGCTACTAATCTATTTGTTTTACCATGTGTCTAGATGGAATTAGGTAAATGTTATTTTAATTTTTTTTTTCTTTAAAACTTGCACTTTACACGCATTGGTTAAAAAAGAACAGACATGCAAATGCATATGGGTTAAAAAGAACAACACACTTTATTTTTCATTGGGTTTAAAATTAACTCTTAGATAGAAAACACTACAAATGGTTAAAATTAACCCCTTTGCTTGAAAAACACTACAAATGGATAAAATGAACCTTGTGCATTCTCTATTTGTTCACATTTTGATTTTGGTTTAAAAAGAACACCATGCGAGTGTGATCTAAAATATTCATGTGCTCTCTCTTTTTTTTTAAACAAAGATCAATTGAACTATGAATATTTTGGTTCTCTTTTGTTAAGCCTTAGATCTTGGGCCTGCTTTGGTGGGAAAAAGTACTCACCCCAAAGTGACTCAAACCAGGAACGCACTAAATCCAAGCGATGCCCAACCGGTATATATATTTGAATGTTAAGGAAAGCTTAGCATTACAGAACTTCCTGCAGACCAGCAATTGACTCCCCAATACCCTTGTGGTGTGTCAAAACCTGCAGACCCTAACCTCTGCAGACTAGGATGATAATGCCTCTGGTGTGGCCTTCTGAATAGGTGCCTGAAATAAATCCTTTATTTTAGATAACCACAAACCTTCTATTCTTTGGTGCAGCAATAGTCATTGCCAAGGCACCTACACCTACGCAGTTCTTAGTAGAAATGATCAATCTGCCATGGGAGTTTCATGGAGATTGGAAGCTTGGTTGTCCTGAGAAGTGAGTGCAATGTAAGGGGTAGCCCATGGGGCCAAGCTTTTGAAATTCATTCGCTAAGGATATGCGGTTCATGGGATCCATAAGAATACTGTCCTTGTAGCCTTAGGATTTTTTTTTTGTAAATGTCTTCTATGTGGTTGATTTTCATTCTTTACAACACCACGTGTTTGCCAACTATTTTCAGACAACATGAACCAATGAACATCATCCTCCAAATTTGAATCAACACAATCAAACTGAAATAAATTCCTTGCAATCTGCTTGAAATTTTGTCCAATCACTTCCTACAACGCATTTTCCATCATGAACTGCATTTATCAAATCAAGTCCTCAATTTTGCACACTTTGGGATAGGAAAACTTTGCTTTCTTTGTCAAATGATTGTCTCAAAAAGTAAATTGTCATTGGACCAAATCAAGCAATTCCTTAGTCATTATCCTCTTGTAAGCTATTTCCAACTCATAAGACTAGTGTGGAAATATCCCTTGTCATTATGTCATCTTGTCCTTCAAACCAGCCTTTTGACAATCCAAATTGATACATTGGCCAAACTTTTATTGGTTAGTAAGCCTTTCCTAGGAATCATTTGACATAAGGCTCTCATTTTTCATTTTACACTTCACATTTGACATTCCTTTTATCCTCATTACCACTTTGCATAGTCTTAGTCTCATTTCATCCACCACCATGAAGTCACTATGACATACTTTCTAGTAAAATTGGTCAAGCATCTACTTCCACTATACTCCAATCAAGTCCAAATTAGGGAGTCCTGGTCCTCTAGAGTCATATAAAAGTCAGCTATTCATGTCATATCCTAGTGGGTAGAAATTTGGACAGAGTTGCATTTTGACCTCTTGCATAGAATCATTTAGATATTCCTATCTTGCACATAGATGATACATGTTCTTGCATATTGGAGAAAAGTTGCATAAAGTCCTTTTGCATATATCATTGATCTGACCAACCTTCAAAAATGCATTATGCTTATCTAAAATCTGTTCCAAATACCCTCTCTTGAATTTAATCCATGATCATTTCATATCATCCTCTTGCAAACATCACATCATGCAAACATAACCCATATTGTCCTATCATGTTTACTTCTTCATGATGAGCTGATCAAGAGTCATTACAATTGTTGGGTGTACATTCTGCATCAACCCTAAGAGGAAACCAACATGCAGACTGCAAAAAGATATTGTTGCAAAATGTACATAAAAAAGGTTTAGCATTCCATTGGGAAAGGATCATCGATTAGTGGATAGAACCATTGCAAGAAAGGTGATTTTGACATCTGTTTTAAATAAAGAAATATCCAGAAAAAGAAAAATGTCAGCACTTTCCACTGAATTTGGTTATAGTAGAACCACACTAATAAAATATGAGAAAAAGAGAAAGGTTTTAGATGATAGTTCTGAAGGAAATTGGGCAATTATGTGTAGAGCTCCCCATTATGATAGGATTGAAGATGTTGTTAGGAACTTGATCTCAAGTTTTTGGAATGATTAGACCCATCTGTCATCAAATACTAGAGATGTTATGAGGCACAGGATTGGACTTGGTATTTATGAAGAACATATTAAACATTGGCTAAACATAACATAGCTTGAGATGTATATGAACTTTTGTAATATGTATCCTCATATAAAGATTGGGAAAACAATGTTTGAAAGGTTAAAGCCATACTATGTGAAGATAAACAAGTTTTTTGAAACTTATTGTTGTCGTTATCACATTGAATTTGATCTCTACTATCAGGTGTTTCGAAAGATGAGAGAAGAAAGATATGGTTTTCAAAAGGCACCTCCTAAACAAGTAAGTTTTTTCATAAAGGATCTATTATGTGATCATGAAAATGGACTTCAAATAAAATGCATAAAAGGACTCTATGAAACATGTGGAAATTTGGCTAACTTTCCTTCAACAAATGAAAATGCTAACCTAACAAAGATAGTAAATTGCAAAATTTACAAGTATGTAAAGTTTCAAACAAATTTTGGGAAAGAATCCACAAGGTTAAACTATGTAGAAGAGGAGATACCTATTGAGAAATTTATGGAATATTTTCAAAAATTGATACAACCATACATACAGCATTCCTTTTATGCTAATTGGAAAGCACATAAATTTCAAACATTAAGAGATACTTTCCCACTTGGAACAGTTCTATCAGTAGTTGACTTTGCAAAAAATTACTCTTTTGTACATCAAAAAGAGATTCAATCAGAATATTACTTTCCAAAGCAGGTCACTATTATGGTTCATGTGTGTTATCGACATGCACAATTGGAATTGGATGGTGTTGAGAGTACAAATGAACAACGAGCCATCAAGAATGAATATCACTTTTATATTAGTGATGATAAAGAGCATGACACACTTTTTGTACAACATTGTTTTACAAAAAAAAAAAATTGAGAATTTGAGAAGCATGGGTGTAAAATTTGAAAAACATTTTGTATGGTTAGATGGATGTGTGGCACAATTCAAATCATCATGGCCATTTTATGCACTTTCTAGATATCATAAAATTTACAACATACCACATATTTGGAGTTTCTTTGAGAGTGGGCATGGAAAGGGTGAGTGTGATGGCACAGGAGCTTGCATCAAACGTGCTTTAAGAAAGCATCAAATGAGTTATTCAAAAGATCATATAGACGAAGTACATGATGTTTTTGAATGGTGCAAGAAACACTTTGCATCAAATGAGGTCGGCACATCTTCAAGAACAAACAAAAACATTCCACATAGAGTGTTTTGGGAGATATCGGGTATGTATAAATTACATTTAAAATAAATAAATTTATTTAAATTTAAAATTTACACACATATATATATACACACATGTTCAAGTTCACATAAGTTTGTTGCAATTACGTTTATCTAGGTGTGGATAGAATATCGATGCATGGATGTAAGAGAGTAGAAAAAACAAGATCTTTGTATTGTATTATGAGTTCAAATAGTCACCCTGGATGGACATTATACATGAGGGATTACTCTTGTTTCTGCACTGAGTGCATTGTGGGAAACTCTCATGCATGCAACAATGAAGAAATTGAATATGTTAGTAAATGGGATATGGTGCCACTATTTGTTTCAGACACATACGATGAAAATGAGGATGAAAGATTTCAAGACATTCCTTTGATTTCAATTGATTATGACCATATTTCAGGATTGGTTAGAAAAGGTACATGTGTAAGTTTTCAATAATTTAAATATTATATAAATTTAATGATCTTTAACTTGTCTAGAGACAATTCTATTTTTTTTAGAATTTTATTGTTAAATTTGGTGTACAGGAGATGTTTTTGCAGTTATAGCAAAGCATGGAAACATAGAAGGCGTTAGTTATTATTTACTGCGTTGCACAGAAGAGAGGAATAAGCTAACACGACCTGAAACAAACGATGGAATGTTATTTACCATAGGTGAGTTTGAATTTAAAATTATATATACATTGTGTACATGTGTGTAGACATCTAAAAATAACATTATGCATTCCATTGTAACTAACATCATGCATTCGTTTCTTCTACTAATCAATTAAAGCAATTTATTGATTTAATCCTAAGGTTCATCAAGCTTAATTAAATAAATCAAATTATTTAATGAAGTTCCTAAGGTTCTTCTTATTTGATTTAATAAATCAAACTGATTTAAAATCAAATATCAAATTCTTAATAATCCCCTAAGTTAATTAATCTACATTAATTAACTTCTAATCATGATTACTATTCTCTAGCTTTTGACTCAACAAGAGTCAAAAATCCAAACTCCTAACTAACCCACCCACTTGCACCAATAAATCAATTTATTGATTTATAATTCTTCTAATTTCATTCAAAAAGGCATCAAAATGGAATATTCTTCCATTTTGAATCTTCCCCCCAAAAAGGACTTGTCCCTTCCAACAAGGTTTTAAATGTTATTTGCACAAGTCAACATAGCATTTATTACACCTTTCATCCCCCCAAAACATGTCAAGTCTTTCAAATTCAAATTTGAAAGTGGCACATTGGCCAAGACTTGCACATTCCTCACCCTCTCACACCTTGACAAGTGGCATCTTGTCATTGGCCCATGAATGATCCCACATTCATCAATTTGGCCTCTCATCTCTCCAAGCTCAACTATAAGTTGAAGGCTTCTCTCCTTCAAACAACACAACAGCCACATTTTAAAGCACTTGCATTATAGGCAACTTGAGTTCAAGCATCTCATTATCTATTTCACCTAGCTTATCAAGGATTGGGAAAGGGCTCTTTCACATACTCAAAGAGCACCAATCCACCATAGAATAGGTTGTATTTCATTGGCTCTATTACATGTTTGGTTTAGCTTTAGCATTTTGTTTGGAGTAAATGAACTATGTTATTCTATGAGAATGGCTGAATCTATACAATCAATGTGTAAGATTTCACCATCCTACAATGTGTACATTACCTTAAAAACATTAAATATATATTGTACAAACCTTGAGCACACAAATGTTGTACACATGCACATGTATTACCTTAGGTTCATGTTTACCAAGCAGGTTTTGTTGTTGTGCGAGGGATATATCTAAAACAAGTCAAATTTTTTTAACATGGGATTCATTTTGTGGACTATCAAGTTGATAACAAGGTCTATCAATATAGTCACCTTATAATTGCTATCGCCCTACATCTTCATATAGTTCCACATGCACGTGGACAAAAAAAATGGAGACTAGATAGTGATGACCATCAAAAAAATTTACATGTTATTCAAGAGCGGGTTGAACCAGAATGTTTGAGTTAGATTATATCCATGATTTTCAAGTTCACTTGTACATGTACATACATGTTCAAGATGAGAACTTATAGTAACTTGTTTGAACTCTGGATTGTTTTAGTTACTTATAATATATGTTGATGACAAGTGTTTTAAATTTGGTTGGACACAAATTAGGGGTTGAAATACATTGAGAACCTTAAATTGAGTAGATATTTCCAATTATATATTTGTTCCATGGAATTCAAGTACTTGTTATGTACATAATGTGCAAACCTTGTCATAAAAAAATTCATTGGAAGAGTGATGGTGGGAGTAGAAGAAAATTTAGTGTTAGTTTCAATGATCCCCCAAATCTAGCATCTCAACAAAAAAGAACAATTGGCACACAAGGAGATGTTATGACCACATCTCAAGATGTTTCTTCTCCTATACATCCAAGAAAAATCATTGATTCATTAGTCCATGTCTTCTATATATATAAAGTGAATGTTGTCTCAATCTTCTTTTTTGTTGTAGAAAAAGAAAGTTAACATATTAAAATTTGTGTCTTGTAGAATGTTGTACCAAACAAAAAATCCCAAAAGTGTCTAGTATGGTGTGCTTCATGTTAATTCAAAACCCATAGTGTGTGTGAAATAATTATATATAATAAATTAGGGAAGATTGATCTCAAATTCATTCTCTCATAGTATCCACCTAGGTCAAAGACCTTGAGATGTGATGGGAACTTCTCTTTGTGTCTATTGGTTGTCCCATCTTAGACCCACTAAGAAAATCAAAAGTCTTATTGAATACTAGGGATTCCTCTTGTTTATTATTTTATTAATAGTTATTACATGCATTGGATACATTTTAACTTCAATCCTACATAATTTGGTGCATAAAATCTACTACTATATTAAGATAAAGTTGATCTTCACATGTCAACATAACTAAGTATTCAAAAACAATCAAAAACAATCAATGACATTTTTCACCTAATTTTAATTTTCTTAAATCCTTTTCTACATTCCTCCTCTTCTCTTCTTCCATCATCTTCTATATTTCATATGAAATTTTCCTCATAATTCTTCTTTTGAGAGCTAACTTGTGTATTTTTTACACAAATAATCTCTTGAGTCCAATCATCATCAACTACCTAATATTTTCGTATTCCTCCACCTAATTGAGGCATATCATTATTTTTTTCATCTCTTATAATTCATTCTTCGTAAGTTCTTTTTTTTGAAACAATATTTTTTTGATCATCTTGTAAGACACTAAAATAATTTTGTCAAACCACTATTATTATTTTATCATATGTACCATAATTAAGATCCATTATTATTCATTATCGTCCATTAATACTTTATTACAATTTAGTGAATTAATTCCTATTATTTATTTAAAGTTAATTAATTTCCCGAATTTAATAAATATATTAAATTCATATTGTCCATCTCTTATCCATCAAATAATTAATTATTTTATCAAACTCCACCTCAAATGCACACATTATCCATTTAAATAAAGAATTAAAATTTCTAGTTCCATCTCATTTAGTTAGCTAATAAATCAAGATTAATTAACTCATTAATCTTGAATTAGTCCACTCACTGATCTATTCAATTCACTTCCTCATGCAATCAATCAACTGATCCATGGAATCAACTAACTCTTTCATACACTTAGTTAACTATTTTATGAAAATATTTGACTCTTCCTAACTCACAATCAATCTTGTTCACTCACTCACCAATTCACTTAACTCAATAATCATTAATTAAAATTTTAAATAAGTCTTAACTTCTCCATGATCTCCAATTCTCTTCATTAACTCCAAAATTAATGGAGTTACTCAAGATTCAATATCAAGTCTAGATCATCCATTCATCTTTTCAAAAACCTATAAATGCATCCTCAACATATTATCTTCAACATTGATCATTAATATAAATTCATGTTATTAATTTTATTATCCAAAGAATGGTAATATTATGCTAGTATAATGAGAACATGCATACCATTGTTATCTTGAGCACAATCATACAATGCTCAATAAAAGGTTTTATTGAGTTAGATAGGATTTTAGATTTTTTCTTTAATGCCAAAAGTTCTAATTTAATGCTTATATGAGTATATGGTTCTATTTTTATATGATTAAATGATTATATTCTTAAAATATTATATGCCTACATGTTGAGATTATATTTAATCCCCATGTACTATTGTTTCTCTTTTCTAGCAATTTCTTATATCCTATGAATGCAACCAATTTTTGAGAGGGAATATTCTATCACTAAGGTTTTCCTAGTTAGATCTATAAATAGTTGCAAGTGCTTATAGAGGTCCATCTTATGAACTCAAGATTCAATATCAAGTCTAGATCATCCATTCATCTTTTCAAAAACCTATAAATGCATCCTCAACATATTATCTTCAACATTGATCATTAATATAAATTCATGTTATTAATTTTATTATCCAAAGAATGGTAATATTATGCTAGTATAATGAGAACATGCATACCATTGTTATCTTGAGCACAATCATACAATGCTCAATAAAAGGTTTTATTGAGTTAGATAGGATTTTAGATTTTTTCTTTAATGCCAAAAGTTCTAATTTAATGCTTATATGAGTATATGGTTCTATTTTTATATGATTAAATGATTATATTCTTAAAATATTATATGCCTACATGTTGAGATTATATTTAATCCCCATGTACTATTGTTTCTCTTTTCTAGCAATTTCTTATATCCTATGAATGCAACCAATTTTTGAGAGGGAATATTCTATCACTAAGGTTTTCCTAGTTAGATCTATAAATAGTTGCAAGTGCTTATAGAGGTCCATCTTATGAAAAAATATACATAGAAGGAGAACATTCAAGATCATATATATCCAAGGCATGCGTGTGAAAAATATTTATTTTGATCAACATGTGAATGAACTTAATTATAAAGTGGCATTCATTTCCTAAAATTCTACTCTAGAGAGATCAGATGTATATATCATATAAGGAAATGTAAGTTGTAAGAGATCATAAAATAAGAAAATGTATGTATATTGAATATAAGCAAATGTATACATATATCATATAAACATTTCAATATTGATCAATGTATAAACATGTAACATGTTATAAGCAAAGTTCCAAATGTATGTATATCATAAAAGCAAATGTAAGTTAGAGATCATCAAATGTGGAATACTAAAGATCATCATATAAGATCATCATATAAGGAAATGTTGAATACTAAAAATCATCATATATAGCAAATGTAAGTTAGAGATAATGAAATGTCAAATACTAGAAAGATCATTATATAAGAAAATACATGTAGTAACGATCATAAATCTAATCCAGGGCCTAATATGAATGTCGACTCCTAGTCGAACAACCATCTGAATGAGAACGGTCCTACTCTGAAGGATGTGCTGAGCCCTACAAATAAAATGGTGTACAAAATGTATTAAATATATATAATTTATATTAAATATGTATCTAGATCTATGCATACATATTCATGTACATATACACATGTATATATAAAAATTTAAAACTCACATGTCCACTAGCATCAGATTCATCCACAGAGTCACGTCGATGTGCACAATCTGGAACAAGGCTAGGAGTGACATTAGGTATGTCCACCTACAAATATATAAATTCATATATATCAGTACATGAATATCTAGTTATTAAAACTAAAATTTAAAAATAATTATAAAGGAATTGAAACATGCACATGCACACATACATGCACATCATCTGATATCGGATGACCTAAGTCCTCTGAAATGGCCGCCTCCACCATATCAACTATATGATCAAGCAACGAACCAATATGTGCATCCATCTTATCTATCTCATGTTGTGCTAGCAATGATGAGTGGAGAGGACTATGTAGGCGAGATGGCATCAACAATAACGAACCGGCACCAACCAACATCTCAGTAAAACCCATAGTCTGTGCAGCTATCGTATGATTAGATGGTGGATCTTGACGTGCACTAGTGTTGGGTTGAGAGTGATGGGATCCTAGAAGTGAATGACCTCCATGTGCCAAACGATCTCTAACATTCTCTATACCAATCCCATAGTCTGATGCAATGAAGGTATATGCCTCCAAGAGTTCCTTAGCCAAACAATGCAAAGTCCTACGTGCCATATATCCTGTAAGTGCCTCAATCTCTATGGGAGTAGGGATACCTACTGCTGTAAAAGGATCCATGGTGGTCCATTATGCTAAAGATGGCATGGGTCAGGGATGTCTAGACATCAAATACTGACCTACATGATCAGCAGATATCCTAGTGGTGGCAGCTGCAATGTCACCTACAATATCAATTGCTTCCTTTTGGGAAGCAATGACAACCTCATCTGCTATGGGGGCTAGAGCTGGGGTGAGAGCAGGAGACCTCTCACCAAACAATACCCTAAACACTGGGGTCAGTCTATTTGCTCGACGATAAGTGGGTCTATCAGCAATCCTACCATGCCTCTGACCAACATATGGTGGAATGTCCAGGTAGTTGACTTTGAAGCCCAAATGGACCTCAACATACAACTGCTAAACAAAATATAATGGAATCTGGTCATTGTTTGGGTATTGACCATGTGCTGTGAGAAATCGTGGGTAGATCAATAAGGCCATAGCATGATCGACACATCTAGTGACCTAGTATCCCCTAACCTTATGTGAACTTTGATAAAATGGAAAACAATTGGTTTTTATCATTTCTTTGGTCACACTATCCTGTATTTTTTTAAGGGGAACCTCACCATGTACTTCTTCCTGCATGCAGGAAAGAATAGCAGCTACTCTATCTGGAGAAAATACACTATTCCTCTCAAGTTCATCTCTTATTTTTTCAAGACTATGCAATATTGACATGCATGGTTCAGAATATATCCCTGGGTTTGCACTTTGCACTAATGAGTCTTTCAATTTATTAATCTCATTAGTGGTATTTGCAAACAAATATTTCGAAGGTGGAACATCTGCATTATCCATGTTATGTATGTATGTATGTGTACCTAAAGGAGAAATGAGACCTTAGTTTAAATAATATATCTAGATATAAGGAATAGAAATCTAAAACAATTCTAATAATTCATCTACTCATCAATAATATTTCCATACCATTAACAAAAAACATGTTCAACATCTATCATAGTTTTTAATAATCAAAACATTCACATTACTAGATTGCAAAAAAAACATAATCTAAAACAATTCTAAAATTTAAATTTACAAGTGTGCGTGTGCACTCTAGTACAAAACGTGTCATTAAAGACAGTTTAAAAAACATTGATAAAGGTTGCATCTAAGATTTATTTCCTACAACTAGTAATAAAGGGAAAACATCATTACTTAACATTGGTGGTCATGTAAAATCAATTTAGTCATTATTGAAGGCACAAATAAGAGAAGAAAATGAGACAAATGATAAGCTTGTAAATATGATTTATAAACTATGGAAGGACAACATTAGTGCTTCCCAAAAAAAATCTACTTCATGAAAATATAATCATTTGAAATTGGATGGAAGAATATTAATGCTTAAAGCTATGATCTAATACATTCTAATCTATATAATGTCATGTTTATTGATCATCTTGACGATCTCTCGAGATTTAGATAAAAAAATAAAGAAATTACTATGGGGTGGTTCGAATGAAAGTAAGTGTATTCCTCTTATTAAATGGGACACTATATGTATTCCCAAAGGTCTTGATGGCTCATGAACTAAAGTCTTATCAAAATGGAAATAAATGATTAATTACCTATTTAGAATTATATGAATGTAAATATATCACAAAAGATATCTAGGGTGGTTATATGCTTAATTATTTGAACCATGTGGATTATCCAAGTGGCTTATAGTGGACTTGGAATAATTTTTATTTGGCTCCCATTCCACATAAAATCAAAAGGATTTTAACATGGATGAATTTCACAAGTAAAAAAATTATATACCACATACGACAATTATTTAATATTATATAAACTATTTAGCCATAATAAAAATAAAAATGTTGAACATGAAAGGGAAAATGTTGCAAAATGTTATGAAACACATATTGAAAAGAGTAACATCATAGAAAAATAAGAATTCAAATTTAGAAATATTTTTGAATAATGTAGAAATGAACCCCATGATATTAAAATTATACTCCATTATCCAATTGTTGATAATATTAATAAAATTGATAACACACATAAAAAACTAAAAGTCATTGTATCTCTAAGTTACTTAAGAAAAGAGAGGACCTTTCCGAATAAGAATGATATCCCATATTCAAAATTTTCTAATGAGCTTGATAAAATTGTAATAATTCTGGAACCCAAAAATGGTTACTTAAAATTGATGAGAACATAAGATAAAGTCTTAAATTAAAGAGATCATCATGAACCATTCAATTTTGAGCTTCAAAATTTTTAAATGAATACTTTTGTAAAATTACTAAAGTTGTAAAAAATAAGATTTTTACAAAATAAATTAAATATTTAGGCGATCAAAATTTCTAATTAAAATAAAATTATTATTAAAATATTTTTTAATTCTCTCAATTCTATTAGGATTACTAGTAAGTAGAAAGATAAAAGAGCTACTTGTAGAGTAATAAAAACCTCAATAGTAAGAAATAAATTAAGAAAGGTTTGATTAATGAGGCAAACTCATCTTCACTTAAGCATAAATTGTAAAATATTGTGAAAAGAACTAGCAATAAGATCAAGACTAGATAGTCCTATTGAAAATGGTACTTGAGATTTTAATGGTAGGATTCCATGAGTTCATAAAAAGCTAATTAATAACACAAATGATGAAATTGATTGATTTTGGCACTTTAACTCTAGAGTATCACTCAATGTAAAGGATGTTTTAAAATATAAAAATTGGCGATCAAGACCACACACCACATATTAAACATTGATTGGAATGTAGCCAAACAAAATTGTGTAAAATTTCTTGAAAAATATATTCATTTAAAAATATCACAAAGGGAATTTGAATCTTGTAAGCCTTTTTATTGTATGCCTCTTAAAATTTATAATACATATTGTAAATACGACATGTAGTTTTTATCTATCATGAACTATTATGTAATATTAATTATACTTTGTATACTAACCAAATTTTACAAGAGTGTGGTACAACTAAAATACCAAATTTATCCAAGGAATTATTAGATTTATTTTAATGTGTTAGATACAATGATTGTAGTTTTTATAAAAATGTATTTAAATGAGAAGCGTTTACAATGCGGTGGGTTATCAAAGTTTATATCATGTACCCATGATGGAAGAAAAATGATCTAGAAAATAAAATGTTTGAGAAAAAGAGATATGAGATAGTAAAAGACAAATTTAAGAGTGGAGGTGAAGATTCTAGATGTGAGTTGGTCACAAGAGAAGCACTGCTAATTTTATTTCTTTGTGGAGACATATGATATAGTTCTTAAGGTGGCATCTAATATAGTTTATATAATTTTAAATAGTGATTCTTAATCTTCCGATATATTTTTTGTAATAAATGTTAAGTTGTAGTTGATGTCAATTTTATTTTGCTTAACATTTTTTAATATTTAAATGTAGGTGTTTTGGAGAATTTAAATATATTGTATATGAGGATTGTGATCAAGAGGTTAAATAATTTACCTTTTATCATGGATACTTTCAATATAATTTGGATACAATTTAAAAACATCTATTAAATCAACATTTTGAGGAGATATTATATTTTTTATATTTAATATTTAAAAAGTGTGTTTCTTGGAAATTTTAAAATTTGGTAATGATGTTACCAAAATATCTATGAAATATGTTTGCGAATTAAAATTGTGCTATTGAGGCCTTGATAAATAAATGGTATTCTTGTATTATCAATATTTGATGTTTAAAATTTTGGTCAAGCTATATTTGATTGATAAGGTTGTGAGAAGATCTTGCTTATGCTTGAATACAAAAATGGATTGTATACCTTCCTTGTTTAACTCTCTTTTCCTTCTTTGTCCATTGGAATTGCATATGGAATTTGTTCATGTGATTTTATGGTTATTTGATTGGTGTGTCCCATCCACTTTGTTTGTGGTTTTCTTATGGGCACTATTGCATTACTATTCAATCAAATCAGGTTATCAAATGAAATATTTAATATTAAATTCCTTAGGTTGGCTTTCTAGATTGTGTTGGGGAAATCATGCCTCCCAAAAGCTAGTGCATTTTCCTTAGATGAAATTTCACATGAGAATACTTATAGGATATAGACAAGTCACACATTTGTCTTTAAATATCTATCTCTAAGGTTTCTACTATGCATGTCTACTAAATAATCTTCCAATCACCTATTACTCAACTATTCATATTCTTCTAAGTTCTAGAATTAGCATTGTTGTGAGTTAGAATGGTCTAATTCCCTCTCACAATATCTCTTATCTCTATTTATCAATTGAGAATTTATGCTTATCATATAATTCCACTTGGGATAGAATATGGAAGGCTAGCCCATTTAAGATGAGTTAGAATTTATGGAAAGAAATAAATTGATGAACATTTAATGATAGGGACATCCCATTTAATTCTTTACAAAATAAAATTGAAATCATCATTTATGAGAATATTTCAACCAAATTTAGAGTGGTTTCACATAGAGCAATTGAGTTCACTAGTTAGGACAATAGGATGACAAATAACTAGTTAGGTTTCAGTCTCCTATTGGGTTTCTCCTATTTCTTGAGTAAGCTGGGTATGATGGAAATTAGATGGTTGGAACCTCATTTTGGAAGATAATAAATAAGTGTGGATGGGGCTTGCAAAGGTAATTGAACTCCAATTTGGGTTGCTTCTATAATAAAAAATGACAAAGGTAATCTCCTTTGAGTTGTATCTAAGATACTCCACCCATCCACACATAATGAGGTTGAGTTAGATTACTTATTTGAGGGGATAAGATTGTGCCAACATATCATTAAAGTTGTGGGTATTGAAGGAAAACCCTAAATTCTAATTAATTTTTCTCTTTTATAAGATCACCATTTATAGGCTTAGCTCAAAGTTACAAAAAAAATATTGCTATTTTTGGATTGTATGAGGCCCTTCTTGATCATAAAAATATGCAAAGAGGCCAATATATATAGGTGTAACACATGATCCAAAACACACATGATCTATCAAAATGATATGTGAAGTAAGTGAAATATTTTTTTGGATCAGTCAAAGTGATATATGTAAATCACCTTTTTCAATGTGAAAACATATTCATATTTATATGCTATATTTTTCAACCAACCAAAAAATTTATGAAATAGACTTTACTTCATTACCTAGACCAATTATAGAGTTAAACACTATTGTATAATTGGTGTTTCATCTATCAACTTTGCACTAGATCTAAAGTATATTTCATCTAAATTCTCATGCATCCTAATAAGTTCCATATATATTGAACACCACTCTTTTTATGCATCCTAATTAGCCAATAAAATATATGTGAATTTTAAACTTTTGATGCACAATTATTTGACTATATGTAATATGCTAACTAAATATGATCCTCCTACTACTTCCATATATAATCTAAAATTAACCTTGCACAACTCTCTAGAATATGTGCATGATCATCACTAGTTTAAAATAATACCAAGTTTCAAGGTCTTTCTATCTTCCTTTGTATTTTTGGTTGGATTAATGAATGTTATATGTACATAAATATTTCAATTTGAGTGGAGTTATAGTATTGTGATTCAATTTCTTAACTACATGAAGTTTTACATTTTCCCTTTTTTTCTCCAAATTCTTCTTAAATCCATACCTTGAATAAATGTTTCATGATCTAATTAAATTGGAAAAGATGATATATCTTCATGTATGGAGTTCAATTTCTTAGTTTCATGAAGTTTTATCATTTATTATCTTTTCTTTGAATTCTCAACTTCATACTCTTTTGATATTTGAGTCTTTGATTATTTTCTTGGTGTTATGTTGAATTATATACCAATCAAATACAATTATTCAAAATAATCAAAACAAAATTATTTTCAATTATCAAAAACAAATTAAAAAAATGGAATCAATTATTCAAATTATTAAAAATATAGTATAACAAGAAAGTTAGATTAGAAACCAACTTTGGTATATCAAAAATTATGGTTAATACATGGTGATTAGATGATGATGGAAAAAATGGGGGTTTTGGAACAAGGTATGGATACCCATCAAATAATTTAAGAAAAAATGGGGGTTTTCGAACAGGGTATGGATACCCATCAAAGCATTTAAATTCAACAGTAAATCGTTTAACTATGTGAATGGATTTATTGAAAATGCTTTAAAAAATTTCAAAAAAATGCAATTCATGCCACGAATTTTGCACCAAAATGAGCTATGGAACAGTGCAACCAACCTGAGAGGATGCATTGGAGGGTGATGGAGGTTGCTCGAAGGTGAAGGTGTTTGTGGGTCATGTTTGTGCAAGTGCTTCTTCTCCGGTTTGCCGCACACACTGCCCTGTTCGTTGGCCGCCTTTGTCACTGTTCACCGAACTCTGTTGGTGAAAATGATATGGTTTTTTCTTTAAATCTCTATTAAGGGGGTTCGACCAAACCCTAGTTCGCTCGAACCCCTTTATTTTAATATTTTCACTCATATGTCAATGGGGTTCGAGTGAACATAGGGGTTCGACTGAACCAATATAATGGTTCGGGTGAACACTTTGGTTCAGTCGAACCCCTTCACTTTGTGTAGAGGGAAAAAATGACTTTTCCCTTCCTCCACAAAAGTGTTCACCACTTATGTGGGTTCACCCTGGTGCAACTTTCATCCTCCAACTCATACGACCAAACAAATTGTTCCATAATGTTTGGATGGGTGTGTTTATGCTAGGTATGGTCCTCTTTTGCACCCAAATATGCCGAATCACTCTGAGCTACATTGGACCGTCGATTTCCCTTAAGAATCCAAAGTGCTAAAAGGTAGAAATTTTTGACGGATTGTTACTCAGAAACCATGATGCTTACAGACTCTTCGCCTGAGAATATGGGATCATGTTGGGACCATCTAAAATCACCTCTCTCAGTTTTTTCTATCTCGGAGGCATTTTCCCGTGGTGATGAGTTTTTAGTTGAGGGAAAAGTTGCCAAATGCAAGTAGTGTAAAGTTGCAAAGTGGTGCAACTTTCATTCTCCAACTTGTATGACCAAACAGACTATTCCAACATGTTCGGATGGGTAATTTTATGCTAGGTATGGTCCTCTTTTGCACCCAAATACGCCAAATCACTCTGAGCTACATTAGATTGACGATTTCCCTTAAGAGTCCAAAGTGCTAAAAGTGAGCAATCTTTGATGGAATGTTACTCAGAAACTGTGATGCTTATAGACTCTTCATCTGAGGATATGGGATCGTGTTGGGACCATCTATAATAACCTCTTTTTTTTTTCTATCTCGGAGGCGTTTTCCCGTGGTGATGAGTTTTCAGTTGAGCGAAAAATTGCCAAATGCAAGTAGTGTAAAGTTGCAAAGTGGTGCAAATTTCATTCTCCAACTCATATGACCAAACAAACTATTCCAACACATCTATATGGGTACATTTATGCTAGGTATGGTCCTCTTTTGCACCCAAATATGCCGAATCACTCTGAGCTACATCAGACCGGCGATTTCCCTTAAGAGTCCAAAGTGCTAAAAGGCATCAATCTTTGACGGACTGTTACTCGGAAACCGTGATGCTTACATACTCTCCATCTAAGGATATAGGATTGTGTTGGGACCATATACAATAACCTCTCTCGGTTTTTTCTATCTCAGAGGCATTTTCCCGTGGTGATGAGTTTTCAGTTGAGGGAAAAGTTGCCAAATGTAAGCAGTGTAAAGTTGCAAAGTGGTGCAACTTTCATTCTCCAATTCCTACGACCAAATGGACTATTCCAACACATTTGGATGGGTACATTTACACTAGTTATGGTCCTCTTTTGCACCCAAATATGCCAAATCACTCTGAGCTACATTGGACCGGCGATTTCCCTTAAGAGTCCAAAGTGCTAAAAGCCAGCAACCTTTGATAGACTATTACTCGGAAATCATGATTCTTATAGACTCATCATCTGAGGATACGGGATCGTGTTGGGACCATCTACAATAACCTCTCTCATTTTTTTCTATCTCAGAGGCGTTTTCTCGTGGCCCATCTACAATTACATGGGAAATGAAATGCACATGAACTTTTTACATATTTGTTTTTGGAAAAAGTGGCAAGCCACTATAATTTATTATATATAAATAGGAGATATTACAAAACCTAGTTCAAATGAGCATACCGATAGGAAAGAACTAGGAAGAAAACCTCTGTTTGTATCTTGATAAATTACAAAAAGCTCTTTACATTTTAAACATACCCTTTATACAATGCCAGACATTTGACCCGTATTTCAAAAAACGTCACTAGATATAGATTATTCTTATACACAGTTACGACCTTGTTACATTGTTTCACATTTCAAAATTATAATTTTACAAAAATTTCCTATTCGAGGCATTCAAGGCATAGTCTTCCACAAGAGTAGTATGTTGACGTTCTGGAGTGACAGAGCTTCCTATTGTCGCATACCTCTCTGAAAGGATCAGAGCTACCTATTATTGCAGCAGGTGCATGATCAATCATGCCAGGAATATTGTAAAAGTTGTCAAATGATAAATATATATTGTCACAACAAAAAATATGCTTAGAATAACCAATCTATATTATTCTAAATGACCTAATTTATGATGAGATGGTAATGCAAACTATAAAAGACGCTTTGAATAACCAATCTATATTATTGTAATCTATTGCATACCTCTCTGAAAGGATCAAAGTTGGCTATTGTTGCAGCAGGTCCATGATCAATCATTCCAAAAATATAATTATTAAAGAAACCTGCATTGCAATAGTATACAAAATATCAGTATTAAATAAATAACACTAATGAACTTAAACATAATGAACCTAAGCATTGTACCTTCCATTCTTGAATATGCTATTCCAGTGTGCCTGAAGGGTCATCTCTTTGCTTAAGAGTATCCAATATTGCTTCATGATCAATATTGCTAAGTGTCCATAGTTGTTTTATCTTTGGTTTGGCATGATGCTTTGACAACTGAACATTTGTTGCTATAACAAGGTGTGAATGCATAAGAATGGTTTTATGTTTCTCGTAGTCTTCAAATGTAGGTATGCCATTCTTTCTAATCATGTATGTTTGCAACCAAGTTCCTGCAACCACAACTGAACCTATAGGATACACGAACCCATCATCATCTTCCATCGATTGTCTTAGCTTGTGCTTTACCCACACACATCGAGCAAACCAATATTCTAATCTCTCTTCATTCCCCTGTGGTGCAACAACTGCAAAAACATGTCCTGGTTGTAGTACATCTAAAATTGGTTCATAATCAAGTGAACTTTTCATTATTTTATTTGTCATCGATATAGTTTGGGATAAAGGAGTTAGATACTATGGAACCCATGTATCCACCCACTCACTTGACTCACATTGATCCCACTCGCACTAAATACAACTTTGACAAAAACAAGCCAACTATCGTGTCCAAATGGTCCATGTGCTTGCATCTAAGCTTCGAAACAAATGCATCTTTGAAGAATCTTTGATTGTATGACAATCCAATCTGCCTCCCACTGTACCCTCCTCAACCAACCAAAAGAATCTATACATTGTTGAATTAAGTGTCCCTCCATGTGACAATGCTTAACTACACCAATCAACAATAGAATGTGCATCACTGAATTTTTCTCCTGAAATCTTCAATTGCTCCTTAACTAGAGCTCTCTTTGCACATGCACCTGCTCCATCATGCTCACCTTTCCCATGCCCAGCTTAAAAAAAAATCCAAATATTAGGTACACCCCTCTCTACATGCATTCTACTCAACCAATAAAACATATGAGCATTCTTGAATTGACCTATGTAGTTATTTGACCAAATGAGATGTCGGCCTAGTGTTATATCATGCTCCTACAAGAACTCAAAAAAATTCTTGAAACAGTGTTGGACATACTCGGACGAGTGAGATCTATCATCACTCATAAAAATGATACTCTTTGACTATCTTTTGATCCTCCTTTGTACTATCAAGTGCATGTCTAAACGTTATGTGGACAAAAATAGCAATCTAAATGGAATTATAATACAGAGATTGAATCTCGTTTTGTGGTTGCAATGTGTAGTTTTCTGCAAAATCAACCATTGATATAATAGTGTCAATTGGAAAAGAGTTCTTACATATCCCAAATTGTTGATCCAACCACTAAGACCTATGACTATGCCTTGCATACTTGTAGAAAATATTGTCCTTAAAATCTGAAATAAAATCAGCAACACTGCATTCTTTTGTAACCAACTCGCATCTAGAACCTTAACCTCCACTTTGCAAAGTATATTTGACTATCTCATATCTCTTTTTCTCAACAAGATTCTTTCCAAATTCATGTTTGGAACCCTCATGAAAACATTGAACAAAATTTGACAAGCCACCACATTGTGAGCACTTCGCATTTAAACAATCATTTCTATAGAAAAAGGAACCATCATCTCTAGAACATAAAAATAGATCTAGCAAGTCCCTTGATGATTTCGGAAGAAGCATCGAACCACACTCCTGCAACATTTCATTAGTATGCAAAGTAGAATGGATATAGCATAATAGTTCATGGTACATTGAAAACTCCACATGGTATTTGCAACAACAAGTATTACGAATCTTAAGAGGCACACAATATAATGGCTTCAAACCTTCAAAATTCCTTTGCGAGATTTCCATATTTGGATGTGTTTCAATAAATTTTTTGAACAACATTGTTTGGCTTGATTCCAAGAAATTTTTAGGATGCAGTGTACGGTCTCGATTTCCAATTCTTAACTTTAAAACATCCTGTGCATTGGGTGATACTCTAGAGTTATCATGCCAAAATTGTTGAATTTCTTGCTTTACATTATTGGTTAGCTTCTTATCAACATGTGGAAGCCTCCCGGCAAAAGCCCATGTATGATTTTGAAGAGGATCATCTATTCTTTCTCTTCTTGCAAGTTCTCTATCCAAAATTTTACAATTTACTTCAAAATCAATACAAGTTTGTCTCATAAAGAGATCATTTTTCAATTGATGGCTTACTAGGGTAGTTGTAATGACTCTCTGAGCAGCTCTCTTATCTTTTTCCTTGTTATATTTTCCAATAGACTTGAGAGCATTAAAAAGATTTTTTATAATAATATAAATTTTTTCACTCTTCTTGTTCACATGAATCTTCAATTTGGCTAGCAAAGGTCTCATCTTTTTTATCTTTAGAAATTGTACAAAAATTTGGCATTGCTCGATCAATGTCTTATCACTAAAATATTAGTTGAAAAGTCTTCTAGCCCACAACCGAATAGTTCGTGTTGACCTCTTGCCTTCAAAATTGTTTATAATGTTATCATCAATTTCAACTAACCATTTAGGGGTCCTTGAAGGTCTTGAATTTGGAATATGTCTTTCTTCCACACAAAGTTCTTCATTTCTCATGTAATCTGGTGAAACATAATTCACACTTGCTTCAATATTATGTTCAACATCTTCATTTCCAACATTTTCACCTTGAACATTTTCAATATCAATTTGAATAATTTCATTCCCAATTTCAATATCATGTTCAACATCTTCAATTCCAACATTTTGACCTTGAACATTTTCATTATCAATTTCAATATTTTCATTCCCAATTTGAATATCATGCTCAACATCTTCAAATCCAACATTTTCACCTTCAATATTTTCAATATCAATTTTAACATTTTCATTCCCAATTTCAATATCATGTTCTGCATTTTCACCTTGAACATACTCAATTTCCTCTTCACTTGAAAGACCATAGGGCTCAGGTTCACCAATATTTAACATACCTTGTCTTTTCTTCATATGACCTTCTCTATCTCTTTGTCCATATTCTGATATTTTTTCTTTTGTAAGCTTTCTCTTACGCTTTTGCTTCTGATGACTGCTGCTCCCCATTATACCTCGTAAAAGATGCTAAACAATCATTCCTTATGAAAAACTTGAGTACAAGATGCTCCAAAAAGTTGATCTTTGTCTCTTCCTATCTGAAACCGCATATTTGTCACCTGCACAGTGTTGCAAATAGAATGTAGGGTCCGTTGGAATGCACAAAAATGACCCACATGGGGTTTTTCTATGGCCCACAAATCTGATATTCAATCCAATCAGATATCTAATATAGAAAAAAATTTAAAATGTTTTGCAATGGTAAGATTCTAGCTCTACACATCGGAATTTCACAAATTGGATATCTGATCCAAATCGGATATCTGATTTGTGCCCACATAGACCTAAGGGTTAATGGTAGAGAGTGGGAGAGTGGTAGATTGAGAGAGGGAGAGGGAGAGAGGGAGAGGGAGAGAGAGAGGGAGAGTGGGAGAGGGAGAGATGGAGATGGAGAGAGGGAGAGAGAGAGGGTCGAGGCTGAGGGAGAAAGGAGAGTGGGAGAGGAGGAGGAGAGGAGAGAGGGAGAGAGAGATGAGAGGGGAGAGAGGAAGAGATGGAGAGAGAGAGAGGGAAGGATAGGAGAGGAGAGGAGAGAGAGAGGAGGCAGAGGAGGAGGAGAGGCAGAGCAGAAAGGAGAGGGAGAGGAGAGAGGGACATGGAGAGAGGGAGAGAGGAGGGTTTAGGGAAGGAGGGAAGGAGTGGGAGAGGAGGAGGAGAGGAGAGAGGAGAGAGAGAGAGGCAGAGGAGAGTGAGAGGAGAGGGAGAAAGGAGAGTGGGATAGGAGAGAGGAGAGAGAGAGGGTCGAGGTTGAGGAGAGAGGAGAGGAGAGATGGATGAGAGAGAGAGAGAGAGAGGTGGGAGAGGGAGAGGGAGAGAGAGGAGGAGAGGAGGGAGAGGAGGGAGATGGGGAGGGAACTATGGAAGGGGGAAAAGAGGGAGGGAGAGGGTGAGAGAGGGAGATCGAGAGAGAGACTAAGGGGAGAGGGGGAGGGAGAGGGGGATAGAGGGAGCGGGAGGGGGATGGGGAGGAAGAGAGATGGAGAGGGGGAGAGGGAGA
>CM021107.1:487038736-487052350 GCA_007115665.2 Sequoiadendron giganteum
ACAAAATTTAATGCCTAGGGATTAGGCTCGGGCTTGCTTTGGAATTTGGTTCAGACCTGCCAATCCTAAGAAGTCAACACAAAAAACGTGTTTAACAACTTACCTTGGTTTTCCAGACTTCGCCCATGTGGCTGACGACTTTAATTTTAGCTAAAATTGATGAAACGAAAAGAGTTTGTAAAGGAGCTTCTTAGCTTTCTACCAATATAAACTATACTTTATTTTGAATCTAATAAATTATTATTATTCATTTTCTATTGGAATTATGACTAAAGTCCTAATTGATAGCTTGATAGAAAAACATATATAGCTTTCAAACGGTATCACATTTTTTGAATCCAAAACATGCGTCACATTCTATGCTTGGCATACTATAGGATTAAAAAAAAAAATCATGAAGTTTTGAACAAGTTAAGGTGGTCAGACATATGAATTTTCATATTTTTTAAAAGTTGTAATAAAAAATTCAGAATTAATTATTTATTTGAAAAAAATTTATAAAAAAATATGTATCACATCTGGACATAAGTCTTCTACTTATATCTAAAATATTGTAACAAATATTATCATTTTATTATGGTTAGGGTGGTTAGACAAACACCTACTTCTCATTTTTTCCCTGAAATTTAAGTACTACTACATTGAAATTTCAATTTTTCACCAAATAGATTTTTTTTTTACAAAAATTAACTTAGTAGTTTAGAAACTACATTCAATTTGCCACATATTCTATTTTTATATATTTTTGAAATAATATAGATAACTTATTCAATTTTTTACGTCAAGTTGTCTAACTCTGATTTTTTTGAATTTTCATTGCCACTTAAGGGCCTATTTTTTCCATGATGATCTTGCACATACCCGGTATGTGAATGGCACCAAAGGATATGGCGTGATGTAAATAGCAACAAAAGAGTATGGGTTGGTTGGATACACTGACAGTGATTGGGCAGGAAGTTTGGATGATAGGAAGAGAACATCGGGCTATGTGTTTCATTTGAGTTCTTGTGCTATCTCATAGGCTTCCAAGAAGCAACCTATAGTTTCCCTATCAATAGTCGAAGCTGAGTATATAGCAGAAAATGTAGGAGCATGTCAGGCTATTTGGCTAAGAAGAGTCTTGGTAGATTTGAAAGAAGAACAAGAAGATGAAACAACAATTTTTTGTGACAATTTTTCATCGATAGCCTTGATGAAAAATCATGTGTTTAATGGAAAAAGCAAGCACATTGAAATCAGGTATCATTTTATCAAAGAGTTAGTTGAAAATAGTGAAATCAAAATGGAATTTTGTAGGTTTGAGTAGCAACTAGCAGACATATTCACCAAGCCTTTGAGCAAGAACAGTTTTGAGCGCCTCAGGAGAAGGTTGGGCATTCTTGATTTGAATCTAGTTTGATCCTTTTTTGTTGGCTCAGGACAAAGGGGGAGTGTTGGAAACATTTATTGTCTTTGAGCCTATCGTCGCCTTGCCTACCTGTCAGGAGCTAACTTTTTAATGCCAGTTTTTGGGATCTTCATCCCTGCAATTCCTAATTGCTTAGAGTTGAATGTAGTAGGAATTTTTTGAATTCTCAATTAATGCTAGTAGGTAATTTTGAACTTTAGAGGGAATCTTTTGTTTGAACAAAAGGAATGAAGGCAGGTTGTTCTGTCAATTGAAAAGGTTGAATGTGTTAGTTAGTTTTTGTAGTAGCAAGAGATCAACAACAAGAGGAAAAGTTGTAGCAGCAATAGGGAATGTTCTTAGAATATTTTGCAGAGTGTTTATAATGAGCAGGATTGATCCTGATCGCTCAGTGTTTTCCAAGTACAACAGATAGTTCCAATCAAATACGAATAGAGAGCTCTAAGTAGCTCTTGATTGTTTATCATCTGGTTGAGCAGTTGTTCACTCCTAGAAAGTTGTAATAGGTAGTTTGTAGTTTTTTTTCAGAGTTTTATGTCTTTCCTTTATGTATTTTCATTTCCATCTTGTTGAATAGAAATCAAATATTGCATGTCTCTTCTTGCTTCCGTATTTTGATTTTTGGGTATTTCCAGCTTGACTGGAAATCAGAGCAGCAACTCTGTGTTTTTTTTGTGCATTTTTTTAGAAATCTTGACACTTTCTTCAATGGCTTTGAGATTGCGATTTTTAGCAATTTGCTCACTATGATTTTTTTGCATGTAAAGAAAATTCTTCATGGCTTAGCTCTTCCCATGATTTGAAACCACAACTAATAACCCTAGCTCTAATACCACTTTGATGGTGGGTAGAGGAGACAATATATGTGCTACAACATGAATGAATTTTACTGTCTAATTAAATCGATTGCATATGCCTCATTATATAGAGGACTTAGACAATTCTAGATGAAGATAAACTAAAAGAAACAAACAGTTGAACAATAACAAAAAACTCATGCGAAAAACATGCAAACTATAGCATAACTGACATACAAATTGTAATACAACTACATGCATTTACAACTAAAACAAACTCTAAACATTGTCTTTAACAAACTGCAATACAATGTCCTAGTTCAAACATGTGGACTACAGTTCACGGGAGACATTACATTCCAACATTCTTGTTAGTCTAAGCTCCTTTTAGAAAGTATGCCCTACTATGGATTAATTGAGATTATTGTCTTACAATGGTTAATCTAATAAGTTGTTCTAGTCTATTTTATGTTGATTGACTAAGGCTTTATGTAGTTAACTAATGCCACAAAAAATGTATTGGCTTTTTCCATTCCTTGAGGTGTTATACTTTATTTAGGTTCGACAATGTCCGATGATAGATTATGAATGAATCAAGAAAAGGGAGAACCATTTTGGTGTGACCAACACTAAAGAGAATGTTTAAAGTTGTGGCTTCTCATGGATTGGCTACTTTGAACCATGATTTATGTAGCAATAATTGAACCCATCATGGTTGATAAAAAATAATTTAATTGTTTGTTAGAAATTAAGAAATATTTTAAATTTGACAATATCAACTTTCAACAAGATGTTCGAAGTTGATTGTGATGATAGTAAGATTGCATTAAGAACTATTTCAAATCAAGAACTAAACATACCAAAAAAATGATAACATAAAAACTATTCAATATATAACTAAAAAAATTATATTATTTTACAATCATAAATAAACAAGAAAATTAATTAATTTTATAAACTAAAAAATGCATTAAAAATTTAGTGTCAAATTATTATATAAATAAAACAAAGTACTATTTTGCATTTTTACAATCAGAATAACTTTAGTAAGAATAACTTTAGTATGATTATGGGTGAGTAATATTTGACAGAAGTAATTTTTTTTATTACACATATTAAAAAATTAATGAAAATATTCGCAAAGCTAAAATATTGAGTTTATTAAGTTGGCATAGTAACAGGTGGACAATATCGTGAGTGATTATTAAGAATTGCCATATAAATTTTTGGTTTCATTTAAAGTGAAAATTTCTTCTTAAATCTTTGTACTGCATACCTTGAACTACTTATTTCATCAATGAAATTTCTAAGAAATTTAGCCTTTCTCAGACACCATCATTGTGAAACGTGCAAAATCTATCTCAAAGGTGATAAGCAGAAGCACAAACAAGGTCGCGTACAAGATAATGCGCATTCACTTTCAGCATAAGTGATTCTGTACAGGAATTCATCAGCTAAACCCAATGCCAGTACCCTATATCATCAAGAAGATTATAAAAATGCACAAACAGGATCACGTACAAGATAATGCGCATTCACTTTCAGCATAAGTTATTCTGTACAGGAATTCATCAGCTAAACCCAATGCCAGTACCCTTTATCATCATGATGATTATAAAAATGCAAAACAATAATTCAATTTTTTATCCTGATTGAAATCCTTAGATGGTAGCACAATAGCCTTGATTTATATGATATGTATGGAAGTAACAAAACATAAATTGTTTATTGAAGATACAGAAAGGCGAGAAGGCTAAGTTATTAGCTATTTACTCTAGAGAGTATCAAGAGGGACAAAAGGAGGTTTATTGCAATCATTACAGTAAGTACAATAACCAGGATCACCGAAGGGGCAGCAAACTTCTTTGGGATCATTCTGAGTACAATCCTCATCGCTTCTGCAGAAATGCACTTCATCTTCCACCATTATTACAACTCCTAAACTTTGTACAACCATCAATAATATCATAGATTTCTTACCATCATCTATTCTCTTCTCCATTTGTAAATGTTCATTAAATCAAAAATATCTTTCTGGTTCTTACACTGTCAAAATACATATGTAAAAGAGTATTTTTTTCTTCTATATTGAAAATTAATAGCTGTAGATGTTGTGGACAAGTTTAAAAAACACATTCTAAATTTTGACTTGGTTAGATGACTCATCTGAAATTGTTTAGTAGAATTCATTTATTATTATGATTTCAGATGAACCACCTAAACAAAACTACATGTTATAAATCTACATCTTCAAGTAACAACTAAATAGCAGGGGTTGTGATAGAGGACGGTTTAGCAATAAAGGTAGGGTTGTCAGTCCCTGCCATTATCACAACTACTCTCTCCATCTCTTAACAGCCATGTCCCTCCATATTCTTCTTCCCCATCTCATTGTTCTCTGACTCGCTTTCTTGCACTCTGCTACTCTGGCTGTACTGGGAGCATAACAACAGAAGCAAAGCAAAGAGAATGAGTGCAATCATGACACCCAAGCCAGCCATCAGATATGGAACAGGTGACCTCCATAGAGAATGGGTCCTTGTAATGGTAGAAGAGCTAATATTTCTCATTCTTATTGTTCCTTCTTACACTAAGCTTCACAAGCTTTCTTGTCTGGTTCAAGTAACAATGTGGCTCTTATATAATATACAAACAAATGCTATGGAATTTTGACTCTACTGCACTGGTACACATCAAATTGATTAGAGTACCACGTTGTTCAGAACTTTTTTATTTGCTTTATAGGATTGTGGCGTTCAGGTAAGGCCAGCAGTTGATGTCAAAGACATTACTTATTTGTTTAAATGTTAGTGGGGGACAGTAAGAATTGCGTGCAGTATCTTTTCTCCGCGTATGTAATATTCCAAGCATCAATCAAATTGATTCACCTAGCAACAAACCTGGGGCGGCCTGCTAAACTTGGAATCCATTACCTTGTTAGAAAAGGAACCATCATTTCATAGTCACCATAGCTTTTTACTTTAAAGTTCAGAAAATAATGGAGTAACCCTGTAGCTTTAAATAAATGCACTTGGAGTCTTGGCCACTAGGTTTCATCGTTGATCACTCTGCAATTCCTCCTCATTATTTATTTTGTCCGGTTGAAATCAATAAAAATGTGTAGAATCGAGAATCCCTAACAAAGGATATTCCACCCTTCTCAATTACAATAAAATTGTGTAGAATCAAGAATCCCTTAGAAAGGATATTCCACCTTTCTCAATTAGTGTGTGATGGGTCAATGAGATGTTTTAGTGTAGAGTTGACCGCCTATTTTATAATGCACTTTAAATATATATATATATATTGTTTTTAAGATTGCCATACTTCAGTTTGAGGCACATGTATAAAATGTTTTATTTTTTAAACATTTTGTATGAGTATTAATGTTAACTATTTTATAAATAAAGAGGTGTAGTATTCTTTGTTGTTATAATATATCTAGAATCTGATTAAATTTTTAAGTTTTGTGTTAGTATTTGTTTTAATATACCTACAAATTAGTTGGTTTGAATAGAAATAAAAGATTCAAGAATTGTCATAAATAAATGTTATTAGTGAGATCGTTTCCATCATCTTTGATTGCAAGAACAAGGTGGTTCCAACATGATCATGGTATATTGTTTTAGGTTAAAAAAACCATTAAAAAAAAATTATATTAATAATAAAATAGATATTATTGACCTTTCACAACTAAGTAGAGGATAAAATGAAAAACTATATCTGCATAAACATGAAAAGATTAGATTAAAGTTGATTGATAATTTTACAAAGTATTTGATTTTAAAAAAAAATCATGTCACTCAGCAAAATGGCCTAGGAAAGCAATGTGTCCTAAATAAAAGGATTGATGGCACTCTCAAATTTTACAAATTTGAAGTGTCCATTTCAAAAAATTTGCTTCTGCACTTTCAGAGGTGCACCTGATGGATATGCCTAAGTGACCCATGTTGGAGGCTTGTAATTTAAAGCCTGTTGATTTTCATGCAAAACCCATTAGAAGACATATTCAATTGACATATGTGAACATGCATATCAATTTTCAGCTTCCCACGATAAGTTTTGTCAGGGGTTCAAAAAGTGAAGCTGGAGGGTTTTGGCACTTTTCTACTATTTGCAAATGTTCAATTTTGCAAAGTTGCATCCCGTTTGAGCTTACATTTTGCAACCAGTTCATCATCAAGAGAAAATGAATGTTGTTATGTATTTCCCATACCAAGATGAACTCGTATGCTAGTTTTCAAAGTCTCATGAGCTAACTTGTTATTTTTACCAAATCAAAACCAAATGCAATTTATTTAGTTTTTGCATCTGCATTTCCTGAAACCTTTCAGGGTGGTCAACTTCGACACCTAATATCTTTTGATTAGTGATGTTTCAAGTAGAGCCCTTTAGCACACATACTCAGGGTACCTAAATGTTCTACTGTGTCCAATGGCAGCTCGCCAAGAGTTGATTTGTTATTTTTTGCAAATGACAATGGGGTCAGTTTCAATTGGCTCAGAACAGTTGTTTATTTCAAAAAGGTCTAACTGAGCAACTTTGATATTTAATAAATTTTAGCTCGTGACTCATTTCTCCAAGTCATTTGTTGCACTACATTCCTGGAATGAATGTCTACAAGCTTACAAATTTTCATTACTTCACAAGGTTGTTTGCCTAGTTTTCAGATGCAATTCTAGAGCCCACTTGGCCAGTTTTCACCATTTTGCAAAAGTGTCTGAAAACAAGTTTTAATCGAAACCCAATTCATGTTTTCATTTTGAATGCACTTAGAAGCTGTATCAGACTAATTTGGAGATGAAGCTTGTTTGAAAATGAATTTTTTTTAGCCGGGCCCACATGGGGACCCGACATGCTTTGCACAGTTGGGATCAAGGTTGTAGGAATAGTAAATGGTGGTAAGTTGACAAGGTAGAAGTTGTAATCAATTGCTCACACCAATGCTTGTCACTCATTATCCTTGTGATTTTTAAATGAAGATGATTTGGGTGAAAAAGATGCTCAAATTGAATGCCTTCAAGCATTCAATCATTGGGAAGTTTTAACCAATGTTTAAAATGTTGTTGTTCCAAAGTATGGAGGATTGAGATAAAGCTTCACTTGAGTTACCATGGTATAAAGTCACAACACTATTTTATCTTTCCAAGTTGTTTGAATAGCTACATGATACTAACAAGGAAAATCTTTTTCTCATGCTAATATGGCTAAGGTTTCCTAGTTATGTGGATGCATAATTAGTTTTTTAGCTATGGAAAAATCTTGAAACGAATTTCAACTAGGTTTGAAATTGATGTGCGATACACTAAAATGTTGATCTCCTTAGTTTTTCTATTTTTATTCCAAGGTTTCTTCATGCTTTCAGTAGCAGGTTTCCACGCATGACACCGATCAGACCTCTTGGTATATACAAGCTTGCCATTTTTTAATAATAAAACAGAGGCAACATTGAATCCTTTCAAGAATCACTTGCACAGTTCACAGCTCTAGAAATATTGGATGGCGAAAATAAATATAAGTGTGACAGGTGCAAATCCTATGTCAAAGCTAGAAAGCAACTAACTGATCATGAAGCTCCCAACATTTCTTACCATTGCTTTGAAAAGGTCTCAGTTTGGGAAGTTTGGTAAACTTAATAAGTGTGTTGTTTTTCCTAAAATCCTCAATATGAAACCATACATGAGTAATTGGTGACAGACAACCAACATGCAAGCTTTATGCAGTAGTAATGCATGTAGATATGATGAATGCTTCCTTTTCTGGGCATTATGTATGCTATGTGAAGATTTTGCAAGGGGCCTAGTACAAGATCAATTATTGCAAGATAAAGTAGGTAGAACTTGATAGAGTACTATCTTAAGGGAACGCCATGCTTCTATACCTGGAATGTGTGGGTGAATTTGGCACATGTTTACTTTGCATTAAGCACAGTATGTGTGGGCAGTAAAAATGAATGAAATCTATTGAGGTATGGACTGCTATCAAAGTATGGAAAATGAATAAAGTTGTATGACACACACATAGGGTGAAACCAACATGTGAAAGGGGAAACCCGCGTAGCAAGAGGGAGGCATTTGCTATAGTGAAAATGCATCAACATTGTTGATGAACTCCTTTTTAGTGAAACAATGAATGGAGGAGCTGCCATTGTTTGGAGGAGTGACTGAACAACTTATGGGAACTCCACATTGCAGTGATACCCACAAGACAGATTTGTTGAAAATGCTTTAGAAACTCTCTAGCAAATGCACTGGGCATGATTTGTGCCAGGCATTGAAATCCATCAAAACATTAGAGGAATTCTATGCGAATTCTCTATGCATTAGGAAGGTGAAGACTATGGCGCAACATCCAAGGGCCATGATTCTCAATAAGCAGAGCTCGAGCTATTTATAGAGTTTTTGAAATTGCAAAGGATGAAGGACTAGGGCAAGCAACAAGTATAGAATGAAATCAACGGTTAGGATAGTGGGTGAAGATGCAGCCAAATCTTGGCCATCAATAACCAACCTCACAAGAGAATGGAGGACGTCATCAAAAGTCATGTGAGGTGTGTGAGAATGCACGTGGCATGTGGGTCCGTGTAAAGCCTTCATCGAGTGGGTGAGTCTTCAATGCACAGGTGGAGAATATTTTAAGGAGGTCCAATATTTTAATTTTTCAAAAGTTATTTTCTTTTAACAAAAGAAAAGGTATTTTAAAAGGATAAGTTTAGTAAATAAAATATTAAGAGGCCATTATATTTTAAATGGTAATAGGATTTTAATATGCCCTGATGTTTAAGTGAAAGGAGGGTGGGCCATAGCAATTTTAAATGGCCAAACATGTAAAGTTAAAATGTTGCCCGAGAATAAAAGCATTGGGGATTTTTTAATATGGGGTGAATAATGGAATGGGGGTAAAACTTATTTACCTCTTTGTATTTTCACCACTTGCATGCAAATCTTTTGGTGAAGTAAAATGAAAAAATGAACGGAGGACATTCCAAATGGAGATAAAGCAAGATATGGGTAAAGTACTTTGCCCCAGGGAGATTTTCCGCAAATGAATATTTTAAATAAATCATTTAAAATATTTAAGATGTGTGGGAATATATTTGTTGAAAGTGAATAATTATTCACTAGGTGAGGTGTGGCTGGGCAATAAAATGTGGCTGTGAAATATTTTAATGTTGGATGTAAAAGATGTAAGTAAAGTGAATTTAATATTCACTTTATAATCAAAAGGCTATTATATGTTGGAAATATAATGTGCAAGAAATAAAGAACAGAAACATAATTTTCACGGGCAAGAAGCATTTTTCACACAACAGGTAAAATTGGAGATTCTCCACATGGGCAAGTTTTTTGTTTCTCAACAATGTGGTGCAAAGGCAGTTTTGGAGACAAAGTTTGTTGAAGAAGAGGAGAGACGAGAGAATCTTTTCTTTTTGCAGGTTAACGGAGGATGAAGCTGCCAGATGTCATCAACGGGTCAGTTTTAGGGCTGCTTCTATTTTTTTCTTCTCTTCTATTCTCATTGTAAATGGTTCCAAATTTTTGAAAGCTCTACAAGTCAGGCAGAAGCTCTAGGTATATTGTAAAGCTAGGGGGAAATATGACTGTTAGTCAATTAATCTGAAAGTATGTGTTCAGAATTATGTTTTTATGTTCATGTTTTAACTGATAGTTGTCTCCTTGTTGGAATGTAATGCTCTTTTGGATTCAGTAATAAAATATTATCTGAGTCTTTTCATGCACAGTTGTTGCATTTGAGTTGCAATATTTGTTGCCTTCTATTTTTTGAGTGATTTAACTGCTTTAATAGACATCACCTGCATTTATTATTGTCTATTGTTTAGGGAATAGTGTAATTGATTCAACAAATGTGATAGGAGTGTTGTGTTTCAGGTGGATTTGTAAGAATGATTATCAGATAAAGGCTTCAGTGGTCTGGTTGTCATAATGTGATAACATTTGCAAAGACCTTCAGAACATGTTCAACACTAAAGGATGAATGCTAGTTATATGAATCCATAGCCCATTTTATGGCACTGGTCCATTATCATGCTCCTGTTGTTTTCAGCTTGGTCCCAATTCTTAAAATCAAAACCATTTTAATTTTATTTTGCTGAATTATGTTTTCCATGTTCTCCATGCTAGTTAATGAAATTCACTCAAGGTGTTAGCCAATTTTGAGTGATATTTTAGGTTTCTCAGCATAATTCTGTGAGAGAATTATCTATTAAGAAGTATCTTATTATTTGTGAATCTATATTTTTAGATGTTGCTAAAGGGTTACCCCCTAGGTCTTACAAATCCTGAAGTGCAAGGGAAATGTGTGTCAATTCTATTTCTTGTCAGTTGACCACTAGCCTTTGTGGTTCTTGAAAATAGAGGTTGGCTAACTCTTAGAGAGTTTCAAAGCCTAGCTCAAAAAATAAAACACCAACAAGGATAACATAAAATTTAACCTTTAACCAAATTGTCCTATCGATATATGAGCATATGAAGCAAACATAATATATTTAAACTTAACTCTCATTAGAGATAAAGAGGGTTATTTGTGCCATCTCATATATATTAATTACGTGAACTCCAAGATCTCTAGAATTTTATTGTTTGCATGAACAAGATTCTTACCTATCTTGTTCCCCTTTGTACAGTGAACAAGGGACATTATCTAACTATTCATTAGTTACAACCTTTCTACATAAGTTTAGATATTAAGTTTACTTAGTGAATTACAAATCTTTCTAGAAATGTATTTGATGCAGGAGCATCTAGGATGTCAAAGAAATCTTGCATCCCAAAAAAAAATTGGGTATGTGCAGGATCATCATGGAAAAAATAGGCCCTTAAGTGGCAATGAAAATTCAGAAAATCAGAGTTAAGCAATTTGACGTAAAAAATTGAATAAGTTATCTATATTATTTTAAAAATATGTAAGAATAGAATCTGTAGAAAATTGAATGTAGTTTCTAAACTACTAGGTTTTTTTAAAAATAATAATCTCTTTGGTGAAAATTTGAAATTTCAATGCAGTAGTACTTAAATTTCAAGGAAAAAATAAGAAGTAGGTGTATGTCTGACCACCCTAATGACAATAAAAGGATAATATTTTTTTATAATATTTTAGATAGAAGTAGAGGACGCATGTCCCAATCTGATTCATATTTTTTTGTAATTTTTTTCCAAGTAAATATTTAATTATGAATTTTTTATTACAACTTTTAAAAAATATAAAAACTCGTATGTCTAACCACCTTAACTTGGTCAAAAATTCATGAAATGAAATTCTTTTTTTTTTAATCCTATAGTATGTGAAGCATAGAATGTGACACATGTTTCAGATTCAAAAAAATTGATACCATTTGAAAGCTATAGATTTTTTTCAATCATCCTATCAATCAGGACTTTAGTTGTAATTCAAATAGAAAATAAATAATAATTATTTATTAAATTCAAATTAAATCATAATTTATATTGGTGAAAAGCTAAGAATCTCCTCTAAAAACCCTTTTCGTTTCATCAATTTTGGGTAAAAAAAAGGTTGTCATCCACATGGACCATCATATCACTTACATATCGCCACTTTTTGGCCCATCATGATCCTGCACATACCCATTTATTTTGATTTATAATAGGTTCGGTAAATAATTTTTTAATAAGGGCTAAAAATGGTAGGATTACTACATTAGTAAGTTGGCAAGGTGAAAAATGAAAGCGTTACTATTTTTAACTTAAGTTAGAATTTATTCACATATGGACATTAAATCTTACATAGAGCTCCAAAATGGTGAAAAAATCACTTCAATATGATTTATTATTTGTGAGATATTAATATTTTTGTCTTCAAAATTCCTTTAAAAATTCTCCAAGTCAATTTTGAGGAAGATAGAGGTTCCAAGTTAGCCATAAAATTGGTCAAAAACTAGAAGTCTTCTAAAGGGACCTTCAACAAACCTTCAATTTTTTGAGAGATTCTCAATGGTGTAAATAATTTATTATGCTACGTTAGCCCCCCACTTTATTTAGAATATAAAAGTATGCTCATTCTTAGACTAAAGTAAGGGTAAGCCATGAAGGGTTCCTTTATCCATCATTGAAGAGATAGGATGGTATCTACTCTAGGGGATGCACTAGCCCCCATGGTCAAGATCCTATGGCACAATAATGTAAAAACAAAGGAACATGCACACATGAGGTGTAGTATAACATGACAAACACAAAGCATACACAATGAAAGCACAAAACTAACATAATATAAAAAATACATAATGTAAAAACTATACAATGAAAAATAAGTGCAAATATAATATAAAAAATGAAAACAAAATGCAAACATGACGTAAACATGCAAAGGGGGTATGACAATCATCAACTACCTGTTGGAAGTTTGGAGTTGTTGGAAGCTTGAGTTGTTTGTCAGTTGCTTTGGTGTTGTCATTGATGTCAACCCCTTGTATGAAGAAAGTGTTGTAATGTTGTTGGTGTTGATAATGTCAACCCCTAGCATTGGATTTGTTGGAGTCTGGAGTTGTTGGTATTGATGTCAACACAATGTTGTTGGTGTTGTCATTGATGTCCCATTTCAGTGTAGTTACAGAATTTGTGTGTTTGGGAGATTATTGTATATGTTGTACTTGTGATGCAAGGATGTTAGTGGAGTTGTTGATGTTATTGGTTCACTTGGTTTCCAAGTTTTTTTGAGAAAATTTAATGAAAAGAGAGTTTAGTGTGACAAAGGTGTGTTTAGTGTTTTTCTTTGTATTTCATGGAGGAAAATATGCTTACGCAGTTTGGATACGATGATCAGAGTTGTTTAGAGGTGCTATATCCAGAGTTTAAGTTCTAGGTCATGTAGTGGAAGATGTTTTTGATAGTTTGTTTGTCTGATGAAAGAGGGTGTCTATGAGACATGAGATTGCTATGTATTTCTCCATAGTGAAATTTTTGGTGTTATGGATTTGGGAACATGATTATAATGTCTATATCTACCTTCCCTTTAATTTTCAGGTGTTGAGGTGTTCAACAAGGTTGTCTAGTGAGTTCGATTTCTGTGCCAGTGTGTCTTGTTATACAAAATGGAAGTATTCTTTAGTTTCATGTGGTTGCAGTAGTTGTGGTGAATATTTTGATGATGTGGAATAGTCTGAGATGTTGTGGATTATTGTTGTGTGGTCCACGATATGTTTTTTGACTTGGAGAGGTGTGTTTGGATTGCATGTTAGTGTTAGTGTAGGTTTGAGGAAGTTTTGAGAAGTGTTCCACCATAGATTTGGGTCCTAGTTAAGTCTTGGTGTGGTCTACCTTCACTTCTTTATGTCATTGAAGTTTTTGGTGCTAACCTATTTGGTGTTGCGCATTTGAGGTGCATACATTTTCTTAAGCTCAACCTAATTGATATTGTCTTAGGTCACAAAGCATA